>OX453244.1:10184752-10591646 GCA_949709985.1 Luffia ferchaultella
ATAGAAGCTATGCAATAGATATATGAATAATAAAAATAAGTAAATTTAGAAAAAGCCTATTTATTAATTAATATGCCTTTTTTTGAAATGGTTTTAATACTGAGCTAGTTTGAATTGGCATTAAATGACCAGGAGGACAGACATTTAGTGTTTTGATTTATTAGAACTTTATATATCAAGCCATTCCTGAGTTCCTGGTCGAAAATTGGTCGGACAACGAAATGACTTGGTTCCGTTTTTTTTTTTAATTTGAAGTCGTAACAAAATAAGTATTTTTAGTACGCCTTCGTCGCGAGCATCGGCCGTCGTCTAAAAGAAAGGGGACTCGACCCCCGTTCCGGTACCTTCCTGGTGCAAAGAATTGCCATTGCAATTCAGCGCGGCAATGCGATGAGCGTCATGGGCACATTTGCGTCGGGGGCGACGAGGGGTTTGAATTGGCATTAAATGACCAGGAGGACAGACATTTAGTGTTTTGATTTATTAGAACTTTATACCTCAAGCCATTCCTGAGTTCCTAGTTTTGATTCACAGATAGTCTGACAACGAAATCAACCTTTTAGGGCTTCGTTTTTATTTATTTTATTTTTTTTTCATTTCGAAGTACAGAATCAACAAAATATTAGAAAAAGCCTAGTGAAGCTTATTTTTAGTTGGACTTTTTTTGAAAGCCTTGTTTTTGAGCTAGTTTGAATTGGTATTACATGACCAGGAGGACAGACTTTTATTGTTTGGATTAATTAGAACTTTATACCTTAAGTTATTCCTGAGTTCCTTGTTTTTGATGCACAGTCATTTTGAAGTACATACAGACAGAATCCGTAATGCATATAAATTTAAAAAAGCCTATTTCAGTTTATTAGTATTGCTTTTTTTTGAAAGCCTTATATTTATTACATTGAGCTAGTTTGAATTAGTATTAATAGACCAGGAGGACAGACATTTATTGTTTTGATTAATTACAACTTTAAACCTCAAGCCATTCCTGAGTTCCTGGTTTTTGATGTACACATAGTTAGACTACGAGAATCTTTTTTTTTCCATTTTTTAAGTACAGACAGAATCGGTAAAAATAAATTTAGAGCCTATTTCAGTTTTTTTAGTATTGCTTTTTTTTAAAGCCATATTTTATATACTTTGAGCTAGTTTGAATTGGTATTGATTGACCAGGAGGACAGACATTTATTGTTTTGTTTAATTAGAACTTTATACCTCAAGCCATTCCTGAGTTCCTGGTTTTTGATGTACAGGTAGTTAGACAACGAAAATCTTTTAGGGTTCCGTTTTGTCATTATGACTATAATATCCATTTCACGGGAGACGCATTTTTGGCCATGACTCCGAGAGTATGGGGTCTAGCTAAGATTTTAAGGTTTTAAAAGATCAATAATTTAGTTGCGCATCGGATGACACCAAAATTTTGGAAATCAATTTGGTAGTTTATGAAAAAAATGGGAAAATGTAAAAAAATCGGGGATTTTTCGGATTTTTTTTTTCTAAATCCAAATTATTTCGAGAACGGGGACCGATATCGAAAATAAAAAAAAATAGTATCCTGGCTATTACTGTAGCTTCGATTTGAGACCAAGTTTTTGGAAATCGGTTAGTAATTGTAAGAGTAATTATTTCCGAAAGATGAGATTTTTTGGTCGATCGCTGGTGTTTGTGGATATAAGTTACTATATTTCAGAGGGTATTTGTCGGATCACTTCAAAGTGATACAAAAGGTTAGAGGGCGTCGGTAGCTACAGTTTGAGACCAAAATTTTGGATATCGGTTGGAAATCGAACAAGAAATTTGACATCACATGTTAGATTTTATGGACGATCCGGAACTTGTTAACATTACGGTCATCGCCTTTCGGCCTGTATTCGTTCGAATGCTTCATTATCGAGTTCAGAACGTTTAAGGATATCAGAGGCTGCAGTTTAAGTGGCAATTTAATTTAATTTAGTTTTTAGTAATAAGTACTTTTGAAATAGTTTGAATTCTGAGTTTTAAGCCATTCCTGAGTTCCTGGTTTTTGATGTACAGTTAAGGGTTCCGTTTTTTTTTTCATTTCGAAGTAATCCGTAATGCATATAAATTTAAAATTTTGCCTATTTCAGTTTTTATTTTCAGTTTTTTTAAGCCTTATTTATTGAGCTAGTTTGAATTGGTATTAATTGACCAGGAAGACAGACACTTTGTGTTTTGATTAATTATATAAATTTAGAAAACGTTCAGTTTTTTAGTATTGCTTTTTTATACATTGGTTTGAATTGGTATTAATTGACCAGGAGGACAGACATTTATTGTTTTGATTAATTAGAACTTTATACCTCAAGCCATTCCTGAGTTCCTGGTTTTTGATGTACAGGTAGTTAGACAACGAAAATCTTTTAGGGTACGTTTTTTTTTATATTTTGAATGAATTACAAGAAACGATAAAAATAAGTAAATTTAAAAAAAGCCTTTGAAATGTTATCTCAGCTAGTTTGAATTGGTATTAAATGACCAGGAGGACAGACACTTAGTGTTTTAATTAATTACAACTTTATACCTCAAGCCATTCTTGAGTTTCTGGTTTTTGATGCACAGATAGTTCGACAACGAAATCAACCTTTTAGGGCTGCGGTTTTTTTTTCATTTTGAAGTACAGAATCGTAAAAAAAACGGAACCCTAGGTTCCGTTTTTTTAAATATTTTGAATGAAGTTTACGAATCGTAATAAAAATAAGTTAATTTAGAAAAAGCCGTTATTTATAATGCCCTTTTTTTGAAATGGTTTTATAAATGACCAGGAGCACAGACACTTAGTGTTTTGATTAATTAGAACTTTAGGTATGCCTCAAGCCATTCCTGATGTCCTGGTTTTGATTCACAGATAGTCTGACAACGAAATAAACCTTTTAGGGCTTCGTTTTTATTTATTTTATTTTTTTCATTTTGAACACAGAACATAACAAAATATTAGAAAAAGCCTAGTTTTAGTAAGACTTTTTTTGAAAGCCTTGTTTTTTTTTATTGAGCTAGTTTGAATTGGTATTACATCACCAGGAGGACAGACATTTATTGTTTAGATTAATTAGAACTTTATACTTTAAGCCATTCCTGAGTTCCTGGTTTTTGATGTACAGATAGACAACGAAAATTTTTTAAGGGTTCCGTTTTTTTTTTCATTTTAAAGTACAGAATCGTAACGAAATAGGTTATTTAGAAAAGCTTAGTTATGTTTTTATAAGCTAAATGCTAGTTTGAATTGGTATTAAATGGCCAGGAGGACAGACATATACATGTCTGTTGAGGTTAATTAGAATTTTATACTTCAAGCCATTCCTGAGTTCCTGGTGTTTATTGTACAGATAGTAAGACAACGAATATTTATTTTATTTATGCAGTATTAAATCTGAGTTACTCCTAGTCGCGCCTAAAGAAGTTTTACTTCAAAAACAAAGAAAAAGAAATACTGCATAAATAAAATAAATAAATAATTATAATTGCATAAGTTGATACAAAATGTATGCAATAGCTTTTTTTTTAAATTTGAAGTCGTAACAAAATATAATTTTCAGTAAGCCATAAGTACTTTTGAAATAGTTTGAATTCTGAGTTTTAAGCCATTCGTGAGTTCCTGGTTTTTGATGTACAGTTAAGGGTTCCGTTTTTTTTTCATTTTGAAGTACAGACAGAATCCGTAATGCTATATAAATTTAGAAAAGCCTATTTCAGTGCTTTTTTTTGAATGCCTTATTTTATGTTTATTACATTCAGCTAGTTTGAATTGGTATTAATTGACCAGGAGGACAGACACTTAGTGTTTTGATTAATTATATAAATTTAGAAAAGCGTTCAGTTTTTTAGTATTGCTTGTTTTTTATACATTGAGTTAGTTTGAATTGGTATTAATTGACCAGGAGGACAGACATTTATTGTTTTGATTAATTAGAACTTTATACCTCAAGCCATTCCTGAGTTCCTGGTTTTTGATGTACAGGTAGTTAGACAACGAAAATCTTGTTCCGTTTTTTTTTTATATTTTTAAGAATCGTAAATAAAAAAAGTAAATTTAAAAAAAGCCTTTGTTTGAAATGGTTATCTCAGCTAGTTTGAATTGGCATTAAATGACCAGGAGGACAGACATTTAGTGTTTTGATTTATTAGAACTTTATACCTTAAGCCATTCCTGAGTTCCTGGTTTTTGATGTACAGATAGGCAACGAAAATCTTTTAGGGTTCCGTTTTTTTTTTATTTTGAACTATTTTTTCAGTAAGCCCTATTTTAGTTTTTAAGTACACCTTTTGAAATAATTAGAATTGGTAGGAGGACAGAAACAGTGTTTTGATTAATAAGAACTTCATACCTCAAGCCATTTCTGAGTTCCTGGTTTTTGATGTACAGATAGTCCGACAACGAAATCAACCTTTCGTCTTTATTTTTATTTTTTTTTCATTTTGAAGTACAGAATCGTAACCAAAATAAGTTAAAAAAGCCTTATTAAATTTTTAGTTAGACTTTTTTTGAAAGCCTTGTTTTTATTACATTGAGCTAGTTTGAACTGGTATTAAATGAATGAATGAATGAAATAATAATTTATTTAAAAAAAAGTTAATTTACATGCACTTGACTAATCATAAACCATTGTAGGTTTCTCCGATAGCCATATCATCGGCAAGCGTAAGTAATATAAATGACCAGGAGCACAGACACTTAGTGTTTTGATTAATTAGAACTTTATGCCTCAAGTAATTCCTGAGGTCCTGGTTTTGATTCACAGATAGTCTGACAACAAAATCAACTTTTTAGGGCTTCGTTTTTATTTTATTTTATTTTTTTTTCAATTTGAAGTAGAATCATAACAAAATAAGTTAGTTTTAGAAAAGCCTAGTTAAGTTAGTTAGACTTTTTTTGATTTTTATTACATTGAGCTAGTTTGAATTGGTATTAATTGAACAGGAGGACAGACATTTATCGTTTTGATTAATTAGAACTTTATACCTCAAGCCATTCCTGAGTTCCTGGTTTTTGATAAACAGGTAGTTAGACAACGAAAATCTGTTAGGGTTCCGTTTTTTTTAATATTTTGATTGAAGTACTGAATCTTAATAGAAATACTAATTTAGAAAAAGCCTATTATTTTTTTAGTTTATTATGGCCCTTTTTTTGAAATGGTTTTAATACTGAGCTAGTTTGAATTGGCATTAAATGACCAGGAGGACAGACACTTAGTGTTTTGATTAATTACAACTTTATACCTCAAGCCATTCCTGAGTTTCTGGTTTTTGATGCACAGATAGTTCGACAACGAAATCAACCTTTTAGGGCTGCGTTTTTTTTTTTTCATTTTGAAGTACAGAATCGTAAAGTTATTTAGAACGTTTTTAGTTAAGCTGAAAGCCATTTTTTATGCTAGTTTGAATTGGTATTAAATGACCAGGAGGACAGACATATAAATGTCTGTCCTCTTGGTGATTAATTAGAACTTTATACCTCAAGCCATTCTTGAGTTCCTGGTTTTTGATGTAGTCGGACTACGAAATTCAGTTTTTTTTTTAAGCTATTGCATAGCTTCTATCGCGGGCCTTTGAGCGCGGGGACCAAATCGAAAAATTCCGTAACGAAAAAAACCTCAAACCTCACGCTCATAATCAGTGCAAGAAAATAGGAGTGCATAAATCGTTAAGAGTGATTACGTCACTTCATGCACGTCGACCGAACTACCTCTAATTTATGCGATCCTGGTACTGCGCTTATAATACTACTACGCACGGAATCGCGCCATTGTCGCGCTGGACCACAGACAAAATTGTCTGTGACTGGGACCCACATAATTTATTAATTTTTTTAATTTGAAGTCGTAATAACAAAATAAGTAAATTTTTAGTAAGCCTATTTTAGTTTTTATAGTAAGTACTTTTGAAATGGTTTGAATTGGTATTAAATGACCAGGAGGACAGACATATAAATTTCTGTTGAGGTTAATTAGAACTTTATACTTCAAGCCATTCCTGAGTTCCTGGTTTTTGATGTACAGATAGACAACGAAAATCTTTTAGGCCGTTTTTTTTAATATTTTAAAGATCGTAATAAAAATATAATTTAGTATTTTTTTAGTTAATAATTCCTTTTTTTATACTAGCTAGTTTGAATTGGCATTAAATGACCAGGAGGACAGACATTTAGTGTTTTGATTTATTAGAACTTTATACCTCAAGCCATCCCTGAGTTCCTGGTTTTTTATTTAGTCGGACAACGAAAATTGGTTCTTTTTAGGGTTCCGTTCTTTTTTTAATTTGAAGTTTTAACAAAATAATTAATTTTTAGTAAGCCTTTAGTATTAAATGACCAGGAGGACAGACACTTAGTGTTTTGATTAATTACAACTTTATACCTCAAGCTATTCCTGAGTTTCTGGTTTTTGATGCACAGATAATTCGACAACGAAATCAACCTTTTAGGGCTTTGTTTTTATTTTTTTTTATTTTTTTTTTCATTTTGAAGTACAAAATCATAACAAAATAAGTATTTAGAAAACGACTAGTTAAGTTTTTTGAAAGCCTTGTTTTTATTACATTGAGCTAGTTTGAACTGGTATTAAATGACCAGGAGCACAAACACTTAGTGTTTCGATTATTTAGAACTTTATGCCTCAAGCCATTCCTGATGTCCTGGTTTTGATTCACAGATAGTCTGACAACGAAATCAACCTTTTAGGGCTTCGTTTTATTTTATGTTATTTTTTTTTATTTTGAAGAACAGAATCATAACAAAATAGCCTAGGAGCTTATTTTTAGTTAGACTTTTTTTGAAAGCCTTGTTTTTCAGCTAGTTTGAATTGGTGTTACATGACCAGGAGGACAGACATTTATTGTTTAGATTAATTAGAACTTTATACTTTAAGCCATTCCTGAGTTCCTGGATTTTGATGTACAGATAGACAACGAAAATCTTTTAAGGGTTCCGTTTTTTTTATTATTTTGAAGTATAGAATCGTAACAAAATAGGTAGGTTATTTAGAAAAGCCTAGTTAAGTTTTTATAAGCTTTTTTATGCTAGTTTGAATTGGTATTAAATGACCAGGAGGGCAGACATATAAATGTCTGTTGAGGTTAATTAGAACTTTATACTTCAAGCCATTCCTGAGTTCCTGGTTTTTGATGTTAGTTAGACAACGAAAATCTTTTGGTTTCCGTTTTTTTTTAATATTTTGTGAATGTACAAGAAATAAAAATAAGTAAATTTAAAAAAAGCCTTTGAAATGGATAAATTCTCAGCTAGTTTGAATTGGCATTAAATGACCAGGAGGACAGACATTTAGTGTTTTGATTTATTAGAACTTTATACCTCAAGCCATTCCTGAGTTCCTGGTTTTTGATGTAGTCGGACAACGAAAATTGGTCGTACAACGATTTTTGTCTTTTAGGGTTCCTTTTTTTTTAATTTTGAAGTCGTAACAAAATATAATTTTTAGTAAGCCATTTTTTTAGTTTTTTTTAGCTAAGTAAATAGTTTGAATTAGTATTAAATGACCAGGAGGACAGACACTTAGTGTTTTGATTAATTACAACTTTATACCTCAAGCCATTCCTGAGTTCCTGGTTTTTGATGTACAGATAGGCATAGAGTTCCGTTTTTTTTTTTATTTTGAAGAAGTAATTATTTTTTAGGAAGCCCTATTGTTTTTAAGTATTTCTTTTGAAATAATTAGAATTGGTAGGAGGACAGAAACTTAGTGTTTTGATTAATTAGAACTTTATACCTCAAGCCATTTTTGAGTTCCTGGTTTTTAATGTACAGATAGTCCGACAACGAAATCAACCTTTTAGGGCTTCGTTTTAATTTTATTTTTTTTTTTCATTTTGAAGTACAATCGTAACAAAAAAATTTTTAGTTAGACTTTTTTTGAAAGCCCTATATAGCTATTATTGCATAGCTTTTATCGCGGGCCTTGAGCGCGGGGACCGAATCGAGAAATTCCGTAACGAAAAAAACTTACACTCATAATCAGTGCAAGAAAATAGGAGTGCATAAATCGTTAAGAGTGATTACTGATCACTGCACGTCAACCGAACTACCTCTAATTTATGCGATCCTGGTACTGCGCTTATAATACCACTACGCACGGAATCGCGCCATTGTCGCGCTGGACCACAGACAAAATTGTCTGTGACTGGGACCCACATAATTTATTAACGTCAAATACTTCCATTGTGACCTACTTGACTATAATCTCCACGTGCTTGTTGTTCTCCTAGTACAAGGTGGCAATATGAATAAGTTTTTGTCCGAATCAAACTTGAACGGACTCTCGATTATACTTGAACCAACTATTATTCTCACCAAACTCTGTTTTCGTTCGTGCGAAAAAGAGAAAAGAACACGACAGTCCCTCTGATTTATCGCAGCATAGCACTAGTTCTGGTTGGTAACAATGAGTTGTCCGCATTTAAAGAAGAAATGCGTGGGGTGTTTGCATCGTTACTTGCTGCCCAACGACAAGAATTTAATAAAAAAAGACGTGTGGCACTCGAGGACTGCCGCGGTAAAGCTATTGGCAATTATAATTATTTATTTATTTTATTTATGCAGTATTAAATCTGAGTTACTCCTAGTCGCGCCTAAAGAAGTTTTACTTCAAAAACAAAGAAAAAAAAATTACTGCATAAATAAAATAAATAAATAATTATAATTGCATAAGTTGATACAAAATGCTATGCAATAGCTTTACCGCGGCAGTCCTCGAGTGCCACACGTCTTTTTTTTAGCTCTTTACGCTGTTCTTCTCTATAAAACGAAAATATCTAGGTATAAATAATAGGTATAAATAATTAGGTATAAATAGTGTAATGACACACCAAAACAAAATTATTCATTTAAAAAAAAATAACGATATTAAGAAGTGTTTATCGAATTTCGCGCGATGTACATATATAGATATAATATCATATATACTTTCTCTGCGCGGCATTCATGTGCATTATCTATACACCAAAAACAAAGGTACTGAATAGTACACGTGCTTGGTTTGATGGTTTCTGTTATATACATAATGAAGAATGAATTTATTTATTTATATATAAATCTAAATTGAGAATTTAAACTACACGCGTGTGTGTGTTTGTGTGTATAAAAGAGGGCTACTTTTAATATCGCTCATTTTAATATCAAAAATTTAGGTTATCTTTATAGCAGTATTTATATTTTCAATTCAAAATTAATACTATTGTACCAGGATCGCATAAATTAGAGGTAGTTTTATATCAATATATCTTATAGTCAAGTAGGTCACAATGGAAGTATATTATTTGACGTTAATAAATTATGTGGGTCCCAGTCACAGACAATTTTGTTTGTGGTCCAGCGCGACAATGGCGCGATTCCATGCGTAGTGGTATTATAAGCGCAGTACCAGGGTCGCATAAATTAGAGGTAGTTCGGTCGAAGCACAGTCACGGAAATAGGAGACGCACACGACGACGAGGCGGCGATAGGCGTATGCACACGCACCGAGCACGAAGTGACGTAATCACTCTTAACGATTTATGCACTTCTATTTTCTTTCACTGGTTTTTTTCGTTACGGAATTTCTCGATTCGGTCCTTGCGCTCAAAGGCCCGCGATAGAAGCTATGCAATATATCCTCCTACCAATTCTAATTATTTCAAAAGAAATACTTAAAAACAATAGGGCTTCCTAAAAAATAATTACTTCTTCAAAATAAAAAAAAAACGGAACTCTATGCCTATCTGTACATCAAAAACCAGGAACTCAGGAATGGCTTGAGGTAGAAAGTTGTAATTAATGAAAACACTAATTGTTTGTCCTCCTGGTCATTTAATACTAATTCAAACTATTTCAAAAGTACTTACATTAATAAGCTTACTAAAAATTAATTATTTTGTTAAAACTTCAAATTAAAACAAAAAACGGAACCCTAATTCGTTGTCCGACCAATTTTCGTTGTCCGACTAAAAAAAAAACCAGGAACTCAGGAATGGCTTGAGGTATAAAGTTCTAATAAACCAAAACACTAAATGTCTGTCCTCCTGGTCATTTAATGCTAATTCAAACTAGCTAGTATAACCATTTAAAAAAGGAATTAAATTAACTAAAAATACTTATTTTTATTTCGTACTTTTTTCGTTGTCTATCTGTACATCAAAAACCAGGAACTCAGGAATATCTTGAAGTATAAAGTTCTTATTAACCTCAACAGACATTTATATGTCTGTCCTCCTGGTCATTTAATGCCAATTCAAACTATTTCAAAAGTACTTACTATAAAAACTAAAATAGGCTTACTCAAAATTACTTATTTTGTTACGACTTCAAATTAAAAAAAAAAACCGAACCAAAGACATTTGTTGTCCGACCAATTTTCGTTGTCCGACTAAATAAAAAACCAGAAACTCAGGAATGGCTTGAGGTATAAAGTTCGAGTCGGACAACGAAAATTGGTCGGACAACGAAATGTCTTGGTTCCGTTTTTTTTTTAATTTGAAGTCGTAACAAAATAAGTATTTTTAGTACGCCTTCGTCGCGAGCATCGGCCGTCGTCTAAAAGAAAGGGGACTCGACCCCCGTTCCGGTACCTTCCTAGTGCAAAGAATTGCCATTGCAATTCAGCGCGGCAATGCGATGAGCGTCATGGGCACATTTGCGTCGGGGGCGACGAGGGGTTCGAATTGGCATTAAATGACCAGGAGGACAGACATTTAGTGTTTTGATTTATTAGAACTTTATACCTCAAGCCATTCCTGAGTTCCTGGTTTTGATTCACAGATAGTCTGACAACGAAATCAACCTTTTAGGGCTTCGTTTTTATTTATTTTATTTTTTTTTCATTTCGAAGTACAGAATCAACAAAATATTAGAAAAAGCCTAGTGAAGCTTATTTTTAGTTGGACTTTTTTTGAAAGCCTTGTTTTTGAGCTAGTTTGAATTGGTATTACATGACCAGGAGGACAGACATTTATTGTTTGGATTAATTAGAACTTTATACCTCAAGCCATTCCTGAGTTCCTGGTTTTTGATGTACAGGTAGTTAGACAACGAAAATCTTTTAGGGTTCCGTTTTGTCATTATGACTATAATATCCATTTTACGAAAGACGCATTTTTGGCCATAACTCCGAGAGTATGGGGTCTAGCTAAGATTTTAAGGTCTTAAAAGATCAATAATTTAGTTGCGCATAGGATGACACCAAAATTTTGGAAATCAGTTTGGTAGTTTATGAAAAAAATGGGAAAATGTAAAAAAATCGGGGATTTTTCGGATTTTTTTTTTTCTAAATCCAAATTATTTCGAGAACGGGGACCGATATCGAAAATAAAAAAAATAGTATCCTGGCTATTACTGTAGCTTCGATTTGAGACCAAGTTTTTGGAAATCGGTTAGTAATTGTAAGAGTAATTATTTCCGAAAGATGAGATTTTTTGGTCGATCGCTGGTGTTTGTGGATATAAGTTACTATATTTCAGAGGGTATTTGTCGGATCACTTCAAAGTGTTATACAAAAGGTTAGAGGGCGTCGGTAGCTACAGTTTGAGACCAAAATTTTGGATATCGGTTGGAAATCGAACAAGAAATTTGACATCACATGTTAGATTTTATGGACGATCCGGAACTTGTTAACATTACGGTCATCGCCTTTCGGCCTGTATTCGTTCGAATGCTTCATTATCGAGTTCAGAACGTTTAAGGATATCAGAGGCTGCAGTTTAAGTGGCAATTTAATTTAATTTAGTTTTTAGTAATAAGTACTTTTGAAATAGTTTGAATTCTGAGTTTTAAGCCATTCCTGAGTTCCTGGTTTTTGATGTACAGTTAAGGGTTCCGTTTTTTTTTTCATTTCGAAGTAATCCGTAATGTAATATCCATATAAATTTAAAATTTTGCCTATTTCAGTTTTTATTTTCAGTTTTTTTAAGCCTTATTTATTGAGCTAGTTTGAATTGGTATTAATTGACCAGGAAGACAGACACTTTGTGTTTTGATTAATTATATAAATTTAGAAAACGTTCAGTTTTTTAGTATTGCTTTTTTATACATTGGTTTGAATTGGTATTAATTGACCAGGAGGACAGACATTTATTGTTTTGATTAATTAGAACTTTATACCTCAAGCCATTCCTGAGTTCCTGGTTTTTGATGTACAGGTAGTTAGACAACGAAAATCTTTTAGGGTACGTTTTTTTTTTATATTTTGATGAGTTACAAGAAACGATAAAAATAAGTAAATTTAAAAAAAGCCTTTGAAATGTTATCTCAGCTAGTTTGAATTGGTATTAAATGACCAGGAGGACAGACACTTAGTGTTTTAATTAATTACAACTTTATACCTCAAGCCATTCTTGAGTTTCTGGTTTTTGATGCACAGATAGTTCGTCAACGAAATCAACCTTTTAGGGCTGCGGTTTTTTTTTCATTTTGAAGTACAGAATCGTAACAAAATAAGTTATTTAGAACGTTTTTAGTTAAGCTGAAAAGCCATTTTTTATGCTAGTTTGAATTAGTATTAAATGACCAGGAGGACAGACATATAAATGTCTGTCCTCTTCGTGATTAATTAGAACTTTATACCTCAAGCTATTCTTGAGTTTCTGGTTTTTGATGCACAGATAGTTAGACAACGAAAATCTAGGGTTCCGTTTTTTTAAATATTTTGAATGAAGTTTACAAGAATCGTAATAAAAATAAGTAAATTTAGAAAAAGCCGTTATTTATAATGCCCTTTTTTTGAAATGGTTTTATAAATGACCAGGAGCACAGACACTTAGTGTTTTGATTAATTAGAACTTTAGGTATGCCTCAAGCCATTCCTGATGTCCTGGTTTTGATTCACAGATAGTCTGACAACGAAATAAACCTTTTAGGGCTTCGTTTTTATTTATTTTATTTTTTTCATTTTGAAGCACAGAACATAACAAAATATTAGAAAAAGCCTAGTTTTAGTTAGACTTTTTTTGAAAGCCTTGTTTTTTATTATTGAGCTAGTTTGAATTGGTATTACATCACCAGGAGGACAGACATTTATTGTTTAGATTAATTAGAACTTTATACTTTAAGCCATTCCTGAGTTCCTGGTTTTTGATGTACAGATAGACAACGAAAATTTTTTAAGGGTTCCGTTTTTTTTTCATTTTGAAGTACAGAATCGTAACGAAATAGGTTATTTAGAAAACCTTAGTTATGTTTTTATAAGCTTAATGCTAGTTTGAATTGGTATTAAATGGCCAGGAGGACAGACATATACATGTCTGTTGAGGTTAATTAGAATTTTATACTTCAAGCCATTCCTGAGTTCCTGGTGTTTATTGTACAGATAGTAAGACAACGAAAATCTTTTAGGGTTCCGTTTTTTTTAAATATTTTGAATGAAAGTACGAACGTAATAAAAAAAAATAAGTAAGTTTAGAAAAAGCCTATTTCTTTAATTCCTTTTTTTGAAATGGTTTTAATACTGAGCTAGTTTGAATTGGCATTAAATGACCAGGAGAACAGACATTTAGTGTTTTGATTAATTACAACTTTATACCTCAAGCCATTCCGGAGTTCCTGGTTTTTGATGTATAGTAGGCAACGAAAATTTTAGGGTTCTGTTTTTAAGCTATTAAATTCCGTAACGAAAAAAACCTCACGCTCATAATCAGTGCAAGAAAATAGGAGTGCATAAATCGTTAAGAGTGATTACGTCACTTCGTGCTCGGTGCGTGTGCACGCCTATCGCCGCCTCGTCGTCGTGTGCGTCTCCTACTTCCGTGAGTGTGCTTCGACCGAACTACCTCTAATTTATGCGATCCTGGTACTGCGATTATAATAACACTTCGCACGGAATCGTGCCATTGTCGCGCTGGACCACAGACATAATTGTCTGTGACTGGGACCCACATAATTTATTAACGTCAAATAATATACTTCCATTGTGACCTACTTGATTATAATCTCCACGTGCTTGTTGTTCTCCTAGTACAAGGTGGCAATATGAATAAGTCTTTGTCCGAATCAAACTTGAACGACTCGATTATGCTTGAACCAACTATCAAACTCGGTCTTCGTTCGTGCGAAAAAGAGAAAAGAACACGAGTCCCTTTGATTTATCGCAGCCTAGCACTAGTACTGGTAAGAATGAGTTGTCCGCATTTAAGGAAGAAATGCGTGGGATGTTTGCATCGTTACTTGCTGCCCAACGACAAGAATTTAATAAAAAAAAGACGTGTGGCACTCGAGGACTGCCGCGGTAAAGCATTGGCAATTATAATTATTTATTTATTTTATTTATGCAGTATTAAATCTGAGTTACTCCTAGTCGCACCTAAAGAAGTTTTACTTCAAAAACAAAGAAAAAGAAATACTGCATAAATAAAATAAATAAATAATTATAATTGCATAAGTTGATACAAAATGTATGCAATAGCTTTTTTTTTAAATTTGAAGTCGTAACAAAATATAATTTTCAGTAAGCCATAAGTACTTTTGAAATAGTTTGAATTCTGAGTTTTAAGCCATTCCTGAGTTCCTGGTTTTTGATGTACAGTTAAGGGTTCCGTTTTTTTTTTCATTTTGAAGTACAGACAGAATCCGTAATGCTATATAAATTTAGAAAAGCCTATTTCAGTGCTTTTTTTTTGAATGCCTTATTTTATGTTTATTACATTCAGCTAGTTTGAATTGGTATTAATTGACCAGGAGGACAGACACTTAGTGTTTTGATTAATTATATAAATTTAGAAAAGCGTTCAGTTTTTTAGTATTGCTTGTTTTTTATACATTGAGTTAGTTTGAATTGGTATTAATTAACCAGGAGGACAGACATTTATTGTTTTGATTAATTAGAACTTTATACCTCAAGCCATTCCTGAGTTCCTGGTTTTTGATGTACAGGTAGTTAGATAACGAAAATCTTGTTCCGTTTTTTTTTTATATTTTTAAGAATCGTAAATAAAAAAAGTAAATTTAAAAAAAGCCTTTGTTTGAAATGGTTATCTCAGCTAGTTTGAATTGGCATTAAATGACCAGGAGGACAGACATTTAGTGTTTTGATTTATTAGAACTTTATACCTTAAGCCATTCCTGAGTTCCTGGTTTTTGATGTACAGATAGGCAACGAAAATCTTTTAGGGTTCCGTTTTTTTTTTATTTTGAACTATTATTTAGTAAGCCCTATTTTAGTTTTTAAGTACACCTTTTGAAATAATTAGAATTGGTAGGAAGGAGGACAGAAACAGTGTTTTGATTAATAAGAACTTCATACCTCAAGCCATTTCTGAGTTCCTGGTTTTTGATGTACAGATAGTCCGACAACGAAATCAACCTTTCGTTTTTATTTTTATTTTTTTTTCATTTTGAAGTACAGAATCGTAACCAAAATAAGTTAAAAAAGCCTTATTAAATTTTTAGTTAGACTTTTTTTGAAAGCCTTGTTTTTATTACATTGAGCTAGTTTGAACTGGTATTAAATGAATGAATGAATGAAATAATAATTTATTTAAAAAAAAAGTTCATTTACATGCACTTGACTAATCATAAACCATTATAGGTTTCTCCGATAGCCATATCATCGGCAAGCGTAAGTAATATAAATGACCAGGAGCACAGACACTTAGTGTTTTGATTAATTAGAACTTTATGCCTCAAGTCATTCCTGAGGTCCTGGTTTTGATTCACAGATAGTCTGACAACAAAATCAACTTTTTAGGGCTTCGTTTTTATTTTATTTTATTTTTTTTTCAATTTGAAGTACAGAATCATAACAAAATAAGTTAGTTTTAGAAAAGCCTAGTTAAGTTAGTTAGACTTTTTTGATTTTTATAACATTGAGCTAGTTTGAATTGGTATTAATTGACCAGGAGGACAGACATTTATCGTTTTGATTAATTAGAACTTTATACCTCAAGCCATTCCTGAGTTCCTGGTTTTTGATAAACAGGTAGTTAGACAACGAAAATCTGTTAGGGTTCCGTTTTTTTTAATATTTTGATTGAAGTACTGAATCTTAATAGAAATACTAATTTAGAAAAAGCCTATTATTTTTTTAGTTTATTATGGCCCTTTTTTTGAAATGGTTTTAATACTGAGCTAGTTTGAATTGGCATTAAATGACCAGGAGGACAGACACTTAGTGTTTTGATTAATTACAACTTTATACCTCAAGCCATTCCTGAGTTTCTGGTTTTTGATGCACAGATAGTTCGACAACGAAATCAACCTTTTAGGGCTGCGTTTTTTTTTTTTCATTTTGAAGTACAGAATCGTAAAGTTATTTAGAACGTTTTTAGTTAAGCTGAAAGCCATTTTTTATGCTAGTTTGAATTGGTATTAAATGACCAGGAGGACAGACATATAAATGTCTGTCCTCTTGGTGATTAATTAGAACTTTATACCTCAAGCCATTCTTGAGTTCCTGGTTTTTGATGTAGTCGGACTACGAAATTCAGTTTTTTTTTTAAGCTATTGCATAGCTTCTATCGCGGGCCTTTGAGCGCGGGGACCAAATCGAAAAATTCCGTAACGAAAAAAACCTCAAACCTCACGCTCATAATCAGTGCAAGAAAATAGGAGTGCATAAATCGTTAAGAGTGATTACGTCACTTCATGCACGTCGACCGAACTACCTCTAATTTATGCGATCCTGGTACTGCGCTTATAATACCACTACGCACGGAATCGCGCCATTGTCGCGCTGGACCACAGACAAAATTGTCTGTGACTGGGACCCACATAATTTATTAATTTTTTTAATTTGAAGTCGTAATAACAAAATAAGTAAATTTTTAGTAAGCCTATTTTAGTTTTTATAGTAAGTACTTTTGAAATGGTTTGAATTGGTATTAAATGACCAGGAGGACAGACATATAAATGTCTGTTGAGGTTAATTAGAACTTTATACTTCAAGATATTCCTGAGTTCCTGGTTTTTGATGTACAGATAGACAACGAAAATCTTTTAGGCCGTTTTTTTTAATATTTTAAAGATCGTAATAAAAATATAATTTAGTATTTTTTTAGTTAATAATTCCTTTTTTTATACTAGCTAGTTTGAATTGGCATTAAATGACCAGGAGAACAGACATTTAGTGTTTTGATTTATTAGAACTTTATACCTCAAGCCATCCCTGAGTTCCTGGTTTTTTATTTAGTCGGACAACGAAAATTGGTTCTTTTTAGGGTTCCGTTCTTTTTTTAATTTGAAGTTTTAACAAAATAATTAATTTTTAGTAAGCCTTTAGTATTAAATGACCAGGAGGACAGACACTTAGTGTTTTGATTAATTACAACTTTATATCTCAAGCTATTCCTGAGTTTCTGGTTTTTGATGCACAGATAATTCGACAACGAAATCAACCTTTAAGGGCTTTGTTTTTATTTTTTTTTTATTTTTTTTTTTTCATTTTGAAGTACAAAATCATAACAAAATAAGTATTTAGAAAACGACTAGTTAAGTTTTTTGAAAGCCTTGTTTTTATTACATTGAGCTAGTTTGAACTGGTATTAAATGACCAGGAGCACAAACACTTAGTGTTTTGATTATTTAGAACTTTATGCCTCAAGCCATTCCTGATGTCCTGGTTTTGATTCACAGATAGTCTGACAACGAAATCAACCTTTTAGGGCTTCGTTTTATTTTATGTTATTTTTTTTTATTTTGAAGAACAGAATCATAACAAAATAGCCTAGTTAAACTTATTTTTAGTTAGACTTTTTTTGAAAGCCTTGTTTTTCAGCTAGTTTGAATTGGTATTACATGACCAGGAGGACAGACATTTATTGTTTAGATTAATTAGAACTTTATACTTTAAGCCATTCCTGAGTTCCTGGATTTTGATGTACAGATAGACAACGAAAATCTTTTAAGGGTTCCGTTTTTTTTTTTATTTTGAAGTACAGAATCGTAACAAAATAGGTAGGTTATTTAGAAAAGCCTAGTTAAGTTTTTATAAGCTTTTTTATGCTAGTTTGAATTGGTATTAAATGACCAGGAGGGCAGACATATAAATGTCTGTTGAGGTTAATTAGAACTTTATACTTCAAGCCATTCCTGAGTTCCTGGTTTTTGATGTTAGTTAGACAACGAAAATCTTTTGGGTTTCCGTTTTTTTTTAATATTTTGTGAGTACAAGAAATAAAAATAAGTAAATTTAAAAAAAGCCTTTGAAATGGATAAATTCTCAGCTAGTTTGAATTGGCATTAAATGACCTGGAGGACAGACATTTAGTGTTTTGATTTATTAGAACTTTATACCTCAAGCCATTCCTGAGTTCCTGGTTTTTGATGTAGTCGGACAACGAAAATTGGTCGTACAACGATTTTTGTCTTTTAGGGTTCCTTTTTTTTAAATTTTGAAGTCGTAACAAAATATAATTTTTAGTAAGCCATTTTTTTAGTTTTTTTTAGCTAAGTAAATAGTTTGAATTAGTATTAAATGACCAGGAGGACAGACACTTAGTGTTTTGATTAATTACAACTTTATACCTCAAGCCATTCCTGAGTTCCTGGTTTTTGATGTACAGATAGGCATAGAGTTCCGTTTTTTTTTTTATTTTGAAGAAGTAATTATTTTTTAGGAAGCCCTATTGTTTTTAAGTATTTCTTTTGAAATAATTAGAATTGGTAGGAGGACAGAAACTTAGTGTTTTGATTAATTAGAACTTTATACCTCAAGCCATTTTTGAGTTCCTGGTTTTTAATGTACAGATAGTCCGACAACGAAATCAACCTTTTAGGGCTTCGTTTTAATTTTATTTTTTTTTTCATTTTGAAGTACAATCGTAACAAAAAAATTTTTAGTTAGACTTTTTTTGAAAGCCTCTATATAGCTATTATTGCATAGCTTTTATCGCGGGCCTTGAGCGCGGGGACCGAATCGAGAAATTCCGTAACGAAAAAAACTTACACTCATAATCAGTGCAAGAAAATAGGAGTGCATAAATCGTTAAGAGTGATTACTGATCACTGCACGTCAACCGAACTACCTCTAATTTATGCGATCCTGGTACTGCGCTTATAATACCACTACGCACGGAATCGCGCCATTGTCGCGCTGGACCACAGACAAAATTGTCTGTGACTGGGACCCACATAATTTATTAACGTCAAATACTTCCATTGTGACCTACTTGACTATAATCTCCACGTGCTTGTTGTTCTCCTAGTACAAGGTGGCAATATGAATAAGTTTTTGTCCGAATCAAACTTGAACGGACTCTCGATTATACTTGAACCAACTATTATTCTCACCAAACTCTGTTTTCGTTCGTGCGAAAAAGAGAAAAGAACACGACAGTCCCTCTGATTTATCGCAGCATAGCACTAGTTCTGGTTGGTAACAATGAGTTGTCCGCATTTAAAGAAGAAATGCGTGGGGTGTTTGCATCGTTACTTGCTGCCCAACGACAAGAATTTAATAAAAAAAGACGTGTGGCACTCGAGGACTGCCGCGGTAAAGCTATTGGCAATTATAATTATTTATTTATTTTATTTATGCAGTATTAAATCTGAGTTACTCCTAGTCGCGCCTAAAGAAGTTTTACTTCAAAAACAAAGAAAAAAAAATTACTGCATAAATAAAATAAATAAATAATTATAATTGCATAAGTTGATACAAAATGCTATGCAATAGCTTTACCGCGGCAGTCCTCGAGTGCCACACGTCTTTTTTTAGCTCTTTACGCTGTTCTTCTCTATAAAACGAAAATATCTAGGTATAAATAATAGGTATAAATAATTAGGTATAAATAGTGTAATGACACACCAAAACAAAATTATTCATTTAAAAAAAAATAACGATATTAAGAAGTGTTTATCGAATTTCGCGCGATGTACATATATAGATATAATATCATATATACTTTCTCTGCGCGGCATTCATGTGCATTATCTATACACCAAAAACAAAGGTACTGAATAGTACACGTGCTTGGTTTGATGGTTTCTGTTATATACATAATGAAGAATGAATTTATTTATTTATATATAAATCTAAATTGAGAATTTAAACTACACGCGTGTGTGTGTTTGTGTGTATAAAAGAGGGCTACTTTTAATATCGCTCATTTTAATATCAAAAATTTAGGTTATCTTTATAGCAGTATTTTATATTTTCAATTCAAAATTAATACTATTGTACCAGGATCGCATAAATTAGAGGTAGTTTTATATCAATATATCTTATAGTCAAGTAGGTCACAATGGAAGTATATTATTTGACGTTAATAAATTATGTGGGTCCCAGTCACAGACAATTTTGTTTGTGGTCCAGCGCGACAATGGCGCGATTCCATGCGTAGTGGTATTATAAGCGCAGTACCAGGGTCGCATAAATTAGAGGTAGTTCGGTCGAAGCACAGTCACGGAAATAGGAGACGCACACGAAGACGAGGCGGCGATAGGCGTATGCACACGCACCGAGCACGAAGTGACGTAATCACTCTTAACGATTTATGCACTTCTATTTTCTTTCACTGGTTTTTTTCGTTACGGAATTTCTCGATTCGGTCCTTGCGCTCAAAGGCCCGCGATAGAAGCTATGCAATATATCCTCCTACCAATTCTAATTATTTCAAAAGAAATACTTAAAAACAATAGGGCTTCCTAAAAAATAATTACTTCTTCAAAATAAAAAATAAAACGGAACTCTATGCCTATCTGTACATCAAAAACCAGGAACTCAGGAATGGCTTGAGGTAGAAAGTTGTAATTAATGAAAACACTAATTGTTTGTCCTCCTGGTCATTTAATACTAATTCAAACTATTTCAAAAGTACTTACATATTAATAAGCATACTAAAAATTAATTATTTTGTTAAAACTTCAAATTAAAACAAAAAACGGAACCCTAATTCGTTATCCGACCAATTTTCGTTGTCCGACTAAAAAAAAAACCAGGAACTCAGGAATGGCTTGAGGTATAAAGTTCTAATAAACCAAAACACTAAATGTCTGTCCTCCTGGTCATTTAATGCCAATTCAAACTAGCTAGTATAACCATTTAAAAAAGGAATTAAATTAACTAAAAATACTTATTTTTATTTCGTACTTTTTTCGTTGTCTATCTGTACATCAAAAACCAGGAACTCAGGAATATCTTGAAGTATAAAGTTCTTATTAACCTCAACAGACATTTATATGTCTGTCCTCCTGGTCATTTAATGCCAATTCAAACTATTTCAAAAGTACTTACTATAAAAACTAAAATAGGCTTACTCAAAATTACTTATTTTGTTACGACTTCAAATTAAAAAAAAAAACCGAACCAAAGACATTTGTTGTCCGACCAATTTTCGTTGTCCGACTAAATAAAAAACCAGAAACTCAGGAATGGCTTGAGGTATAAAGTTCGAGTCGGACAACGAAAATTGGTCGGACAACGAAATGTCTTGGTTCCGTTTTTTTTTAATTTGAAGTCGTAACAAAATAAGTATTTTTAGTACGCCTTCGTCGCGAGCATCGGCCGTCGTCTAAAAGAAAGGGGACTCGACCCCCGTTCCGGTACCTTCCTAGTGCAAAGAATTGCCATTGCAATTCAGCGCGGCAATGCGATGAGCGTCATGGGCACATTTGCGTCGGGGGCGACGAGGGGTTCGAATTGGCATTAAATGACCAGGAGGACAGACATTTAGTGTTTTGATTTATTAGAACTTTATACCTCAAGCCATTCCTGAGTTCCTGGTTTTGATTCACAGATAGTCTGACAACGAAATCAACCTTTTAGGGCTTCGTTTTTATTTATTTTATTTTTTTTTCATTTCGAAGTACAGAATCAACAAAATATTAGAAAAAGCCTAGTGAAGCTTATTTTTAGTTGGACTTTTTTTGAAAGCCTTGTTTTTGAGCTAGTTTGAATTGGTATTACATGACCAGGAGGACAGACATTTATTGTTTGGATTAATTAGAACTTTATACCTCAAGCCATTCCTGAGTTCCTGGTTTTTGATGTACAGGTAGTTAGACAACCGAAAATCTTTTAGGGTTCCGTTTTGTCATTATGACTATAATATCCATTTTACGAAAGACGCATTTTTGGCCATAACTCCGAGAGTATGGGGTCTAGCTAAGATTTTAAGGTCTTAAAAGATCAATAATTTAGTTGCGCATAGGATGACACCAAAATTTTGGAAATCAGTTTGGTAGTTTATGAAAAAAATGGGAAAATGTAAAAAAATCGGGGATTTTTCGGATTTTTTTTTTTCTAAATCCAAATTATTTCGAGAACGGGGACCGATATCGAAAATAAAAAAAAATAGTATCCTGGCTATTACTGTAGCTTCGATTTGAGACCAAGTTTTTGGAAATCGGTTAGTAATTGTAAGAGTAATTATTTCCGAAAGATGAGATTTTTTGGTCGATCGCTGGTGTTTGTGGATATAAGTTACTATATTTCAGAGGGTATTTGTCGGATCACTTCAAAGTGTTATACAAAAGGTTAGAGGGCGTCGGTAGCTACAGTTTGAGACCAAAATTTTGGATATCGGTTGGAAATCGAACAAGAAATTTGACATCACATGTTAGATTTTATGGACGATCCGGAACTTGTTAACATTACGGTCATCGCCTTTCGGCCTGTATTCGTTCGAATGCTTCATTATCGAGTTCAGAACGTTTAAGGATATCAGAGGCTGCAGTTTAAGTGGCAATTTAATTTAATTTAGTTTTTAGTAATAAGTACTTTTGAAATAGTTTGAATTCTGAGTTTTAAGCCATTCCTGAGTTCCTGGTTTTTGATGTACAGTTAAGGGTTCCGTTTTTTTTTTCATTTCGAAGTAATCCGTAATGCATATAAATTTAAAATTTTGCCTATTTCAGTTTTTATTTTCAGTTTTTTTAAGCCTTATTTATTGAGCTAGTTTGAATTGGTATTAATTGACCAGGAAGACAGACACTTTGTGTTTTGATTAATTATATAAATTTAGAAAACGTTCAGTTTTTTAGTATTGCTTTTTTATACATTGGTTTGAATTGGTATTAATTGACCAGGAGGACAGACATTTATTGTTTTGATTAATTAGAACTTTATACCTCAAGCCATTCCTGAGTTCCTGGTTTTTGATGTACAGGTAGTTAGACAACGAAAATCTTTTAGGGTACGTTTTTTTTTATATTTTGAATGAATTACAAGAAACGATAAAAATAAGTAAATTTAAAAAAAGCCTTTGAAATGTTATCTCAGCTAGTTTGAATTGGTATTAAATGACCAGGAGGACAGACACTTAGTGTTTTAATTAATTACAACTTTATACCTCAAGCCATTCTTGAGTTTCTGGTTTTTGATGCACAGATAGTTCGTCAACGAAATCAACCTTTTAGGGCTGCGGTTTTTTTTTCATTTTGAAGTACAGAATCGTAACAAAATAAGTTATTTAGAACGTTTTTAGTTAAGCTGAAAAGCCATTTTTTATGCTAGTTTGAATTAGTATTAAATGACCAGGAGGACAGACATATAAATGTCTGTCCTCTTCGTGATTAATTAGAACTTTATACCTCAAGCTATTCTTGAGTTTCTGGTTTTTGATGCACAGATAGTTAGACAACGAAAATCTAGGGTTCCGTTTTTTTAAATATTTTGAATGAAGTTTACAAGAATCGTAATAAAAATAAGTAAATTTAGAAAAAGCCGTTATTTATAATGCCCTTTTTTTGAAATGGTTTTATAAATGACCAGGAGCACAGACACTTAGTGTTTTGATTAATTAGAACTTTAGGTATGCCTCAAGCCATTCCTGATGTCCTGGTTTTGATTCACAGATAGTCTGACAACGAAATAAACCTTTTAGGGCTTCGTTTTTATTTATTTTATTTTTTTCATTTTGAAGCACAGAACATAACAAAATATTAGAAAAAGCCTAGTTTTAGTTAGACTTTTTTTGAAAGCCTTGTTTTTTATTATTGAGCTAGTTTGAATTGGTATTACATCACCAGGAGGACAGACATTTATTGTTTAGATTAATTAGAACTTTATACTTTAAGCCATTCCTGAGTTCCTGGTTTTTGATGTACAGATAGACAACGAAAATTTTTTAAGGGTTCCGTTTTTTTTTCATTTTGAAGTACAGAATCGTAACGAAATAGGTTATTTAGAAAACCTTAGTTATGTTTTTATAAGCTTAATGCTAGTTTGAATTGGTATTAAATGGCCAGGAGGACAGACATATACATGTCTGTTGAGGTTAATTAGAATTTTATACTTCAAGCCATTCCTGAGTTCCTGGTGTTTATTGTACAGATAGTAAGACAACGAAAATCTTTTAGGGTTCCGTTTTTTTTAAATATTTTGAATGAAAGTACGAACGTAATAAAAAAAAATAAGTAAGTTTAGAAAAAGCCTATTTCTTTAATTCCTTTTTTTGAAATGGTTTTAATACTGAGCTAGTTTGAATTGGCATTAAATGACCAGGAGAACAGACATTTAGTGTTTTGATTAATTACAACTTTATACCTCAAGCCATTCCGGAGTTCCTGGTTTTTGATGTATAGTAGGCAACGAAAATTTTAGGGTTCTGTTTTTAAGCTATTAAATTCCGTAACGAAAAAAACCTCACGCTCATAATCAGTGCAAGAAAATAGGAGTGCATAAATCGTTAAGAGTGATTACGTCACTTCGTGCTCGGTGCGTGTGCACGCCTATCGCCGCCTCGTCGTCGTGTGCGTCTCCTACTTCCGTGAGTGTGCTTCGACCGAACTACCTCTAATTTATGCGATCCTGGTACTGCGATTATAATAACACTTCGCACGGAATCGCGCCATTGTCGCGCTGGACCACAGACATAATTGTCTGTGACTGGGACCCACATAATTTATTAACGTCAAATAATATACTTCCATTGTGACCTACTTGATTATAATCTCCACGTGCTTGTTGTTCTCCTAGTACAAGGTGGCAATATGAATAAGTCTTTGTCCGAATCAAACTTGAACGACTCGATTATGCTTGAACCAACTATCAAACTCGGTCTTCGTTCGTGCGAAAAAGAGAAAAGAACACGAGTCCCTTTGATTTATCGCAGCCTAGCACTAGTACTGGTAAGAATGAGTTGTCCGCATTTAAGGAAGAAATGCGTGGGATGTTTGCATCGTTACTTGCTGCCCAACGACAAGAATTTAATAAAAAAAAGACGTGTGGCACTCGAGGACTGCCGCGGTAAAGCATTGGCAATTATAATTATTTATTTATTTTATTTATGCAGTATTAAATCTGAGTTACTCCTAGTCGCACCTAAAGAAGTTTTACTTCAAAAACAAAGAAAAAGAAATACTGCATAAATAAAATAAATAAATAATTATAATTGCATAAGTTGATACAAAATGTATGCAATAGCTTTTTTTTTAAATTTGAAGTCG
The DNA here is from genome assembly GCA_949709985.1 of Luffia ferchaultella. Classification (NCBI taxonomy): domain Eukaryota; kingdom Metazoa; phylum Arthropoda; class Insecta; order Lepidoptera; family Psychidae; genus Luffia; species Luffia ferchaultella. The sequence continues at coordinate 10,210,065 of OX453244.1, forward strand.
TAACAAAATATAATTTTCAGTAAGCCATAAGTACTTTTGAAATAGTTTGAATTCTGAGTTTTAAGCCATTCCTGAGTTCCTGGTTTTTGATGTACAGTTAAGGGTTCCGTTTTTTTTTTCATTTTGAAGTACAGACAGAATCCGTAATGCTATATAAATTTAGAAAAGCCTATTTCAGTGCTTTTTTTTTGAATGCCTTATTTTATGTTTATTACATTCAGCTAGTTTGAATTGGTATTAATTGACCAGGAGGACAGACACTTAGTGTTTTGATTAATTATATAAATTTAGAAAAGCGTTCAGTTTTTTAGTATTGCTTGTTTTTTATACATTGAGTTAGTTTGAATTGGTATTAATTAACCAGGAGGACAGACATTTATTGTTTTGATTAATTAGAACTTTATACCTCAAGCCATTCCTGAGTTCCTGGTTTTTGATGTACAGGTAGTTAGATAACGAAAATCTTGTTCCGTTTTTTTTTTATATTTTTAAGAATCGTAAATAAAAAAAGTAAATTTTAAAAAAGCCTTTGTTTGAAATGGTTATCTCAGCTAGTTTGAATTGGCATTAAATGACCAGGAGGACAGACATTTAGTGTTTTGATTTATTAGAACTTTATACCTTAAGCCATTCCTGAGTTCCTGGTTTTTGATGTACAGATAGGCAACGAAAATCTTTTAGGGTTCCGTTTTTTTTTTATTTTGAACTATTATTTAGTAAGCCCTATTTTAGTTTTTAAGTACACCTTTTGAAATAATTAGAATTGGTAGGAAGGAGGACAGAAACAGTGTTTTGATTAATAAGAACTTCATACCTCAAGCCATTTCTGAGTTCCTGGTTTTTGATGTACAGATAGTCCGACAACGAAATCAACCTTTCGTTTTTATTTTTATTTTTTTTTCATTTTGAAGTACAGAATCGTAACCAAAATAAGTTAAAAAAGCCTTATTAAATTTTTAGTTAGACTTTTTTTGAAAGCCTTGTTTTTATTACATTGAGCTAGTTTGAACTGGTATTAAATGAATGAATGAATGAAATAATAATTTATTTAAAAAAAAAGTTCATTTACATGCACTTGACTAATCATAAACCATTATAGGTTTCTCCGATAGCCATATCATCGGCAAGCGTAAGTAATATAAATGACCAGGAGCACAGACACTTAGTGTTTTGATTAATTAGAACTTTATGCCTCAAGTCATTCCTGAGGTCCTGGTTTTGATTCACAGATAGTCTGACAACAAAATCAACTTTTTAGGGCTTCGTTTTTATTTTATTTTATTTTTTTTTCAATTTGAAGTACAGAATCATAACAAAATAAGTTAGTTTTAGAAAAGCCTAGTTAAGTTAGTTAGACTTTTTTGATTTTTATAACATTGAGCTAGTTTGAATTGGTATTAATTGACCAGGAGGACAGACATTTATCGTTTTGATTAATTAGAACTTTATACCTCAAGCCATTCCTGAGTTCCTGGTTTTTGATAAACAGGTAGTTAGACAACGAAAATCTGTTAGGGTTCCGTTTTTTTTAATATTTTGATTGAAGTACTGAATCTTAATAGAAATACTAATTTAGAAAAAGCCTATTATTTTTTTAGTTTATTATGGCCCTTTTTTTGAAATGGTTTTAATACTGAGCTAGTTTGAATTGGCATTAAATGACCAGGAGGACAGACACTTAGTGTTTTGATTAATTACAACTTTATACCTCAAGCCATTCCTGAGTTTCTGGTTTTTGATGCACAGATAGTTCGACAACGAAATCAACCTTTTAGGGCTGCGTTTTTTTTTTCATTTTGAAGTACAGAATCGTAAAGTTATTTAGAACGTTTTTAGTTAAGCTGAAAGCCATTTTTTATGCTAGTTTGAATTGGTATTAAATGACCAGGAGGACAGACATATGTCTGTCCTCTTGGTGATTAATTAGAACTTTATACCTCAAGCCATTCCTGAGTTCCTGGTGTTTGTTGTACAGATAGTAAGACAACGAAAATCTTTTAGGGTTCCGTTTTTTTTAAATATTTTGAATGAAGTACAAGAATCGTAATAAAAAAAATAAGTAAATTTAGAAAAAGCCTTATTTTTTTTTATAATGCCCTTTCTTTGAAATGGTTTTATAAGTGACCAGGAGGACAGGCATCTAGTGTTTTGATTTATTAAAACTTTATACCTCAAGCCATTCCTGAGTTCCTGGTTTTTGATGTAGTCGGACTACGAAATTCAGTTTTTTTTTTAAATTTGAAAGTCGTAACAAAATAAAGTAATTTTTATTTAGTAAGCCTATTTTTAGTTTTGAAATAGTTTGAATTGGCATTGACCAGGAGAACAGACACTTAGTGTTTTGATTAATTACAACTTTATAGCTCAAGTCATTCCTGAGTTTCTGGTTTTTTATGCACAGATAGTTCGACAACGAAATCAACGTTTTAGGTTTTTTTTATTAAGCTATTGCATAGCTTCTATCGCGGGCCTTTGAGCGCGGGGACCGAATCGAAAAATTCCGTAACGAAAAAAACCTCAAACCTCACGCTCATAATCAGTGCAAGAAAATAGGAGTGCATAAATCGTTAAGAGTGATTACGTCACTTCATGCACGTCGACCGAACTACCTCTAATTTATGCGATCCTGGTACTGCGCTTATAATACTACTACGCACGGAATCGCGCCATTGTCGCGCTGGACCACAGACAAAATTGTCTGTGACTGGGACCCACATAATTTATTAATTTTTTTAATTTGAAGTCGTAATAACAAAATAAGTAAATTTTTAGTAAGCCTATTTTAGTTTTTATAGTAAGTACTTTTGAAATGGTTTGAATTGGTATTAAATGACCAGGAGGACAGACATATAAATGTCTGTTGAGGTTAATTAGAACTTTATACTTCAAGATATTCCTGAGTTCCTGGTTTTTGATGTACAGATAGACAACGAAAATCTTTTAGGCCGTTTTTTTTAATATTTTAAAGATCGTAATAAAAATATAATTTAGTATTTTTTTAGTTAATAATTCCTTTTTTTATACTAGCTAGTTTGAATTGGCATTAAATGACCAGGAGAACAGACACTTAGTGTTTTGATTAATTACAACTTTATAGCTCAAGTCATTCCTGAGTTTCTGGTTTTTTATGCACAGATAGTTCGACAACGAAATCAACGTTTTAGGTTTTTTTTTATTAAGCTATTGCATAGCTTCTATCGCGGGCCTTTGAGCGCGGGGACCGAATCGAAAAATTCCGTTACGAAAAAAACCTCAAACCTCACGCTCATAATCAGTGCAAGAAAATAGGAGTGCATAAATCGTTAAGAGTGATTACGTCACTTCATGCACGTCGACCGAACTACCTCTAATTTATGCGATCCTGGTACTTACTGCGCTTATAATACCACTACGCACGGAATCGCGCCATTGTCGCGCTGGACCACAGACAAAATTGTCTGTGACTGGGACCCACATAATTTATTAACGTCAAATAATATACTTTTTGTGTATAATGTGTTTTGAATATGAATGAACAAAGTGCATTTATTATTAATGAAGTAAGTCACGAAAAAATAGTGAAAGAAAATGAGTGAGTAATTTATATACATACATTTTATTATTATCACAAATGCAGTATTAATTTTGAATTGAAAATATAATACTGCTATAAAGATAACCTAAATTTTTGATATTAAAATGAGCGATATTAAAAGTAGCCCTCTTTTATACACACAAACACACACACGCGTGTAGTTTAAATTCTCAATTTAGATTCTCGATATATATATATATATATATATATAAATAAATAAATTCATTCTTCATTATGTATATAACAGAAACCATCAAACCAAGCACGTGTACTATTCAGTACCTTTGTTTTTGGTGTATAGATAATGCACATGAATGCCGCGCAGAGAAAGTATATATGATATTATATCTATATAAATGTACATCGCGCGAAATTCGATAATCACTTCTTAATATCGTTATTCTTTTAAATGAATAATTTTGTTTTGGTGTGTCATTTTATACCTAGATATTTTCGTTTTATAGAGAAGAACAGCGTAAAGAGCTAAAAAAAAAAAGACGTGTGGCACTCGAGGACTGCCGCGGTAAAGCTATTGCATAGCATTTTGTATCAACTTATGCAATTATAATTATTTATTTATTTTATTTATGCAGTAATTTTTTTTTCTTTGTTTTTGAAGTAAAACTTCTTTAGGCGCGACTAGGAGTAACTCAGATTTAATACTGCATAAATAAAATAAATAAATAATTATAATTGCATAAGTTGATACAAAATGTATGCAATAGCTTTACCGCGGCAGTCCTCAAGTGCCACACATCTTTTTTTTTTTGAAGTACAGAATCGTAATAAAATAAGTTATTTAGAAAAGCCTAGTTAAGTTTTTAGTTAAGCTGAAAGCCATTTTTATGCTAGTTTGAATTGGTATTAAATGACCAGGAGGACCGACATATAAATCTCTGTCCTCTTGGTGATAAATTAGAACTTTATACATCAAGCCAATCCTGAGTTCCTGGTTTTTGATGTACAGATAGTTAGACAACGAAAATCTAGGTTTCCGTTTTTTTAAATATATGAATAATAAAAATAAGTAAATTTAGAAAAAGCCTATTTATTAATTAATATGCCTTTTTTTGAAATGGTTTTAATACTGAGCTAGTTTGAATTGGCATTAAATGACCAGGAGGACAGACATTTAGTGTTTTGATTTATTAGAACTTTATATCTCAAGCCATTCCTGAGTTCCTGGTTTTGATTCACAGATAGTCTGACAACGAAATCAACCTTTTAGGGCTTCGTTTTTATTTATTTTATTTTTTTTTCATTTCGAAGTACAGAATCAACAAAATATTAGAAAAAGCCTAGTGAAGCTTATTTTTAGTTGGACTTTTTTTGAAAGCCTTGTTTTTGAGCTAGTTTGAATTGGTATTACATGACCAGGAGGACAGACATTTATTGTTTGGATTAATTAGAACTTTATACCTTAAGCCATTCCTGAGTTCCTTGTTTTTGATGCACAGTCATTTTGAAGTACATACAGACAGAATCCGTAATGCATATAAATTTAAAAAAGCCTATTTCAGTTTTTTAGTATTGCTTTTTTTTGAAAGCCTTATATTTATTACATTGAGCTAGTTTGAATTAGTATTAATAGACCAGGAGGACAGACATTTATTGTTTTGATTAATTACAACTTTAAACCTCAAGCCATTCCTGAGTTCCTGGTTTTTGATGTACACATAGTTAGACTACGAGAATCTTTTTTTTTCCATTTTTTAAGTACAGACAAAATCGGTAAAAATAAATTTAGAGCCTATTTCAGTTTTTTTAGTATTGCTTTTTTTTAAAGCCATATTTTATATACTTTGAGCTAGTTTGAATTGGTATTGATTGACCAGGAGGACAGACATTTATTGTTTTGTTTAATTAGAACTTTATACCTCAAGCCATTCCTGAGTTCCTGGTTTTTGATGTACAGGTAGTTAGACAACGAAAATCTTTTAGGGTTCCGTTTTGTCATTATGACTATAATATCCATTTCACGGGAGACGCATTTTTGGCCATAACTCCGAGAGTATGGGGTCTAGCTAAGATTTTAAGGTCTTAAAAGATCAATAATTTAGTTGCGCATAGGATGACACCAAAATTTTGGAAATCAATTTGGTAGTTTATGAAAAAAATGGGAAAATGTAAAAAAATCGGGGATTTTTCGGATTTTTTTTTTTCTAAATCCAAATTATTTCGAGAACGGGGACCGATATCGAAAATAAAAAAAATAGTATCCTGGCCATTACTGTAGCTTCGATTTGAGACCAAGTTTTTGGAAATCGGTTAGTAATTGTAAGAGTAATTATTTCCGAAAGATGAGATTTTTTGGTCGATCGCTGGTGTTTGTGGATATAAGTTACTATATTTCAGAGGGTATTTGTCGGATCACTTCAAAGTGTTATACAAATGGTTAGAGGGCGTCGGTAGCTACAGTTTGAGACCAAAATTTTGGATATCGGTTGGAAATCGAACAAGAAATTTGACATCACATGTTAGATTTTATGGACGATCCGGAACTTGTTAACATTACGGTCATCGCCTTTCGGCCTGTATTCGTTCGAATGCTTCATTATCGAGTTCAGAACGTTTAAGGATAACAGAGGCTGCAGTTTAAAACCTAAATGTTTCAAATATGTTGAACTAGCGACCCGCCCCGGCTTCGCACGGGTAGCAGAGAATTTTTTCGTTGATTTATTTCTGAGTTTAAAGAGTTGAAAAGAATAGTGCCACGTTTTCGTGGCAATAAAATAAAATAATCTGTGAAAATCGGGTTTGGGTAGGTTCATTTTCAATGAAACCGATGGTTGCGGGGACTGCAAGATCTGTGGATTTTTTTCAATACGTAATAATATCGAAACAACCGACCGACTGCCATGCCGGCCAGTTACCAAATGTTAGCATATGCCCCTCTTTCTTACCCCGCGCACCTAACGCGGAGCTTTAGTGGAGCGCCGTCGTGAAATAGACTATAACTATAACTGAAGTCACAAATTAAAAGAACTGAGTTGTCACAACTTGAAATAAATTTTTGAATTTTCGTGTCCAACTTGATACATTGGTCGGGAAATTGTGTCATTATGGTGTTAAAGACCGTGCACTCGACCTTCTGGGATCATACTTATGTAACAGAGTTCAGAGGGTTGATGTGAGCGGAGAGGGGTCACCTGGATCAGCGATATTGAGGGGCGTCCCACAAGGTTCTATTTTAGTCTATGTTAACGACTTGTTTTACTTTGTAAAATATAATCACGAAATAGTAATGTTTGCTGATGATACTTCTTTAATATTCAACGTTAATAGAAAGAAATTTACCTACGACGACGATGTAAACAATGCTATCTCCAAATTGTCGAATTGATAATAATTTATTACTGAAAGAAATAAAACCAAATGTAGGTATAAGAATCCCGCTACAGAACGCTAAACAAGCACCTACCAATATTGTTATTAAAAGCGAGAAATTGGACCTTGTGAAATGTACTGTATTCTTGGGAATCACATTTGGACGCGAAATTGCAGTGGGATCCGCATATCACTAAGTTGGCGAGAAGGCTCGGTTCTGCAGCTTACGCTGTAAAAAGGATTCGTTTCCTTTCGGACATAGTAACCGCGAGATTGGTGTACTTCAGTGGGTTCCATAGTTTAATGACTTACGGCATTCTGCTGTGGGTACACGCTGCCAATATGAATGCAATCTTCGTGTTGCAGAAGCGAGCTGTTCGAGTAATTTATAAACTAGGACCTAAAGTATCACTTAGAGACAAGTTTAAGGAAATTAATATAATGACATTGCCGTCTCAATATACTATATTTGAAAACATAATGTACGTAAAAAACTTTTTATTACTTAAAAAAAAAAATGTGATTGGCACAATGTAACAAGATACAAAGATAAGCTTGCTACTCAAATCAGCCGCCTCAATTTTTACAAAAATTTTGATATTCAAAATCTACCCCTTAACAAGTTTAAAATTACAATAATACAAAAGTTTTATGCAAAAGCTTCTTATAAAGTATCAGACTACCTAGTTAGATGATAAAAATCCATGGGTGTAAGCTGCTCGACTATCAGTTTGTTTCAATATTATTAATCTTTGAGCACTTACTGTTAATTTTTTTTTTATAATTTTGTTAAAAAGAGCGTTTCTCAGTTTCTCGCGTATTCTTCTGAGAGGAACCAGCACTTGTTGAATGCGCCTTTATGGTGACGTTCTTCTACAAAGTAATAAAATTCACTCTTGTGACATATTTCAAGATTATGTTACATAACTACGAAATAAAGATATTTGATTTGATTTTAATTGTTGGATTTAATGAAAATAAATATTTATTAAATAAAAAGTCATCATTATCTGTAAAAAATTCGTAATATTTAATTTTTCATTATGCCATATTTAGTTCCTGTCGTAATCTTGTCATTTATGCATATTACTTGTACAAACTCGATGTTTCACATCTGCCAGGCGTCCCGTGAAGGCCCACAATTTTTTTAAAAATTAAAATAGCGGTGCCAACTGGATGCAAAAGGCACGTGAAAGAGAGGTCTGGAAGGGTTTAGGGGAGGCTTACGCCAAAAAGGCGACTACTCTGATTAGCGTACTATTTTATTGAAATTTATTTAAAAGTTATGCAACAAATACAAACGGATTTAATTGTAATTTTCTTAACCTAGAATAAGTTTTTTTTTATTTTGTGTAGTAGAAATAAATGCTATTTTTATTTAATTTAAAGTACAATGTTCAATTTATTTTATTTCAATAAAATCTGCAACAATTGTCAGTTTTTAAATACTGTTATGAACGGACAGAGTAATGACCGCCATCTAGCGTCAACCAGTAAAACCACTTTGTAGAAGGGTTTTACAACAAGGACAACACGAAACCCCTACTCAATACTAGATGGCGTTAGAAAAAAGAATGTTCTAGGATTATCCAAATTGATCGATTACGTTCGTGCGAGTGGAGTGATTTCTGGAATGTTCTCGAGTTCCTTACGACTCATATAAATAGCCGCAGGAGCGTGAGCGATCTCAGTTCAATTTTTGGGCTACTTTCGAAGCGACTTCGAAGCGAAACTAGTGATACAAGTGAAACCTACGACTTGGCTACGACCTAATACATCGTGAGTGCTTAGTGTTTGGACTTAGTGCTTAGTGTTTGGACTTAGTGCTTAGTGTTTGGACTTAGTGCTTTGTGTTGGACCTAGTGTTAGTGAATAAAGTCTTCAAAAGAGTCAGCAGGTCTTTCTCTCCAAATTATTCGAACCCTAACACGTAACAATACTATTTCAGACATTTTATGAAATTTATAGTGTTCTAGATCATTTTGTTGACATTATCCGATGAGTGCACTGGCACGGCGTGACAACATGGTGATTCTCATGTATGTAAAACCATCGCACAGTATGGGACTGCGAGGAATTAATGACATATTAATAAAACGTAGGGCAAATTACATGAATGAGCTCTACGAAGAGTTGCTATTTTTGCCGCCCCTTGAAAGTTTTATTTCGAACTTAGAAGATCATCTAAAAAAAATTGTTGTTCAATAATTTATTCATTCGAAACATGGATCGAAAAAAGTACAAGCAATTAAACGAAATGGTTCAGAATAAAAGTTATTTCTAAAGAATTACCCAAAGAGGGAGCTAGTTGTTTTATTGATTTTCGTGATGAAAAAGAAGCTGAGTTGTTTACAGAAGAGTATCACAATTCTTGTCTTGAAATCACAAATCAGAACATTTTTCAATAATATAATTTGAAAACAATGAATAGTACCATTAAATAATTACACAATTGGGTATCAACAAAAGTACCTACATTTAGCATCCATAACTTTAATTTTTAATTTAGGGACCCTAATTTCGACGGTGGCGTCATTCCTAAGACAAGGGAACAATTTTATTCAAGGCGTCTCGTTGTCGTAAAGCTGTCATCGGTTCAATTTCTAATAGGTACCCCACCATATTGTTATATTATACACACGCTAAACTTATACCTTTAAGTGCATTTCGCTTGATTTTGTCATACTTTTGTTATCAGAAAAAAGAAAAAGCAGACGCCGAACGTTCAGTCGAATACGTTAAATACGTAAAATTATAAAAATAAAAAACAAATTAACAATTTTAATAGTTTTCATCGACTAGTACTAATTTATATAAAGGAGTTTGTTTAATATGAGCTCAATTGATTTGAAAAACACTCTACTTAAAGGTAGGTACCTACGGCCAATACTTTGCGCCAGGTCATAAGACATAGGTATCTATATAAGCAGAACGATGACTTGAAGTTGAGATGATGGAGATTGCAATCTATTTTGAAATCTTTAATATACTGACTATTAGTCAATCAGTCTGTTATCGAACTGAAAGTGATCGATTCGGTAGGAACTAAATTGAAATGAATGAAAATCCAGGCCAAGAGGGTTGCCGCGGTCGGGTGCTGGACGCGCAAAGAAGGAAGGACGAGGTGCGAGGGGCGTTGAATGCGAGAGGGCGCGCCGTGGAGACGCCGGCCGCGCTCCGGAACGCGCATTCTTAGCCATCGTGGAATACCGAACGGCATATTATTATGTATGATCTCTTCTCTCATTGTGCGAATATAAGAGACGCCTCCGGAAGACGTTATTCACATGTTTATGAGCTCCGGGCACGTCTCATTCATTCAGCGACCGACCATGGAACGGAAAATGTAATAAGTATTATCCAAATTATTTCAATTTACGAGTGAAAGAAAGGGACGTTTCGAGAATGTTAATGTTCGATATACGGATAAAGAGATCGAGTTTTAGTGAATATTCTATAGAAGACGCCATCTGTTTTTAGGGTTCAATAGATCAGTAAGGTCGGCCTTGACGAGATTAAAGATCAAGAAGTAGATATCTAAATGTCAAGAGGTAAAGGTAGCGCTGTATTCATTACTATCAGTGTTGGCCGAGTGGTTAAAATAGTGGCAGACGGCTCGTCCGTCGGTAAAAAACGCTGAATTGTTTCATAGAATCAGATCACAAATACAAAACAATATAATCTAGATTAATTTTTGCGGATAAGTATTTAAAATTTATACTTAAACCAAAAAAGGAGTAATAATCTGGCACACATAATAATAATAATATCTGGGCCATCCCACACAGCGCCATCTACTCCCAAAGTGAGTATGTGTTATGCTTGTATTATGGGGTACAACACCATAAGATACCTACGCAACAAAATCATAATACTTATGGCAAGGAATAGTTTTATTTATCGTTTTAACTCCAAATTAACCTATGCACTACTCATTATCCAAATTTGGTCAGATTGAAAGTCACGAGTTATTTAATTGACAGAGACAATTGATTGATAATGATTGATGACAAGTCAAAAGGTTAATCAATATTGAAACCAAAAACCACATTTCAAATACATAAAAGCGTTCTTTCCTTTGGGTACCGCCGCGTAGGGTTTCTCCCTCTAAAATTTTAGCGAAACCCAGGCCCCGGGCCTTAACTTGTTAACAGATGACAAGAAAAAATTGCATTTCTGCCTGTTTGTCGCATCGACGACGTACCTAATTGGCAGAAGCGTTTATTAGCAGCACGGTCCGTACGGTTTTACTAAATACCTACCGATTGCATTGTAAAGAAAGCCCGAGGGTCGATCGATCTTGTGGAAATAAAAGATGACGTTGGAGCATCAAGAAATTGACTCGTTGAAATCTAATTTCGCGTAGCCGTTGCGGGCGGCACTCGAACCGATGAGCCATCCGCGACAGACGGCGTTCATATCAATTCCTTTAATTGGAAGCTTCGCGCACAACACCACTCGGGGAAAAAATCACCACAACCCGTAGAAAAATATTTATTTATTAAAAACATTAGTACAACTATCAAATGAGCAAAACATTTTTTCTAGTTTTGTGTAAGTATTGAAATTCAAGTAGGTATATACGTAGGTACCTACATCGTAAACATGTTATAAGTTCAATGACATTTATTGATTAAAAATACTAAAAGTACATTATTAACAGCTATTTTTACATTAAAACTTTTCCTTCTTGTCACCAGCCTGCCCAGCCCCTGAAGAAATTAGATTCCATTTTATTCTCGACGACCGGCGGGTGCAAGGGGTACGGGCCTTCGCCACACGACGAACCGTCACATGAAAAATTGTCGTATTCACAATACTCGCCCATGATCATCTGGGTGACAGAAAGAAGGTAATTAAATTATGGTTATGTAAGTTTACTTACCATACTCCCAGTTTTATAAACTCGGCTAAAAACCGTTTACCTTTGTATTAGTGGAATAAGTGTTATTAAATGTTTTTAGTAGCAAGGAATATGATTGAAATCGAATTATAATATATTATTTTTTATGGAATTAAAGGAATTTAAATAGGTAGTAAAAAATTTACTAGATAATCAAACGGAAATAATATTTGGAAATTAAATGTACATTAAATCTTTGAGTAGTAAGAACAGGGCGTCCCATGGCTATGCCACATGGAGGGAAAGTACCCTGAATATTGTAGATTGAATATTTTACTGAAAGAAGAAATTATTTTAATTAAAAAAAAAACAATTTAAACTGCATTCATACATTTTTAAATAATTACTTGGTTGAACTGGGAATCGAACCCGCTACACGAGAAAAGAAATTCCTCTGTAGCTTCATCATACTGATCGGAAGGCTTCATCATAAGGATTGCTAAATAACATAATGTCAGAGATAAAAGGAAGACCATGAATTTTAACAATTGATGTGAAATTTTGTTTAGAAAAATCAAAAGCTGACATTGCCGTAAAGACATACAACTGACATTATTATTTTAAAGTACCCATCACTAATGAATGAGTACCCACTTGAGAAGTACCTACGCATCATTTCCCTATTATAATTTAAGTGATAAAATGATAAAGAGATATGTAATTAGGAGGTACCTGGTTGTATGTAACAAATCGTAACGTAAATGAATTCGTTATCGCAATGCGGCTGGCTGATCATAAAGAAATAATTCAAGACTGTGTTCCATTTTCAAACTTTTATTCTTTTGTTTCTGTGATTTTCATTTTAGGATTTTTGCATTGCATTGTGAATTTATTACCTACATAACCATGGCGTATCAAAATAATTTCGATTTAATGGAAGCATACTTTTTGAACCACAAAAACATAACGTTAGCCTTACAATGGCACCGCGGAAGATATCCTGATGGAAATACACCATCTCGATTTATTATGAAACGGTTGGTGGATAATCTGATAAATTTGAGACGTTTCGATCATCGCTTACCACAACCGCGGCACCAAATGACAAACACTGACGATGAACTCGACATTTTGACATACTTTGAGGCAAATCCTAAAAGGTCAGTGAGGGAAGGTAAATAAGAAATCGGAATTTCGAAAAGCAAAATACACCGTGTACCTACTTAAAAACAACAACTTCAAAAGTTACGTTGAAGGGCGATTAGTACAAAAATTACAGACGGGTGATGCTGAAAGACGACTTATTTTCTGCCATGAAATCGAGAGGCTCATCCTAGAGGATTTTCTGAATAATATTATCTGGTTAGACGAGACAAACTTTAGCAATAATGGTATGTACAATACAACCGACGCAATAATCGCATTTGGTCCACGGAGAATCACTTACGTATCCGCGAGACTAATAATCAAATGCGTTTTTCTTGCAACTATTGGTGTGGGATTGTAAAAACCGGTCCTCTTAGTACATTTTTACGAAGGGCATCTGAATACGGAAGGGTGTTTAGAAATACATGAGATTTTAAGAAGTGAGATAAATAATCTTTCGGTTGCAGAACGACGAAACCTTATTTTTCAGCAAAATGGGGCTCCGGCTCATAACCGCCATAACAAGTTTCTTTCCTGGATCGGGAAAAATGGACAAATAAGTTGGCCGCCGAGATCCCCAGATCTAACCTCGTTAGATATTTTGTTATGGGGTTATGTAAAAAATTTAATTTACAAGAACCAGAATGAAAGTGTTCACGGGCTACTAGCAGAACTTAGACATTGTTCTAAATATCCACCACAACATGATCAAAAAATCGACAAAGAGCGAAATAATGAAAAGAGTGCGACTTTGTATTCTAGAGAATGGGAATCATTTTGAGCATTTGATAAATTAAATTGATTAATTTTGAATTAAAAATATTAAAATTCATGGTACTCCTTTTATTTTTGACACTATGTGATTTAGCAAAAAATAATCGTTATAATGAACCCTTTCGATCAATATGATAAAGCTACAGGGCAGTTTTTTCTCTCGGGTGGCGAGTTCGATTCCCGGCTCAACCATGTAATTATTTAAAAATATATGAATGCAGTTTAAACTGTTTTTTAAATTAAAATAATATCTTCTTTCAGTAAAATGTTCAGTCTACAATATTCAGGGTACTTTCCCTCCATGTGGCATAGCCGTGGGATGCCCTGGGATGATGGAATAACCGATGTACCTACTCATTTGCTAAGCTGCCGCTCATTCTAACATTAAATATGGACCACCAGGTATATATTACTTCGAACTTTATGTGGTAACGATAAAATTAAGTTCCAAAAAACAGAGGTAATGTTCCTTAATATAAAATGAAAGCAATAAGATATACCTTAGCAGGATGCTGAACATCAAAATCTTTTTTGCAGACACAGCGACCACATATGCAAGCACCACGGCCCGAGCACGGCTCATCAGTGGAGGCGGCGCCGGGTGGCAGGCAGTGCTCCTGCATCTTGCCTCCCGTACATGTGCATTCCGCATTCCATTCTAAGCTGACTAATAACAAATATATACACTAACGGACAAAATTGACTACCCACCTCAATTTCTCTTCAAATTTTGATAATTCTTAAATAATTTTAGGTTCATTTTGAATTTTATTTTGCCCATTACTTTGTTTAATTGGTTGTTTGTTTACCTATTGCGTTATTAATTTACGAACAAGAAATTATTAATTATCAACCACAGTATTTTCGACAGAAAGTGCATTCATCACATGAGGTTGTGAATTTTTACACCTTATCTGCCCTGATGTGTAAAAATGTATCTAAATATAAAGAATGATTTATTAGAGTTATAGGGTATTGGTATGTTTCGCTGAACTTCCTATGAAAGTTGACATCTGTCTGACTCTAGGGTCTGACTGGTTTGCTTATTCAAGAAGGAAACGTAATCGTGTTCGCAGTTGCGCATCGTCGCGGCCAGTTACAATAAAACAAAAGTTAAATTCTCTACGTCTAGTGAAAAAGGATACAACTCAAGATAGTTACTTTGCAGGAGAGCCAAAAAATTAAACTATGAACATGTAACGGTTTGGGATTTTTACCCCTTTTGATATTTCTTATCTCCATAACTATTAAACTTAGATTCATGTTAATTAGACCAATCGAAGCAGAATTTTTGCTATATTCTATGTAGGTACAATAAAATTGCATAAGGATACAATTCGATGTCGTCGTAGTCGTAGTGTCGTGATAGCCCAAAGCGCAACGAACCTGTCTCAAATTTATAAGGCCCATAGGGTCATGGTTCGAATCCGGGCGTGTACCAATGAGTTTTCCTGACTTAAGTACACAATATCACTGACACTGTGCTTCGGAGGGCACGTTAAGCAGTCGGTCCCGGACGCTGTCAATAGATAGCAGTCGTTACAGTCCCCAACTCGCAGTGGAGCAGCGTGGTGGACTTAAGCTCCAAGCCCCCCCTCCTCACCCTGGGGGAGGCGTAAGCCCCTGCAGTAGGGTAAAAATGGGCTGATGATGATGACAATTCGTTTTGTACCCTTTTTCACTAGGTAGACGTACAGAATTGCAAAGAAAATCAATTTAATAGAACTTCACACAACTATTCAAATTATTCTGAAACAAATCTAATCTAGACGAGGACTTGTGTAGGTACCTGAGATCGATGGTTCTACTGGTAGTGTTTTAGATGATCACGGGGTTTTTATATTTTTTTAATAGGAGTTTTTAAGGTGCCATTTCGCTACCTGATTAGCTTAACGTGTTTAACGCGTTATCGTTTGGACCAATCAGAAAAGAATTTGTCTGATGTAAAGTCCACTTGAATTCAGGCCGCTGGACGAATGACCAGCAAGACCAGGAGGTCAGCAAAAATGCTATTGTTGGAAAATGTAGAAACATCTAGGAACATAGAAAAATGTTCAGAAACGTCCAGAAATATTGACGTATGTTCGAAAATTGTGAGAAGTGTTGACAAATGTACAAAATGTTATTGAGAGGGGGTGCTGAGTGTGAAAGAGCCGACGAGGTGCGAAGCTAGCAGAAAGTATTTACTCCTATTCAAATGCGCCGTTACATGTTTCACATTAAAAAAACTGCAATTTGGTTCAGCACATACCATACCTATGCATTTACTGTGTGATACCATAGTGAAAACAATAATAATTAATACTTATTTATGTTGTCACGTTAGAAGAGTAGATAGGAAAGGATAGATCTCAGGGTTTGTGGCATGAGAGACGCGATAAAGACAAAAGCTAAGTTTGTCCAGTCATTTATTATTATAGTGATTTTGACGGTGATTAGTTTCTTTAACTAAAATAGTTTTAAATATGAATTCAGCGATTAATATTTTCTCAAGTCAATCCATAAGCCAAGTTTTAGGTGCCTTCAAGCTTTTCATATACATAAAGAATATTGAAGGCTTGAAGCTATGTTCTTCGGGTACTTTGTCACTGAACTGAACGCCGAGAGAAGAAAAAAATAGTCACAACAGGAGTATTGTGACAATTTTAAAAATAATACTAATAATAAACGCAAGTGCGACAACCCTTTATAGCCCATGCTACTGAGTTCAGGAAGGGTTGCTTCATTCTTCCCCCACACTTACCTCACGATTGCTCTGTCTAGAGGATTTCGTCGACCCTCTCTAAGTATACTCCTTCTGTGCCTATACTAAGCTAGGTATATTAGATAATTATGCTGAATACTAAATGAAGCGTCAATTCAATCACCTTTATAGGATTAAAAATTTATCATAAAATGTTTAAATGAATCGTAACCAACAATTACTAGCATTTTACTTAGCAATTCAAAATCGAAAATAAGGATAAAACATCTAAATAGAGTTTTGACATTTATATATGCTTATCAATTTAAGAACTTAACAACAGATAACAATTTAAATCGGTATATCAATGGGTCCAAATAAAAATATTTGAATGGAACAGTGAAAGTTTACACCACATTTGCATTCGTCAAGAATGAAAAAGAATCCTAAAAAGACTCAGAAGCCATTAAAACGAATCGTATGAGTATTATTATACTTACATCCAATATTTTCATATGCCGTTCCTCCACCCGGACAATAATCATGGTACTCCGTTAAGTTTGATGAAAAACACGCGTTTTTCGATTCACACCAATGACAAATTGTAAGACGCAAACAATCGACACAAGATAATTTTGTATTACATACCCAGTTTTGATCTATCGCAATAATTTTTCTCCCCTGGACATAGAAAATTCCAGTTAATAATAATATATTTAATGTTAATTGGTTCATTTTAATAAACTATCTAGGCCGCGAGCAGCGGGAATTTGTTTTATTTATAGCGGAATTTACACTGATAACCCTCAGTTCATGAGCGTTATTTGCGTAATTAACATGATATATGTATTTCATTAGAAGATTGGTGTCAATACTAACGAAGCATAAATGTACATCAAGATACTGTAACGTAACCACAAAAATATGAGTGAAAAAATATCACACCACAACCCGAAAATACGTCACTTAATAGTATAATACCACCGTTTCATCACAAAATGCCTACTTGTATGGTCGTTGAGAGAGAAAATCTTCTAGAAAAACAAGTAATCGATTTCAGAATTGTATTCCATATGTAATTCTTAGAAACCAGAATTACCAAAATGTCGCGTCTCGTACTTCGAATCGCTCGAAAACCCGAATAAAATGACAGAAAATCGAATCGTGAGGCGCCGCCACTGAGCCAAAATGGAGTCTATTGAAAAACCGGCAAAAAAAGCAGTAGGTAAATAGTCACTCTTTTCAAAGAACAAGTTCACACGACAAAGAGAAGTAGAAACAGCTCGCGCCGAACTTCTACTTCGCTCTGAAGTTGACATGGGTGCGTTTTGCGCAGATGTGGGAGCCGCTCTCTCTGATAATCATTTAATAATCGATATTCTAAAACGATCCCAACTGTGTCGGTCCATTGTATAGTTAAGTACAATAATACACACGGATCTTTGCCGCTGTGAAGTTATTTATAGAAAGCGTCGCAGTAGCATAAAATAAGATGAACGAGAGGTCAGATAGTTCGCGCTACTCGCTCGCGAGAGCGGATCCGCCTTCCGCTACTACCCCTTGCTGCTCGCGCGTTTTGCTAGGTACCACTTCATTGGTACAATGTACCACTTCATTAATTGATTTGAGTGGTAAGCTGTACCACTTCATTTGTCCTACAAAATGAGGTATTTGACACAACACATTAAATGTATTGTGAGCGAGCTTCGAGCTTGTGTGACATTCGTTCGCCGCCTCAATTCATTTGTAACGCTTTTGTTCCACTCCAACTCGCACGACAGTACATACGTATGCATGTGAGATGTACCGCGACCGGGACCTTGTGACGAGGTTAGTGTAATTGGTGGTGAGTATGAAATTAAAGTGGTACATTTTATTTTTTTGAGGGTTGGTACAAATGATCAATTTGTACGGGACATTAGTAGTGTTACTTGTACTACAGCCGCAGGAATTAGAAACCTAACTCCTATGGGGAAAAAAACGACAAGAATATCGCCACCTACTGAATGCCCCCAGAAATATCTCAATTCATAACTATTCCTGGCGGAGAACCGTGTGTGGTGGCGAGCCTTGGGAGAGGCCTATATCCTGCAGTGGAGAGACACGGGCTGATGATGATGATGATGATGATGATGATAACTATTCCAATACACCTAGGCATTCACGATCACGCCGTTTGGACCACATATTATCCAAATGGACCACATCCGAACGGTGCGATCAAAATTTTGCCCACACTCACGAGCGGCCACGCCACGCCACAAAAAGGTGCAAAGGATTTCGAAAACAAAACGGGTGCAATGGATTTCGAAATGTTATTATTATCAACTGCGGTTTATCTTTATGTATAAACGCGCAAACCCAAGAATGATTGCACGAAAATTGACTTCTCAAAAAAAAAAAAAAGGAATACACATGTTATTTTACTAATTTTTTGAAAATTAAAGTTAGTTATAATTTATTAATTTGGGTCTTTGGGCCGAAATAAAAAAAGCAATTGGTCCATTGCTACGCTTGTTTTTGTTTTGTCATGAAAATCACTATTTGTGATTTACCAAAGGCAAATTACGTAGTAATTTTCAATGAATTCCAAAACGAAATCCCTAGACGTCATGACTAAACGGCGGATTCACAGTTCACACAAACTAATCTAAAATTTGGGCCACAATTCCCGCATTCACGATAATTTGGCCCGATGGAGTGATTGGCGCGGCACAAACGACTCGTGGGTTTCCGCATTCACGATACGTTGGAGCGATGGCGCGGCGTGACTGGATTTTGGAACGATTGGATATCCGCACACAGCGCGACGTCACGCAAAAATCGAACTGTTTCAACATTCACGGCAAGATTTTGGACTGATGTGAACGTTTTTGGAGTGATGGAGTGATCATGAATGGGCCGTCTTACACCGCTTTACTTAATGTAAAATTATTAGCCCATGATTAGCCCCCATTGGCCCCCATACATAACCGAACTGAATATTCAGCTACTGCAGTGTTAGGTACCATGTAGTAATGTGACTAGACCAATAATATTTTCATGTGTTTGACGAAGAATTCCTGTAGTTTCAGTTCTTACCTAGATACTGATCGCAAATTGATATTGAATTTTATTTAGATGGGTTATTATGAACAATATCAGTACTGAATAACTAAAAACTTTTAGTTACGTAAAATATTTTGTTTTACATAACTAAAAGTTTTCAGCTTTGCTTGCGTAGACTACACATTCCTGTTATAGGTACTATTAACGTTCGAGATGGTTTATACGTACTTTTTGCTGGAACAAAATTGGTTACACCCTTTCAAACTTCCAATTTTCATTCCCCCTCCCTTTAAAAAAACCGATACAAATTTTCATCTTCCATTTCCCACCCTTAAAATATGGAAATCCAAAAACCCTGAAACACGTCATTATTTATTAACGTTAAAATTTTTATGTTTCTAGCTTTCAAGAACAATGACTCTTATACTAAGTTCCGCCTTCGCCCAAAAGTCAATTCCCCCTTAAGTTTGAAATTTCTAAAAAAGCTTTTCTTAACAAATTAATGCTCACGTTATAAAATAATAATAATAATTACGTATACATATAAAAGAAACCTATATTCCAAATTTCAGCTTCCTAGACTTAGTAGTTTCGGCTGTACGTTGATAGATCAGTGAGGACCAACGACAGACTAACAGACAGACACAAAAAGTAGCTTATGTCAATCTTGATAACCTTGTTTCCTATCTGGATAGATTCATTAAAATCTGTTTAGCCGTTTTCGAGATTGGCTCAAATAGACAGATACACGTACAGACAGACAGACAGACGGACAAAAAGTAGTGAATGGCACTTTTGACCACCTCCTTTTCATACTTAAAATCTGTTCAGCTGTTTTGGAAATTGGCTCGAATAGACAGATACACGTACAGACAGACAAACGAACAAAAAGTAGCGTATTCCACTTTTGACGACCTCCTTGTCATTCTTGTGAAATTTTAATAAAATCTGATCAGCCGTTTTGGAAATTAGCTCGAATAGATAGATGGACGTACAGACAGACATACAAAAAGTTGTGTATGTCACTTTTGACTACTTCCTTTCTATATCTGTAAAGTTTCATCAAAATCAGTTAAGCCGTTTCGGAGATTTGCTCGAATAGACAGACAGTTAGATTTTATATATATTTATATATAGCCCATAACCTTGCGCTATATTTAGGCTAACAAAGTCAAAAAGAATTTTTCAAATCCAACAAGTAGTTTCAGAGATTAGCGCGTTCGCACAAACAAACACTCTCTTCAGCTTTATAATATTAATTAGAACTTTTTTTCGTATTCCGTAATACATGATTTTTGCTTAACATCAACTGTTAACGCAGCGCGCGCGACGGAAGCTCTCAAAAGGAATAATTTTTCCCGTTTTTGCAACATGTTTCATTGATGCTGCGCTCTTATTGGTCGTAGCTGATGTAATAATACCCTATAGCCTTCCTTGATAATGGACTATCCAACACAAAACGAATTTTTCAATTCGAACCAGTAGTTCTTGAGATTTGCGCGTTCAAACAAACAAACAAACAAACAAACAAACGAACGAACAACCAAACAAACTCTTCTGCTTTATAATATTATAAGTATAGATAAGTATATATATTAGTGTATATGTATTAATGTATATGTATATTTATTATGTCTATGATATTTATGCATAAAATCGTAACGAGGTCAACCCTGTACATAGGTATTAAGCTATTTCAAAGAAACAAATTATCTTACACCAGGACAATGCACAAGTGCAACATTTTTCGATATTACCTACTAAGGTAAACATAAATTCACGCAAGGACGGTGCGACTGCGAGATACAGTGAGGGGTATCCCACAAATATCCAATCCGCTAACCGCTACAATTTTATTGTTGTCACATTGTCAGTCGCTGGCGCATTGCCACAGCGCTGTATCTCAATATTTTAGTCATAATATAAAAATTTTGCAGATGATGAAAAAATCTAGTGTAAATATTTTAGTCAAAAATATATGACATGTAGACAACTACACGCAAACAAATTGTATATAAAAATTACCTACCTTTAAATATTATTTCATTTTACATCACTGGAGTTGGAGTTTGATTTTTTCATCCTTCAGTTTTTGAGTCAGACAAACTGACAAAAGCGTGGTAAATTGTATATTAGATTAGAACTTGTAGGTATATTACGACTGCTAAATTACAAAAAGTTTTACCGAAATAGGTTCAGTAGTTTTTGTGTTTATTATCGTGTTTATACAAATAGATAGAAATTCCCAAAATAATTGTTTTAAGTATCGTCTACCTACACATAATAATAATAATAATAATAATAATAATAATAATAACGTCCACATCACAACAACGTCTTGGCCCCAAACTTGGCGTTAGCTTGTTTTTGGGTACCAAGCGAAGACAACCCATACATATAACAATCAACACCCGGTACCTACCAGTATCAATATTCATCATATAAATACTGATCCGACCTGGTATTCGAACCCGGGACCTCCAGCTTCGTAGGCAGGGTCGCTACCCACTAGGCTAAGCGGTCGTCATAACCCATAACAATTATTGTTTTGGAAAAATATCCTAAGTGCATGTACAGGATTGACCTTACGAATATGTTACGATTTTATTTATAAATTTTTAAATACGTAACTGTATTGTAATATCATAATGATTTTTTATTAGTAAGAACATAAAAAAATATTTTATTCGGTGTTTTTCATAACTATATAAAAGTTTTCACAGTTATTCAGTACCTACTGATATTATTATTCGTAATCATATAATCCATCTAAATAAAATACAATATCAACTGAGAATATCAATTTGCGATCTGTATCTCCTATACTAGGTAAGAACTGTAACTATAGGAATTCTACCTCAAATACATGAAAATATTATTGCACATTACTACATGGTATCACTGCAAGTTTAGCTGAATAATCAATTATGTATGGGGGCCAGTGGGGGCTAATAATTTTACGTTAAAAATAAGTGTGTGTGTGTGTGTGTGTGTGTGTTTAGTTAGAGGAGTGTTAGAGGCATGAGGTTTGTGATTGCTGACAATTAAATGTTTCTAGGGGCAATAAGTGGCGCTACTCTTGTCGTTTTTTCCCCCTTATAGTGACATTTCTTCTTCCCGTAGGGAAGTATTTAATGTTCTGTGCTGGGCCCACCTCAGGGGCCCACAGGACAAGAACAATCTATCGGCCCATAAAGGTACTTAAACTACCGTAAGAGAGGACCAGACTTTTCAATGGCGCATTACCTGACATTACCGAATTCACACGAGACTAAGTGAGTTTTAGTGATGTGCACGGAGGTATGTATTATGTATTATCGATAGTACGTATGAGAATTTATGATGTGTTTAATTAAAATAAAACACTGCACTTCTGTTTCGGAATGTAATGATTATAATTGAAAAACTGTTAGACAATATCGTGGACGTAATTTGTGGAAAAAAAATTAGAGAGAAGAGAGGTTGGCCATCGCCACAAGATTCTACATTTAATAAAATGTTGCTACAATAAAAATGTTTGTATTGATGTTTTTAATTTCAATCTTTAACATCCTCCCTCAATAAAAACATTTTAAATGCTAAACCCTGAATCATACAAAATTACAAGTTCCATATTACTTAATCTACTATGGTAATCAACTTTAACAATTGAAGAAAATAATTGAGTTTACTTTTATTTAAAGGCTTTGTAAAACAATCAGCAATTTGCTTATCTGAACTTATATATTTAAGGTTCACAATATTGTTAATTACCTTTTCACGAATAAAGTGGTATTTTATATCAACATGCTTTAAACGTTTATGATTTTCGGGATTTTTAGCCACAAAAATAGCAGACTGATTGTCTTCATACATACAAATAGGTTCATTACACTGAAGTCCAACTTCACACATCAAATTTTTGATCCAACAAGCTTCTGATATAGCTCGTGCAAGAGCCACATACTCGGCTTCGGTAGAAGATAAAGTAACGCACTGCTGCTTTGATGTGGACCATGAAATAGTACAGCCATAGACCATCATTACATACCCTGATGTGGATTTACGATCTTCGTCATCACCAGCCCAATTTGCATCTGCGTAGCCAACTATGGATGGAGAGTCCTCACGTTGGTAAACTAACTGAAGGTTGAGAGTACCCTTGATGTACCTTAGGACTCTTTTCAGTGCTTGCCATAGCTGCTCATTTCCTGTTGATTGGTATCGACTGAGATAACTAACTGAAACAGACAAGTCAGGTCTACAAGCTAACATACAATACATTAGAGAACCAATTAACTGCCTGCATCTGGTTATCAATTCTTCATCATCAGATTCATTTTTCGGTATTTTTGTACTTGGGTCTAATGGAGTTGATACTGATTTGCAATTTTGCATATTATACTTTATTAATAAATTCTCCAAATATTGTTTCTGATTTAGTATGATTCTATCATTCTCTTGCTTTATATTTATACCTAAGTAGCTTGAAACCTTTCCCAAATCTGTCATTTTGAAATTTTTATTCATAGCGTTTTTCAATTTCTGTACTTCATTTTCATCTTCACCCGCTATGAGCAAGTCATCAACATATAATAAAACATAAAATTTAGTTTCTTCTTTAAAATACAGACAATAATCAGATATGCATCGCTTGAAATTTTGTTTCATCATAAAATCATTAAATTTTTCATTCCAGTTTCGTGGTGACTTCTTTAAGCCGTATAATGATTTATTCAATTTCAAAACACAATTATTTTGGTTCATACCTTGAGGTTTGTGCAAATATACTTCTTCCATAATATCACTATTTAGGAAAGCACTTTTTACATCCATTTGGTATATTTGTAAATTGTACTGTAAAGATATGGCCAATAAAATTCTCATCGTTGCTAATTTAGCGACTGGAGTGTATATTTCTGAATGGTCAAAATTTTCATTTTGCTGAAAACCTTTCACGACTAAACGAGCTTTATACTGTGGATTTTTTGTAGTATCATTCTTCACTCTAAAAACCCATTTTGTTCCTAAGGCTTTTCTTCCTTCAGGTAAGCTTGTTTCAGTCCACGTATTGTTTTTATTTAAGGCATCTAATTCATTTTCTACTGCGCTTTTCCATTTATCTCCTTCTGGTCCATTAATCAATTTATCATAGGATTGCTCAGTAACTGTGTGCGCCATCAAACAGGTCATATCATACTCATTATACCTTTTAGGTTTAGTTATTTTTCGTCCACTTCTGGACATATAAGAAGATTCATTTTCGTTAGTCTGAGTATTATCTATCTCTTCTTCAATTTGTGTTGTGCTTTCATCATTTTGTTCCTCACAATGTTCATTTCCTATCTGAGTTTGTGTTACCATTTCCTTATTTTTACTCTCTGTCATGTTTACATTGTCATCAATAAATTCAACATGCTCATTTTTACTTTTCGTTACTTCAGTTTGCAATTTTTCAATTACGTTTTCTTCTTCCCTTGGCTTAAAGGTAATATTTATAGCTGTAACTACTTTTCGTTCTTCTAGTAAAAATATTCTATAACCTTTTATATTTTCTGTGTATCCTAGTAATAACCCTTCCTTAGGTTTAGCATCCCATTTCTTTCGGTTACTGTCTGGCGTATGAACAAAAACTTTGGTACCAATATGTTTAAAATAATTAATGTTTGGTATCTTATTAAACCAAATTTCATATGGAGATTTATTTTCTAAGCTACTAGTGCCTGTTCGATTTATGACATATGTGGCAGTGTTGACACATTCAGCCCAAAAACTTTTATCAAACTTTGCAGCGAGCATCATTGTACGAGCTGCTTCTACTATGGTTCGCATTTCCCTTTCAATTTTTCCGTTTTGCTCAGGAACATATGGTATAGTTTTTTGATGTCTAATACCTTTCTTGCTTAATATTTCTCTCACTTTATTGTTTATAATTTCGGTCCCGTGATCAGATCTAAGTGTCTTTATTTTCTTTCCAGTGTCATTTTCAGCCATTGCTATGAATTCGATTAACTTTTCAGGAACTTCACTCTTTTCCTTTAAAAAATATACAACCCTGTAGTGCGAGTAGTCATCCTTAAATAATATGAAATACTTCGATCCACCAATACTTGTAGTTTCCATTGGTCCATTCAAATCAACATGTACCAATTCACATACCTCAGATGTTTTGTTATCACTTCTTTCAAAATGTTTTCTTCGCATTTTACCTTTTTGACATGCATCACAGAAAACAAAGTTTGAATCATTTGGTTGGATATTGTGTTTATGCAAAATTTTCTTACAGTGACTTACATTTTGATGCGCTAATTTTTGATGCCAGGACATAAGTGAATTTTCATTAACAAAGGCAGCGTTAGCAACAACTTTTGTCACTTTCATTTGCATGACATACACATTTTCTTCACGTTTTGCTATTACATGGGGTTTATTATTAGAATCAATTATCTTACATATGTCGGAGGAGCCGACAATGTTATAGCCCTTCTTCAAAACTGTACCCAAAGAAAATAAATTTGTCTTTAATTCAGGTACATATAACACTTGCAGTATTATACTGTCATGCCAATATTTTCCATTGTAGGCTGAAATTGGAACCTGTCCCTTGCCAATAGCTTTAATTACTGTCCCATCACCGATGGTAATTATTATGTCAGTATCTTCATAATTACATAACCAATTTCTATTACAAGTCATGTGGTGACTCGCACCGCTATCCATATACCATGTTTTATCATTTAGATTATGGTTGCTGTACAAGGCTAGAGTTATAAACGCACTTGGCTTCTTATTTTCGTCTTTATTACCTACTTTGTTGATTCTAAACCGGCAATATTTTATAAGATGACCAGGTTTATGGCAGTAATGACATACCTTCCTCTGACCTTGAGTATTACTCAATTGACTAACATTCTTGCTGTGATTTTTTCCTTTTTGAATAGTAAATGCAACATTATGCACATCAGAAGTAGACATTTTAACGGCATCTGTACATCTTTCTTCCTCTACAAGTAATCTAGAAGTCAGTTCCTTCAAATTTTGATTGCTCGGTGAAACTGATTCCCACGCTGATATAAAATGTCGAAACTTATCAGGGAGCGACATTAATAACTTTGTCATTATGATAGACTCTGACAATTCTTCTCCTTTTGCTTTCAGCTGGTTTGACAGCTCTTCGATTTTTGATATGAAAGTAGCCATAGGGTCTTCATATTTTAAGCTAAAAAATCGCTGCTGTAGAAGATGGACACTTACTTGAGACTTAGGTTCGAATATTGCAAGTAACTTTTCCCACATTTCATAACTGTTACTACATGATAGTAGGTGAGTAATTACACTTTCCTCGACTCGTGTCACTATTAGTTCCTGCCCGAGTGAGTCTTTTTCTTCCCATTCCAGATATTTTTCGTCGGTTTCGTTTGGCTTTTTACACTTTCCAGTAACAACATCAAGCAGTTTCCGTGACTTGAATATGACTGTCATTTTAAACTTCCATGTCGACCAATTGTTATCATTTAATTTTACAACCGTATTTATTTCAATACTTTTGGACGATGACATTGTTAACGCGACGATATTTTAATTTTTCGTAACTCGTACACGCGACGTTCACAAATGGCCGACAGCCAGAGATCAGATTATTGTTATATTCACAGGTTTTATTTTATTTTACTATTCGTGACTGGGCCCATAACCTATGAGAATTTATGATGTGTTTAATTAAAATAAAACACTGCACTTCTGTTTCGGAATGTAATGATTATAATTGAAAAACTGTTAGACAATATCGTGGACGTAATTTGTGGAAAAAAAATCAGAGAGAAGAGAGGTTGGCCATCGCCACAAGATTCTACATTTAATAAAATGTTGCTACAATAAAAATGTTTGGATTGATGTTTTTAATTTCAATCTTTAACAGTACGTAATACTTTAATGATGATATGACATTGATATGATCACGTTGTCAAAAGTCGAAATCGGCAATACTATTTACCATTTTGAATCTGCTAGACTATTAATTTTTAATTTCAATTTTTTTCGCAACTTTTAGTTTTTAAAATGACAAATTATTTAAATGCCATTTTCTTTACACTAATACACATTTTTTTTTTGTGAAAATGTAATGATAATAAATTTGCAGAAAGGAGTAAGAAAGGCGTTATAGTCATTGTAGAAAATATAACCTCCTTTAGTTGATATAAGCTAAGTAATAAATAAAACAATATGAACAGTCTTTGTTTTCAATGACACTACGTCACGTGTGCAAAGGAAAATTATAAATTTCATAGCACTCGTTTTACCAAAAAATTAAAATTAACAAAATGAAAACATTTACAATTCAACAAAACAAGATGAAAACTTAACAAAAACATAAAAGGAAACAAATAACAAGTCAACAATCTTATGCCGACCGCTATCAATCAATATGACGACCGCTTAGCATAGTGGGTAGCGGACCCTGCCTACGAAGTTGCAGGTTCCGAGTTCGAATTCCAGGTCGGAACAGTATTTGTATGATGAATATTAATACTGGTACCGGGTCTTGGTTGTTATATGTATGTGGTGTCTTCGCTTGGTACCCAAAACACATGTGATGCATACGTGTGTTATGTTATGTTATGCGTCACCTGGTAAAAGAAAAGTGCAGCGACACACCCTTTAGATGCAATGAGGTCACGTGACGCTATCCACTCAAAACTGCTACTTTCTAGTATTGACATACTTCTTCCACTTTTTCCTCACGCTCTTTATTAAAACGTTACTACCGCAACGCAAGGGAAGAATAAACTATAAGCTTGGAGAACATTCATTACCTTATTTCAAACATAATACGGGCAACACTGATAATGTCTCGGTTCTAAAACGGTTTTGTCTCCTCTCCGCGTGCATGTATAATAAAAGTACGTGCCTCAGAATGCTGGATCTAAGTATCTTCGCTGTTCAAATAATCTCGAACATAATGTTATGAAATACCCCAGAATGCCATGAAAATTCACGCAATGTCATGAAATATAACTAAATGTCACTAAATATCCCGAAATATCACGGAATGTCATAAAATATCACAAAATTATGCGAAATGTCCTGAAATGTTACGAAATATTACGGAATGTAGAGAAATGTTATGAACCTTATTGACGAAAGAGCGCTAAATCGGAAAAAGCCGACAAAAAGTTATACTCCCATCCAAATGGGCCACTAGATATCCCACATCAAAAAATTTTAAAAACTACATTTCAGTGTATCAGAAACGGGTGCCCAATTAGAAAAATTATGTTAGTCTAGGGAGCTGGTACTAAATATACGCTCTATCCTAAATATTATAACGTCATAACGTTGAACTTTTTCTAACCATTCCTGCCAAGCTAAATAAACCTCCCAATATGTTTAAAAACAGTTACCGTTATCTTGCAAGTGGAACAGACGAAACTAGTAGTACCTATAAAGTATACGAGATATTAATATTTGAAAATATCCCCATATAGATTTTGTGCAAACCCTATGCTAAATAGTTTCTTGTAATTTTACACAATATTTTTGTATCTTACACATAATTTGTCAAAATTAGTAATTATTTACAAAATAGAGTATTTACCATATATTATTAATGTAAGTAAATTTAGGAATAATTTCTATCAAAATAGGTACGAAGCAAGTACTGTAGTGATTGTCGGCACTAACATGTGAAATGTCTCTTCATTTGGGTTATTATTATAATTCACACCACAATTTAAAACAGAACACGACACCGTTATAGTTAAGGAGATTTAATTTATATAATCCAAAACGATTAAGGCAAAAAATTGAAATTAAAACGAGATCGTATTTTGACAGGGCACTAACGGAGTTTATGTAAGTTCAAACTGTTCAAATATGGTTCAAATAGGTTTTGTGACAGATTATGTTGCGTTTCTTTCTCGCATGTAGGATTTTGGCAAAGGCCTGGATGTCACTGTACACTGTGTTCCTATCTTATGCTTGTATTTAAACTTCCACAGTCACAGACACAGAGTACTTTGTAGTAATTATTACCACTATTACCAGCACAGAATTACCAGTGTTAGCACAGTCATAGATTATACACTATCTATAAACTTTGTTTTCCTCATCTCCAGCAGAATCCCCTTCCATTTCCCTCTAAAATAATCAAATATTTATAACACTGTACTCAATAATTGTAAGAAATTATTTATTTATATTTTAAACTGAAAGAAATCAACAGCCTTTTTCGACTTCCCGCCAAAAAGTCCTTTTTTATGATATTTGACAAGCAGTGTTGCCATTTCAATTTATTTAAGTATTGTTAAAAAAAAATATTCGAACATATAAATTTGTAAAAAGAACATAATACATTCATTAAAACACATAGATACATTTATATTTCAATAAAAATAACATTACAAATTAAATATAAGGATATTTCATCATTTTGACATCAACCCCTATAGCACTGCCATCTACATGATTTTTAAGAAAAGTATTTGCCTTAGTTTAACTACCCTATTCTGTAGGTGGCGCCACTTCCGTACATTTAATTTTTCCCCACGGTTCTATGAGAGTGCCATGGCCATTACAAACAAAGTACGTTTATAGATGGTAAACTCGAGAAGAGTGCGATTTAGTTCAATTAGGCACCGAGCGCTAGTGTCGATAATATTACTAGTGATGTCCTATAGACCATTATAACCAATATCAATTGACTCGATTCAATCTCAACTAGTGACGCGCTATCAATAGTGTCAATAGGCAAGCAGTGAGAGCGGCGGCGGGGGAGGGGGTGTGTGTGCGATTTGAGGGGCGGGGATGACATACAAGGGAAAGGTTTTAATGGATTTTTAATAAAAAACAAAATATATAATTATACCAATGTTTAATACAATTTACCAATATATGCTATCACGTAATATACAAAATATTAAAAAAAAAATACAAGCAGTAAACTGTGTCTATCAGCAATTCTGTAAAATGAATGATCATTACTATAAAATATTTAATATTTGTTGTACTTTTGTCACTTTTGTTTTTGTTTTACTCTAATTGCAACACATTTTTCATGAGCTAGTTTAAACGTTTTACATTTAGTAACCATCTTTTTGTCGTAGGACCCTTTTAAAATTTTATTTATTGTATTACACCAGTAATGTATGTGTACCCTACAAATAATTTTAACAAAATAAGATATACAGTTTTGATTATGAGTGTTACAACCAAGCCACTTCATGTCACATTTAATTTTAAGATATTTTGAAATGTTTTTTACTAGAGAAGATCTATGTGAATAATTATCTAAATAACTATTAATATACTTGACACATTCTCTATATAATAAAAGGAATTTCACAGATGGATATGTAAGATTATTCTTTTTAAATTGTTCGTACTCTCTTTGAGAAATTAATGTATGTGCTACGTTCGGTTCATCTGAAATGTATGTTGCTTTACATTCATCACAATTAAATTTTCTATTCAATTTCCTACACATGTAACCAGCTGTGTATGCAGATGAATGTACATTGATTTTTTCAATAATAATTTGAGAGAGGAGTGATCCAGATTTCATTAAATTCAAATTGTTCGATGATGGTGATTGTTGAATATTCAGAGCAATATTTTCTACATCACTTTTTGGACTACTATTAATTTCTTTTTCAATTTTTTCGAAAAGAAAGTTTAAATTTATAATATTTTCACCTTCATCTGCTTCACGATTTGATCCACTTGAATGGGGGCCTAAAATATCAGTTAACAACAAAGACTTAATAGAATTACTAAATGCGTAACAGTCTGGGTTAACATTTCTATAATTAAGAGCCCGTATCCTACCAAAAAAGTTTTCAAGTGGATCTTGATTTATATTACGAGGGTAAAAATATTTTACATTCTTTGACAATAACAAATGTGTAATTCTAATAAAACTTTTTAAAGTGGTTATCCATCCATTTACAGATGGTACCTTCACATGCACTGGTCGGCCTGCTTTTTGGGCTCGATTACTGGTTTCATCTAAAAATGTTATGTTACTGATGATTTTTATTGCCTCTTGCCAAAACTCGAGATGTTCGGAATTTTCTTTAACGGCACCTCGAAGTTTTCCACGAACAGTGCCTCGCCGTGATCCATTGACACTGTCAAACAGTTTGTCAAGAAAACGCACTAGTTCTGCAGTGTTTTTCATTGTTTCGCTGACAGGCTCATCATTATTTAATACTTCTGAAAAATTATAAGATCTTGTTACAAATAATCTATCTCAAGAAGACGGTAGAGTATTACATGCATGACAGCTCATACAGACACACACAAATTACATAAAATTTACTAAGTGATTTGTATAAATAGAAGATTTTGATCAAATTTCTAATTCAATACTCTGTATTGGATCGATATTCTACAGAAAACAATCCAATTTTAAGTCTGTAACTTATTTCTTTTACAAGCTAGAGACCCGCGATATATGGATACATTGCATCCTAATTTCAGTTGCATTAAAATAAATGTTTGGGCCTGTTGTGACAATTTATTAAAATTAATATTTTTATCATTTATTAGTGCTTTTGCCTCTTCATATCTTTTAGAGAAAGGGCTCTCACTATGAGCCTCTGTAGTTTTCCTAAGCTTTTCAACAAGGTTAATTGTTTTTTGCATAACACGCTTAGTTCTGTGAACAGTTCTACATTTAAATGTTGCACCTGAAAAAAAAAAGTACTTTAACTTTTTTCATACAAAACGGCAACTTCTTAGGTTAAGACCTAATATATATCCGAAATATGAAAAATGTGATATATATCAAAATTTTAGTAATTATCAACTCATTGTTTCTATTATTAAATTTTGTGTGTTCCTGATATTTGTTGTACCTGCTAGGTATCTACATTGATTAATATTAAGAAAAACAAATATTATTTTAATTTTTCATTGAAATCAATTTCAGTCATATTAGTAACAGTCATATTAGTATCAGTGGGACATCCCACACAGAGCCATTTAGTCTTAAATAAAACAAATATGATGTTTGTATTATGGGTACAGTTCCAATCAACCTTTATGGCGGATGTGAACATAGGCACAAGTCGCGTCGCAGTAACCAGTTTTAGGTGTAGCGGGACGCAGTGGAGCGAGGGGCATATGAGTGAACCTGTGCAATAATTCATAAAGCGTTGTATTCCGATTCGCCATAAAGTTTGATTGGAACTATACTAGACAATTAATATGCAATTAATATGCTGTGTGCATATCATTTCCATTAATACTTGCATCAAACTTTCCTGTGTGCATACTTATTTAATCTTAATATTATATACACATTTAGTTATATACATTAAGTTATTTTACACTTAGACAAAACAAATATTTGTCTCAAGCGGGAATCGAACCTGCGACTTTTGGTTCTGCGGTTAGGGTCTCTGATTACTCGGCCAATCGGTCTATACAGCAAAGTATAAAATGTGCAGCCATCTATGTAAGGCAACTCAAGATTATATTCATCATAGTTACATTTGTGTACATGACCTCTTTTTGTATTGAAGCGCTCCTGTGATGTTACAATAGGGACATGTGATGAAGTTTCTGGCACATTGTAACTGTCCGTTTTTTCACCAGTATTACTGCATGAGGCGGCAGCAGGTGTTTGCATAGTGGCATAGGAGTGATCATATAAATGAGATAATTGGTGATCTATATAAAAAGAAATAAATAAGGTATGAATTTAAAATCAGACATCTTTACATATTAGAAAGCCACTAACGATGCATATTGATGGTCAGAATAGTGTGGCCATTTTGCGCACAGTGAAGCGACATGAATCACGCCCACATGACCCATCTCCCCTTACTTGAATGATCTGTGGTTTCTATAATACAAAGAGAAGACGAGTAAGCTCCACTAGAAGACACACTTTGTCGGCCCCTCGCTTCTGAAGGAGTTTTACTTTGCAAAAACTCTAGGGAAGGTGCAATTTGGACCAAATGAAAGTAAAATACTTGGACAATGGTCTCGTTTTTATTTCTTTTTATGACTCAACAATTAACACTTAATAAATCTAATTTTTATTAACTGTGCACTACTGCAGCACAGATGCCTTTTTGGAAACCCCTTCTAATATAGATTTTTGTATAGACCATGGATGTTGAAAAAGATACTGCTTTGTGAGAACAAAAATGTGAGCAAATAAATATACCACATAAAGCAAATATTTAATGTTTTGAAATATTTGTTGTAAAAAAGAACTTTGTGTGAATCACATGCAAAATTTATACTTGATAAAAAAATAAAGATACCTACTGAAAATTTTAATGTTAAACTTAATAAACCATTTGTTTATAACAATGATCGTTTTGAAGTATGAGACACTCCATCCTGAACATTATGCTCTAAGGTATAGACAAGGAAATTTTGGGTTATATATGCAACACAGACTCGTTTCAGTATTATAAAATTATATGAAAGTATGAATTTCCTAACCAAAATTTTTATGGGTCGACTTTTGAAAAAGGGATAAGACTTAAATGTTATGTATAAAAGGTTCTAAGTGTCTCGTCACTTCACGGCTCCACTCCTCTCCTCGCATTGACCAAAACAACCTAACCTAACTTAGCAATTTGAAGAAAGTTTTTCCTCCGTTCCAATGACTCATCAGCCAGCAGTTCTAATGTTGATAAATAATGGATATAACTCGATTCAAAACGTACAATAAAGTCGTTAATTAAACATAAATGCTAATTGTTTCTTGTTTTAAAAGTTGAGCCTAATCTATTTTTATGTACTAAGTACATGAAATGAGAACTTACCTTCTACACTGCAAAGAGGAATACCATGAGCAATTTCTTTATTCGTGAACAGCGATGGATAACCAAATGGCACCCGTTTACCATGACAATCAATTTGATGCTTGTCGAAATGTAATTCGCACACTCTCCTTTTTACTAATTTAGCTTTAGATAACTTCATTAAAGCTGGGTTTCGAGGGGCTAAATGTTACATCCAGCAATCTCTTAATTTATCGTTCCTTGGTATATTAAACAGGCGATAATTTTTAGTTGTAGATTTGCAACCTGCTACGCAACACTTCACAGATTGCGAAGCCGAAGCCATTTTATTCCCGGGGTGCGGAGCGGCCTGATTTCGGCCGGCGCGTTTGCGAACGCGGTGCGCGGAGAGGCCAGATTTTGGCCGGCGCGTCAACCACTTTTTTATGAGACTGTGAACGCATCTAAAGCTGTGAACGCATTTAAAATGTGTTTCATTGGGAAGACCATAACCAACACTACATTATAAAAAAAAAAAAGTCAATTTCGCCTTGTCTGGAATTTATAGTAGCAATTACCATTTTGTACTTTCTGTGGCTTTTGCGAGTGATATGTAAAAAATATTTTAATGTATTAAAGTAAAGATTTCAGTAACTTTCTTCACTAATTATGACGTCTCGGTAAGTGTTTTTTAATTTGTGATTATTATTTTAGGATTTATTTATTTATTTTTTATAAAAACGAATTTTATTGTTCGATCATGCAATTTGTTGCTATATTTTCCACTGATTTTTTTGGGTTAAATTGGGCATAATTACATGACTCGTTAATTATTTTAGGTAATTATTAATCAAGTAATATAATAACAATGTAATTTAATCGAATTTTCCTAAAACTTTTTCTAAATTAGCGAAAATGTTAAAAAAGCCGTTAATTGCATTGATCAAAAGGCCGTTATCGTACACAATTACGACTTCGCGGCATATACTAGATATGCCCATTATTGTTTTTTTCATTTTTTCTTTGATTATATAAATTTTGTTATTTTATTACATATTATATTTAATCATTTGTTTTGTTATTATATAATTTTTGTTATTTTGTCGTTTGTCTGTCTGTTTACAACAAATTTTGCTAGTTAATTTTACCGACTTCCCGGTGTCCGATTGAGCTGAAATTTGGAATACGTATGTAATAACTTCGATGACAATATATTAAAATTACAAACATGATGTTGATGCTGCAGCCTTAATTGTCTTCTCATGAGGGTACTCCTCAACGGTTGGTAGCACGAACATGAAACTTTGTACATACGTTGGAATGACATAGTCAACCATGGTTTCCACCATGACCCTGATGCTGCAGCCAGAATTGTCTATATGTATTATTGTTTTCTCATATATATATATTTTTTTTAGTGACGTCTATATTGTGGAAGGCCGACACCTAAGCAGTACTTCGGTCCAGATGGTTTCTCTCAAGGCTAGTTTAGCCAGATGCCTTTTCGCCGTAGCAGTGTACATTACCTTCTTTTTGCAGAAGTCGGTTAACTTCCAAAACACAAAGATTTTTACAAATAGCAAACAACTGCATTGATTTTTTTTTAAAAAGTGTAAAAATTTCAAAATTAGTTGTGTGAATTACATTACCCTATTTTTGCAGAAGTCGGTTAACTTCCAAAATACAAAGATTTTTACAAATAGCAATCATCTGTATTTATTTTTTTTTAAAAAGTGTGAAAATTTCAAAATTAGTTGTGTGAAGTACATTACCCTATTTTTGCAGAAGTCGGTTAACTTCCAAAATACAAAGATTTTTACAAATAGCAATCATCTGTATTTATTTTTTTTTAAAAAGTTTAAAAATGACAAAAATAGTTGTCTGAAGTACATTACCCTATTTTTGCAGAAGTCGGTTAACTTCCAAAATACAAAGATTTTTACAGCTAACAATCATCTATATTTTTTTTTTTTTAATAAAAATTTCAAAAAAAGTACATTAATTAGTCTTTTTTGCAGAAGTGCAAACAAAATTCAAATTCAAATAAAATTAATTAGTTAATTATTTAATTGGCATATCCATATTATTGCCTATCATGTCCTATTGTCTTTGTATTGAAATTTGCACGTGTTCATGAATTATTTTTAAAATTATTTTGTATGTAAACGTATAATTTTTGTATAAAATTCTAATAGACAATTTTATGTAGTATTAGGGAATATTTTTTTATTTTCATAAAAAACAATGGTTTTTTATTTACATTTAAAAATGTAGAATAAATAGTTTTTTCTAGTGGTTTTGTTTTTAATTATTTATAATTTTCCTAAAATATTTCCAAGTGTTTTTCATTCGTTAAAAAAAAATAGATGAATTGATGCATATTTAGATGTTTTAACTAAGTTGATACACTGAATAGAACATTTTTAAAAAATAATTTATAAATCGCATTATTTTTTTACGTAAATCGAATTATAATTTTTTTGAATTATCTGTCTTGTAAAAAATTTCTATGTAACATTTTCTATTTTTTTTTTGTTTTTTATTTATACTATATTAACCTATAATAAAACACAATTCATAGATAAAATTAAAAGTTTGTTTTATTTATATTTCACAAAAACCGTCAATTTTTCACTTTTTCCAGCTTTCAACTGCAACGGTGCATTTTTTTCTTGGCCAAATAATCTGAAATATAGATAACTTTTTAGTAAATTTAATCTAGTTTCCAGAAATGTACAATAGTCAATATCTTTGCATACAATAAACTGTAGAAATTCAAGTTGGAATGGCGCGCGGGCAAGGAGTTTATCACCCCGCCTCGGCCCCAACGCACTCCAAGGCCGCCGCGCGGCGATCGACACTCAGACGATGGGTACACAGATTTGTAAGCAGTTCGTAGTACATAAATTGTATAAACAAATCACGAAAAGCAACAAAAGTCTTCTTCTTCATTAATTGACATTTGTTGATTTCGGATTTCGTTGATTTGATTGAATTTAATGACTTAAAGGCTAATTTACACTTTGATTAGTGCGAGTGCAGGTGTTTAGTGCAGGTGCTTAGTGATTAGTATAAAACACGTGTGAACTGCAGCTGATTAGTGCGAGTGATTAGTAATCAGCGTAGGAAAGTGAATAGAAACGTGTTCTATTTTTTTGCGAGTAGCCCCGTCCCGCGCGCCCTTCCTTCCCCCTGACTCGCAGCTTGCCTGACGACGCCCGCTGTGTTTTTTAACATTGTTGTGCTTAATATTATTTGGAATAAATAGGTACTATTTAGAAATGAAAAATGTCGAAATGGACCGAAGATACGACCTATAAATTTGTACAAGAGTATCTAAAACATGATTGTCTTTATAATTGTAAAGACCCTAAATATAAAATTATATTTAGGGTCTTTACAATTATAGCAAGCGCACTTGTTGTTGATTGTCCATACTTGCTGTTCGACGCTCAACAATTGAATAAAGGCTCATTTTCACTTTGATTAGTGCGAGTGCAGGTGTTTAGTGCAGGTGCTTAGTGATTAGTATAAAACACGTGTGAACTGCAGCTGATTAGTGCGAGTGATTAGTAATCAGCGTAGGAAAGTGAATAGAAACGTGTTCTATTTTTTTGCGAGTAGCCCCGTCCCGCGCGCCCTTCCTTCCCCCTGACTCGCAGCTTGCCTGGCTCTAAACACGTTTGGACATGCTTGCGGACGACGCCCGCTGTGTTTTTTAACATTGTTGTGCTTAAATATTATTTGGAATAAATAGGTATTATTTAGAAATGAAAAATGTCGAAATGGACCGAAGATACGACCTATAAATTTGTACAAGAGTGTGTACTTTAAGTATTTCTTGCAATAGCAAGCGCACTTGTTGTTGATTGTCCATACTTGCTGTTCGACGCTCAACAATTGAATAAGCGCAGCAGCTAAACAGTATTGGACACAACTTAGCACTAAGCACTCGCACTCGCAATTGCTAAACACCTGCACTCGCACTAATCAAAGTGTAAATTAGCCTTAAGGTTGGCGGCACTCGCTTTCGAATGAGTGAAGGTGGCGGCACTGCTTTGCGATGCTAGCGCTCGGTGCCTATTTGAACTAATAGTTTTACCCCCCTCAAAGTACTCTGTGGCACAGTTGTTTGATAATGTGGATTTCAGCTTTGAGCGTTGCAAATTTTTGTTTCATAATTTACCATGGAAAATTATTATAAAGGGAAAAATGTCGAGGAAGAACTAGAGCGAAGTAAAATTCCTATTAAAAATCTTCCTGAAGATTTTCTTTGGATGCAGGTACCTAGGTACCCAATATATTTAAAAGTTACCGTAAATGTCTGATGGTGGAGGACGTCAAGCTGCACCCGTGTGTTGACTATTACCAATTTCGTTGGTATATGACCCAAATGGTTTTGTATTTTTATAAAGGCATGCATCGGTGCATGTTAACACATACCAAGACGATTCTGTAGGTACCTATTTAAAAACACACCATTTTATAAATAAAGTGATTGTTGATGTTCGACATTCTTCAGTGCTTGTACAAAAATCGGAATAATATGACCATCATTTAGTTTATTTGTTTATTAGACAGGTAGGAATGATTTATTAAGCAATACAAATTACATGATATGGCATTCTATGAACTAGCTTAGTAGTAGTACAAAAAGAAAAATCAAAATATATGTATTTAATTTTTTAAGTAAAAACAGCATTACCAAATTGACCCCATTCAGGAAAAGCTCCAGCAGCAGCTACCTACTGCAGCACAGATTTTCACAACCTTTGGAACCCAGAGGTTGTGACCACCACAAAGTGTGGTGTACAATTATTGTGATTAAGAACTATATCATGTGCTTTAAATCTCTCTCTCCTCTGCATATTATGCATTTCCTATCTGGTTAGTTCTTCTTAATCTTAAAAACACAAATTAATTAAAAATTTAATAATTTTCCACAAATAATACAGCTTTTTAACATATTGCTTATGAAATAGAATATCAGAATATAGTTTATAGAAGTTTGTGAGCCAATGACATATATTAGAGATACTAAATTGTCATAGAAGTGGGAATAATATAATAGGAAGACCAGAACAAGTGCTATTCAACTGAACTTTTGAACTCTGTAAGCCGTGAAAGGACGAGAAGGTATGCGGTGAAGTGTGGGAAGGGTCAACAATAGGACCAAGTATCATATTGATAGTCATTTATTTTTAAGTGTGCCAATTTTTGGTTAGTGTGCATTCCAGATAAATGTATTGGTGTGGGATCATTGATTCTACATTATGCTCCTGTTTTTGATTGTTTCAAATGATGAGAAGCTCATTTGGATTACTATGTTAACTATGTATTGATAAACATAAATTAATTCGATTCGATTCGAATTGACGCCTATATTGAACAATTAAAATTTACAGTATTAAACAGTTTCACATTAGATTTTTATGATTATTATTTAGGAGTAAGATATAGACCTAAAAAACTAAAGTTTAATGTTTCTTTCTTATTGTAAATTGAATTTTTTCAGCATTAAAAATGTTAAAACCCTATGTATGAAATGACGTTTCCAGTTATTTTTCTCCTCCTTTCGTTGTTCTTGAAGAACTCATAGCTGAACACAGCACATTTTCTCGTTTAAATTTACTTTTAGCTAAAACACAGATTTATTTATGAATTTATATGAAATGTTGCACTTCACTGTACTGTTTTGACTGGCTAGTCGGTCATGTATGGACATGTTCATACTGACAGTGCAGCGTTGCTAAACTTTCATGAATTATCTCTTTTACTCATAGCTAGGCTCCGTGGTATAGACAAAGATACACAATAAGTTTATTCACAGACACAAGAGTGGCGACTACTTATGGCCCTGTCCATTGATACTTGGTCCAAGGGTCAACATGTTCAGTGACAGTAGTCATGAGAAGAGGAAATTAAGCATCAGATTTATCAACATGATTATCGATATTTTATAGATTAATTTTATTTTTACAATTAACTTGTCAGTATTTCAAAGGTCTGCCTCTACGTCTCTTTCCGTTTCAAGGGTACTGTTATGTTAAATCACAAACACGCAAATAGTGATAAACATTTATTTTACAGTTATAATTCAATATACGAAGATAATAGTGTCAAGCACATGTATCACGTAAAAATCATACATTGAAAATTGCTGTCATGTTTGATTGTGGAGTTCACACATTACAACTTTGTAGTATCGCCGCGTATTGGCGCGCAATTCAAATACATAACATATCTTTCCCTCGAGACTGTTCACATTAATCAAATAATTGATATATTATAGATTACACAAAATCCAATCGCAACAACTCAATTAACTTGTACTCTCAAATCAAGTAAGAACTTAGAAATGCAGAATATTTTAAATACAAAATATTGATTGAAACAGTTTAAACACTTTGGTGACTGTTAATCTAAATATTCATATTTCCAACTTGCTTCGAACATTCGTCATTGCCAATCTTCCTAAATTCATTGCTGATATCGCTTTTAATGTGGTCTCCTGTATGGGCTGGCCAGTCGATTAATATGCTTGTTTTCGATACTGTTGGGAGTATTTGGTATGCCCAAAACATCAGCCATGGTAAATCTGGTACTTTTTTGAGTTTTTCCTTAATTGGACACTCCTTTCTACTATTCCATTTGTTTGAGAATGAAAAAGTGCTGATGTGATGTGACAAATACTATTCATTTTAAAAAAAATGTTGAAATTCCATAGATGTGAATGCTGTTCCATTGTCTGATACAATTACTTCACATAGTCCATATGTTGCAAATATTTCTCTTAAGTTCGCTATTGCAATTTTTGATGACAATGTATTAACTAATTTAACTTTGGGCCATTTCGAGAGTGCATCTATGACAATAAGGAACATTTTATTTTGAAAAGGTCCAGCAAAATCGATATGTAGGTGTGACCATGGTCTCGTTGGTGGCATCCACACATGTGAGGATTGAGGTGGCAATTTCAAAATTCGCCTTTTTATTTACTTCTGTAATTCCATTCGACACGAACTTTCAATATACGTTTCCCAATCTTTGTCATCACTGTATTTTTTAAAACGTATGCCATTGTAGGTTTTTTCCATGACTGCACCACCATTATGTTAAATCACAAAAACGGAAATATGTAGTGATATTTATTTTACGGTTACAATTCAATATACGAAGATAATAGTGTCTAGCACATGTATCACGTAAAAATCATATTACATTGAAAATTGGTATCTGTCATGTCTGTTTGTGGGGATCACACAATACAACTTTGTAGAACGTCGCCGCGCAATTCAAATACATATCAGGTACCCATTCACTGTCTTTAGTCCATTTGTCTATTGTCGAACGCATCATGTGTCTTGTCCATCTCCATTTTAGGCATTTTATTCTAAAGACTTTGTTCAAACTATATACTTACCTATATACTTGTATATACCTTTGGACAAAATGTTCAACTAGTACATAAATTACATTTTCAGGTCAAAGGTGGTAGTAAAATGAGCAACTTAATATCGCATGCATCAGGTATACTCAAGGACAAAACTGCAAGATCAGTGGTATGGACTGCCGCCGGAGTAGCAATTTCCAAAGCTATTAGTTGTGCTGAAATACTGAAAAGAGAATTTTCTATTGATCACCAGATAACACAACTATGTTATAAAAAGTACTTTCATTTGTATTAGTTGACTATAAACTCATTTATTAATTAGTATTTTCCGTACCACTTTTGTTTTACTAAAATAGTAATATACCTACTTCTAATGTAGTTGGTTATGCATTCTATTTTACAGAGTTGAAGAGTACTGGGAGCCAAAGATTGATGGACTAGAAACTATTGTTGTGAAGAGACAAATACCTGTTATACATATTTTGTTATCCCTTGATCCTATACCTGATACTAATCAATTAGGGTAAGTTTTCAGGTGTTTACCAAGTAATTTTTGTATTTAAATAGGTGGAAATGGAACTCTTATAGTAAGACCAGTTTGACTGTCTGAACACAGCCATTTCTCTCCGATATGGAAAAGGCTATAATTTAAATAAGCGACGACCGCATAGCCTAGTGGGTAGCGACCCTGCCTACGAAGCTAGAGGTCCCGGGTTCGAATCCCAGGTTGGGTCAGTATTTATATGATGAATATCGATACTGGTACCGAGTCTTGGTTGTTATATGTATGTGGTGTCTTCACTTGGTACCCAAAATACAAGCTAATGCTTAGTTTGGGGCCGAGACGT
Source organism: Luffia ferchaultella (assembly GCA_949709985.1). NCBI lineage: Eukaryota > Metazoa > Arthropoda > Insecta > Lepidoptera > Psychidae > Luffia > Luffia ferchaultella. The sequence continues at coordinate 10,252,421 of OX453244.1, forward strand.
TGTTGTCATGTATATGTTAAATAAAAAAAGAATTTGAACTGGAATTTAGCAATAATTATAGAGCTTATCGGATTGCCCTTAGTCGCCTGGATCCAGTCCCAGTACTCCAAAATATTTTTTTATTTTGTCTTATATATCATAGGTAACAATGGATTTGAAATTTGATATTGAAATTGCAATATAATACTTAGAAACTTTTCAGGAAGAAGGAAATTTTATTCTAATTGTGTTTGTATATTAAAAGCTCCTGAAGTTATTGTCCCCTGTTTTTCAGATGTAGTGGTAATGTATTATTAGCAAACAATACATGGTAAATGCAAAGAAAATTATACAGAATGTTATAATATAGTTATCAAATTATTAAAGAAAATTAATCTTATTTATTATGAAATTCAAATTAACTACAACTAATCATGTTATTTATTATTTCAGATATCAAACTCTAAAAGGCACAAAATTTTGGCAAAGTTCTCAAAGCACTGCTACTAAACAACAATCACAATACAAATATAAGAAGCCTTTTAAACATAAGAACAAATCAGCTGAAATAAAGACCTAAACAAATCAAAATTTGGCCTTTTTCAATTTACAAAACTAATGGCCTGCCTCCAATCAGAAATTTAATTCAATTTTACTCATAACTCTTTGTAAATTCTCTAACTTCTAGCCCCTCCATATTTACCACTCTAAAGAATATTGAAAACATTATTTAATGTTACATTGAAACATAGCTATTCACTTGTGAATTTGTTATTTTGCTCTATGCAAACTAGGGGCTAAGTTTTATGTTCTAACTGACTGTAATTTGGGATTGCACATTTATTGAAAATAAACAACAAAACATGAGTACAAAACATGTACTTCGTTGAATACTATACTTGGTACTATTTTGGTTGAAGAGTATGGAACTATAAGCTATTAAAAGTTTTTCTCTGATTATTTCTTGCAAAATGGAAACCATGCAGTATTGCCCTCTTCTCTCTAACAGGACATTTTATACATTCATAACTTCGTTATTAATAAAGGTGTTCACATTCTGGAAAGTCAGGGAAGCTCAATGTGGTTAGGGAAAGTCAGTGAAATCGAGGCACCAACTGAAAAGTCAGTGAAATCGAGGCACCAACTGAAGAGTCAGGACTGCATTCCAAAATTTTTCAGTGATTGTAAAGTGAGGAATAAAATTAAATGTTTATTAGAGCATAAATTAATAATTGACACAAGTCTGACCCTTAATCCAAACTATTGAAGCCTGAAATATTTTTTTTAGGTTTAGAGTGACACATTTTGGCATTGTTTCTAGTCATTATTTTACTCTTTTAGTTTCCTTTTTTATGGAGTGAACTATATTATGGAATTTTTATCATAATTAGTTTTTTTTTTATGAATTGAAGTGAACTACATTCTAATACAGTTTTGGTCATTATTAGATTAGTTCTTTTTAGGTTCCCTTTGTATGGAGTTTACTATACAGGTTGAAGTATTAATGACCAGCCAAATTCTAATATAATGACCTTTGATAAAAATCCGTTGGCCGTCTTGTTCCTTTTTAGTATCATTCAATAGGAAAATATTCAGTTAAGACTATGTAAAACTTTCCTAAAACTACGTTCACGAGGGCGGCACAAGCCTCCTCCAGACTCTTCCATTGAATTCGATTTTGCACAATTCTCCAGTTCTTTGATAGGTCGTCTTCCCACCGTCTTGCTTGTCTTTTCTACGTTTACCATCTTAAGGATAAGACTCGCTTATCTTTTTGAAATCTAATTATGGGACCGGTCCATTGGCATTCGAGTGTTTTTGCCTAAATGTCTAGACGAATTTCAGTTGAAAAGCAAAATCTTAAAAGTATTTTTTCATCATAGATCACATGCACACTAAAACAACTCATTTACATACATATTATAATAAAAAAGGTGTAGAAGAAAAGTACTTGCCAGAGTCCAAACGAAAAACATTAGTTGATTATCATCGATATATGAGTAGTATTGATGTGCCTTCCATGTTCTAAAAGTATCCATGCTGAAAATCTACCAATACATACCAAGTCTACCAAACTTTATTAGCTTATAATTTAGCGGTGAATACAAGTCCTAAATGCCAACGTGTCTTCAATATTGCTTCTTAATATTGTTAGGAATTAAGTTCAATTTCCATGCTTGTAGCAATAGGTATAATTCTATACATGCAAATTATAAATATCGGACACTTTTATATCAACTCAGCGACTACACATCTAGTATTATCATTGGTGATTATAGAGGAAATTAAAAATATAGAAATGGTAGCCTTAAAGTGTTATAGGTTGCAGAAGGTAATTTCTCCAAATCTACTGAACGAAAAAAGTTTGGTAGATAATTTGCTGACTCAATTATAAATGTATAGCATAAATAAACGATATTTCATTTTGAGAGGCCAATTAGAAAATTAAAAACGTTTCTCAAGTGTTTCCTGTGATTTTTTTTTATAATTTTTAAATGCATGGTTTTAAAGATTTTTAAAAAGTATACGAAAATTGACCACTCCCCCACCTGTCTTTGAAACTAGTGAACTTGAAATCTTGAAAAAAAAAATAGAACTACAGGCCTTCACTTATAATTTATTGGACACCCTAAGCAATATAAACAAATTCTTATTTTGGAGTTAACTTAGAAGGGCAAATTATAAAATTTAAACACAGTTCCAAGTGCCTCATATTACATATCAAACAAAAATACTCACTTAGGTAAATCAACTGCTAAGTATAATCATTTCGTTCAACCTTCAGCCAGACAATGTTTGAAAGGGACAAATCCTGATTAAATTGAAGAGAATTTAGATATAAGACTAAGTGTAGTTGTATTGGGAGTGACAGGGTTGTACCAAATAACTGATTCATAGGCAGCCACTGCTTCATTACCGTACAATGTGGCAACTTTACTTTTCCTGAGCAACTTTACCTACGAGTACCCAGAATTGATAATTGTTCAGTTTCTTTAAGCATGTCAGTCACAGGACAGTTTTTGATAAAATGGTAGATTCTTTATAAAACTATGGCAACATAAAAAAAGTTTTACGCTGGCAACACTTACAGAAGTCCAAATATTGTCATTTTTCTTCAGTGTTGATAAATTGTGTCGTGTGAATTAACTAACAAAATTTGGATTTTTAAAAAGAAAAACTAATAGAAGGTAAGTGAATTGCATTAAATCCTAAATATTATATTCCTTTGTCCATGGAAACTTCATTTTTAAGACTGTTTTTCGATTATTTTTAGAGTTATCGGGATAGGTAATGTTGTTTGAGGTTAGGTAAAGTTACCACGCCTGGTACCGTGGCAACTTTTCCTACTCCTAGGGTTGTCAAAATTTCTTAGTTTGCATAACATATCTACCTAGGTATGTCACTTATGTCAGATAATAGAAACAAAAAAAAACGAAATAAGAAAAAGTAATACCGATTAATTCTGTCCAAAATCCAAATAAATTTACTTTAGTTTTTCTAGGTACACATAAAATATGTTTATGTTGGAGTATAAATATACATTTCAATTAGTTTTGCATTATTATGTATTTAAGGCTTATATCATTACGTAGGCACCTAATTATAATGGTACTGACGGCCGGTGTCGTCGTGATAGCCCAAAGCGCAACGAACCTGTCTCAGATTTGTATGGCCCATAAGGCCATGGTTCGAATCCGGGCGTGTACCAATGAGTTTTTCTGACTTAATTACACAACTATCACTGACTCCGTGCTTCGGAGGGCACGTTAAGCAGTCGGTCCCGGACGCTGTCAATAGATGGCGGTCGTTACAGTCCCCAACCCGCAGTGGAGCAGCGTGGTGGATTTAAGCTCCAAGCCCCCCTCCTCACCCTGGGGGAGGCCTAAGCCCCTGCAGTGGGGTAAAAAATGGGCTGATGAAGTGAAGTGAAGGGACGGCCGGTGGAGCACAAAAGTTTTGGAGTAACACCCACGGCCCGAAAGACGTAGCGTAGTTATGCCCCCACAATATGAACCAATGATCTGGTGAAGATCGCGCGAAAATGCTGAATGCGATCGGTCATTGTGGAAAAGTAAAGTATTGAGCCTCAGTGTGGCCAATTTTCAGCGGTGGATGTTTTGTAGCTGACATGATGACTTTAGGAATAATAAATCTTAGGTGTAAAAACGTAAAAATACTTAATAATTATAAATAGGCATACTGTATTTACGAACTGGCAAGACGTATTTAGGTATCTACCTATTAATATGCATAAGTACTTAATTACTAATGTTACACTACACATAATTGTTACAGTTAAACGAAAAATGGGAAAGAAAAATCCTGTCAAAAGAAACAGGCGACGACTAGGCGCGCGATCTTATAAAAATTATTCCGAAGAGATGCTGCAGTTGGCAGTTGAATTAGTAAAAAACAAAAAGATTTCTTCGTACGACGCCGAAAAGCAGTTTCATATTCCTAGAAGAACTATCGAAAAAAGAGCGAAAAAACTTCATTGTGATAAACCTGGCCCGCCTTTCCGTCTGTCTAATGAAGAAGAAACGAAATTTGTTAATGTGCTCATAGCAGCAGCAGACTTTGGATCTCCACTGTCAATGTTGGAATTAAGACTGGCAGTTTTTGATTATTTAAAGAAAAATAATAAGACACATGTCTTTAGTGAAAAACCTCCGGGAGAGTGGTGGGTCAGAAACTTCTTAGAACGCAACAAAGAACGACTCACCCTAAGAATAACTCAAAATATTACCAAAGCGCGAGCTGAGAAAACTATGGAAGAGTTCAAGACCTATTTTGAAAATTTAAAGGAGTCTGTTAAAAATATTCCACCTGCCAACATCCTCAATTATGATGAGACCAACGTCTCGGATGATCCAGGTACTAAAAAATGTATTTTCCGCCGCGGGGTGAAATACCCAGAGCGTATAATGAATCATACTAAGGGTTGTATATCATTAATGTTTGCTGGCACTGCCGATGGAAAAGTTTTAGCGCCATATGTGGTGTACAAATCAGCAAATTTGTGGACCCAGTGGTGTTCGGATGGACCGAAAGGAGCCATCTACAATCGTACAAGCAGCGGCTGGTTTGATTCAAATACATTCTTTGACTGGTTCACGAAAATTGTAATTCCCTGGGCAAGACAGCTCAACGGATCAAAGCTTGTCATTGGCGACAACTTATCAAGCCACTTGAATCCCGATGTTGTAGAATTATGTGAAACACATGAAATTAGATTTGTGTTTCTGCCTTCCAGATCAACCCAAATAGCACAGCCACTGGACGTAGCTTTCTTCGGGCCCCTAAAGAAGTCATGGAGACAAATTCTATTAAAATATAAAGTTGAGAATCCCAGTCAGACTTCGTTAAATAAAAGCCATTTTCCTCTGTTATTAAAGCAATTGATGGCAGCCGCGAATATAAACAGTGAGAACGTAAAAAGTGGTTTTAAGGCAACGGGGATCAGCCCATTCAACCCGTACCAAATATACAAAAAATTACCTGAATTTGAAGAGGAAATCAAATATGACGTCGATCAGTCGTTGCTTCAGTATTTGAAAGAAACCAAACAACCCAATCCTATCAAAAGAGGCAAAAATAGCAAATTAAACTTGCCGCCTGGCAAATCAGTATCAAGTTTAGATATTCAGCAATTGCAATTGTTAAAACCGACTAAAAAACAAAAGAAAAACTTAAAAGTCAACTCTTTGACTGATGAACCTGAAGCTGGACTATCAGGAGTGAAAAATAGTAAGATTAAGATCCTCAGCAACATTGTTATCAAACCAGCAAAAGAGTTTAAGAGAAACGAAGATGTATTTGAGAAAATGAAGGTGACGGATAAAGACATTTCAAAAGTACAGGACATTGAAAAACAGATAATAAATACACAAAAAAGGAAAAGACACCAAGAAACAGTGAATGAAAAAAGAACAGACCATACACAACAAAGGAAAATAAAACGAAAAGCAGCAAATAAAAATGGAGTAGACAAAGTAAAAAAAAGATCGATTCATTTTGCTAAAAAAACAAAAACTGGCAGTAGAAAGACAAGATTTAGTTCAGAATCCAGTAATTCTGACTGTACAATACAGCTGTGTGATTCATCAGACTATGATCCTGGTGTCGATGAAACCGTAGACTATGATCCAAATGTCGCAGAAGTGCAAGATTATCTACCCGATAAAACTGAAATCGAAGATATGGATCAGATCACAAATGATTATGAAACACCAAAATTATCTTATAATAAAGAAAGGAAACAACAAAAAAGTAGTAAAAAGGAAAATGACAATTTTATCACTTTTGACAATTCAACTGATTTCACTAAGGTTAATGTTGAAGTAAATGCAATAGGTTATCTCAGCGATAACAATAATAGTGATAACGAGGAACAGGCAGAGGATTCACGAATCCACAATACAGAAAGAGAAAGGCGCGACGACCCTCAAATATTGCGTGATAATACTAACACATATAACACGATAGAGAAAATAAAACTTCAAGAAAATGAGATATCGTCACCGAAAACAAAACTTGTAGAAACAGAAAGTGCTGTTTCTCCGATAAATGACATTTATATTTACAAAGACTCAGAATTAGGGAATCCAGAAAAGAAAGAGAATAATCACTATTACAAGACTGACATAAAACACACATACCAAAAAATAGGCATTACAAAAGAAAAACAGACATTACATGAAGAAAAACTTAAACCGAACGCAGTATATATGAACCAAAAAGAAGAAATTTTACAACAGGTAAATAAAAAAGTACTATCTAAACAAGAAGAAGAAATGGAAAGCAAGTATTTAGAACAACACGAAGAGAGAAAGAATGAAGAAAAAGTGATAGATAATGAAACGGAAGAAAGAGACCAACTATACAAGACTGAAATAGAAAATATCAACCCAAAGATTATAATAACCCAAGAAGAAGATAAAATATTAGTTGCAAAAGAAAGACAAATTAATGCCCAAAAAAGGATTGAAACAGTTCATGTCAGAGAAAAAGAAAATATATCAGAGAAAAATGACTTTTCAAACACCAAAAAGGATCAATTTAATTTGGGTCAGACAGTTCTGGCACGATATTTCATGCGGCAAAAATGGAAATACTATTGTGGCGTCATCAAAGACATCATAGAGAACGTTGAAAACTGTTACAGGATATCATATTTCAAGACAATAAATAAAAATGATACACACATATTTATTCAGCCCAAACGCGAAGACATTGATAACGTGCCTGAAACCATTATAGTAAAACCGATACGATTGCTTCAAATATCTGAAGATCCTATAAACTTCACTCTAATGGACGACGAAGATTCCATTTACTTTTAATTTGATTCTAACAAAAATGTAAAACTTTCTCATAAGGTACCTACCATAAGACAAAAAAAAAATAAAGTGATAAATATTTTTTTGTTTTTAAAAATTGTTTGTTTCTTACTTTAATATTATAATAAAAGATTTGCTATTAAAACTTATTACATTTAAAATAATAATTTTATTTTCCCTTTTCGATTCATTTTGACACGATTAAATTGTGCCAACCCTATATCTCTTATACGTCATGTATGAAGATTTGAAAAAAACCCGAGGCAACATTACCTACGGTGTAATGTTGCCATAATTAAAATGGTATTCATTTCTATATTCTTTTAAATTCTATTATTGCCTTACTATGAAGGCATCTTTACCTGCAGATGTTAAAACATTGTAGTTTTGTTCAGATTCTGCAACTAGGTAAAGTTGCCACTATCGTGCCATCTTTACCTAATGGTTTAAAGTGTTTCTAAGATTGTTATTCCCAGGCTTTATACGGTATAAGGTTAAAAATATAATTCATAAATAAATAATCAACAAATACTACTTTATGACTTTAAAAAAAAGTTATTTTATTTCGGATTAATTTAAAAATTAGTTCAAAAATATGGTAAAGTTGCCACAATCGACGGTACTTTAAAAAATATATATTATTTTATACTTGATTGAGAATAAAAAGAAATCCACATGTATTATGTCAGGGCTGTAAGGTGGATGAGGCAGGGTTTCAATACCAGATTCTTGAATAAACGCCTTTGTTTTGAAGGAAGTGTGTGAAGAGATGTCACTATGTTGCAGCATGATTCCCCTAAGACTGGTCTCAGTTGTTTCTCATGCATAGCTTTGAAAACTTTTGACAATACAATCAAATGGAATGTCGTTGGCGGGCGTGCGTTTCTATCGTCATCTTCGAGCCTAGTTCGGCCACTCTGAAATTCGTTTAACCATCTAAAAAACCGGCCAAGTGCGAATCGGACTCGCACACGAAGGGTTCCGTACCACCATACACTATAAAATAAACGAGCGTGACGTTAATCGAACTTAACCATTAATCGTTATTATTATGTAATTTAAGAATTTTTGTATATATATAATTCATTTTTATTTCGTTAGTTATTTAGAAGGCGCGCGATCCTCTCTTGCTAATTCGAAAAGTAATAACATGAGTGCACTGATAGCTAGAGACAATTTCTATTACTTATTTTATTACAGTGAACATTTGACTTTTAGTATCGAATGTGAAGAGAATAAGCTCTGCAAAGGAATACAAATAACACGCTGTCTGTCATTTTCTATGGAATTTTTACGTATAAAAGTACATTTTATAAGTTAATCTATTACTCGTTAAATAATACAGTCTAGTTAGCTGTGATAGTTTTCCTTTTAACTACGTTATATATACTCCTGTCATAAATTTTTTCTACATATCCAAAAACTACGGTTTAGCTGGTAGAGGGGGGAGGGGGGAATCATGACTAACAAAAATTAGTACTTGAGAACTGCATATCTCAACAACTGTTGACTTAGATAAAAAATGTTTGAAACCTTGATATCATTTTTGGAGACCTATCGTTTGGTACCTCTCGCGTTAATATACGATGAATTAATTTTTTTTCGTACTTCAGTTACATGTATGGTACATAGATCACACCTACCTTCTAAATTTCATTTATATATTGCCAATAGTTTACGAGAAAAACACCAGACAGACAGACAGGACGGACATGGCGAAACTATAAGGGTCCCTTTTTTGCCATTTGGCTTCGGAACCCTAAAAATCGTTGCCCGAGAAGAATAGATTCGCCTAAAGCTGATGTTAAACGTTTAACGCTTAACACTTCAGATAACGGAAAAAATTCATAATAGATCATAGCACGCCAATGTTCTCGCCTAAGCCTAAGCTCCATCGTACCGCACCGACGAAAAGGCGGGAGAATGACGACACACAAAAAAAATTGGTTTTTGCTTTGTTATATCTAAATGGGCTTTCACGTTCGATATTTAAAAAAAATTGTTATTTAAAACATAGGTTAAGGATGTGTTGCATTTTTAAGAACATCCTCAAACCTTATATGATGATTTATGTACCTAGTTTGTTGGCAACCTTTTTAATTGCTGTTTTGCTATGTACTACCTACTGTGGCTCTTTTGGTTTTCATTAAAAAAAAAACATAAACAAGAGGGCTATACCTATATATTTCACATGAAAATCTAAGCAATAAACGAATTATGATTTGGGGAGGGGATTTGAAAAGTTTAATTTATTATTTTACAAATTATAAACACTTTTCTCAAGGATATCATGCATAAAATAAAACATACGGAATATAGGGCCTCCTTCATAGTTTACAGGAAAATACTTAAATAAAAAAAAAACATTTCACAGGAACGGAAAATGTTTTTGAGTTGAAAATGCACATGAAATGTACATATTACTTAATTTCACTGAGAACTAGTAACTTCAATTCTATGACACCTTACAATACAAAGGAATTTAATTCAACTTCTAATCTAAAAGGTGATGGCCAAAAAAAAACCAGAATCGACAGAGATGAAATGTGAATGAATGGATTAATTTTAATTCACATTTGACGTTAACAGAAGTAAAGTTAAAGTAAAGTAAATTAACACATTTACCTATGAAGTTTTTATTTAGTAAAGGTGATGGCCAAAAATGAATGAACAAAAAACCCAGAATCGACAGGAATGAAATGTGTACCAATGGATTAACAATAAAATATACTAAATGTCACCAAAGGGGCAAACCTGAAATTGTTATAGTATTGGAGATATAAGCCAACAAAAAATAAGCACAAAAGTCGGAGTTTACATTCTGTTGTGGCTAAACATGATGTTATGTTGCTGTTCCTTGAAATAAAAATATTTTTTATTTACATATTTTTATTGTTTAAATAATTATATAATTTTGTGGGCTCATAGATACTACAATTATTATAGTATGTGTTATACATATAACAAAAGTAGCAACTCTGAAATCAGTATAGTATTGGAGATATGAGCCAACATAAAATAAGTACAAAAGTCGGAGTTTACATTCTATTGTGGCTTTGTATAACGTTGCTATATTTATTTATATATCGTAATAAACGTAAACAACACATAAACATGTCACCAAGATTGTTAGAATCATCCGAGTACATAACAATAAAGGAATTATATTTAAAAGAAAAAGATAGAAGTTGTCCTTATTCTATAAGAAAGAGAGAGAGAGAGGCATTATCAGCACTGGCCAGTGTTTACCTGAATACTATGTGCGGGCGGTGGCTAAAATAACTAATAAATAAGATTACTGTATAATAAAATAATTATTTGACTATGTGCTCATTGTTTTTTACTTTAAATCCATAGCAACACAATGACCAATAATAACACATACTATAACAATTGTAATATCTATGAGCCAACAAAAATATGTAAATATTTAAAGAATAAAAATATGTAAATAATAAAAAATATTTTTATTATTATGTGTTCTTTATAATTATCATCTATGGTACATATTACAAGCAACAAGAACATAATAACATCGTGTTTAGCCACAGCATAACGAAAACTCCAATTTTTGTACTTATTTTCATTGGCTCTTAGCTCCTATACTATAACGATTTCAGGGTTGCCCTTTTGGTGACATTTAATATATTTTGTTAATCCATTGGTACACGATTCGTTCCTATTGGTTCTGGGTTATTTGTTCATTCATTTTTGGCCATCACCTTTACTAAATAAAAAACTCCATAGGTAAATGTGTTAATTTATAGTATGGAACTATCGACTATTTACTGACATAGTAACCATTTCGACCAGTCTATATTGGTGTTTCTGTCCATTACATGCTGCTTATAATTTCTTACAATAATAGTATGAACCTGGAATTTTTGTTATTGATGCCTATTTCATGTGCAAAAGTCTTACCTACTAAAGAAAAAGGTCATGGTTCATTAAACGAATATGTTCAAATTTAAATATAACACGCCAGTCTCTCAATTGGCTAAAGTCCATTATGAGGACAGCCAAAAAATTATGGACGTTATGGTCTTATTTTTAAATATACAGTAGTTTTAAGAGTTTTCCAAAACGACGTACACAGAGTGTAAACTAGATATTAACCATACAACGTTCCATTTTATTACTTTTCAATAAAAATCATTTCACTTGAAATTATCACCTGAGATAGGTGCTTCATATAAAAGAACAAGTTTTAAATATTTTGATTGATAGATAGAGCCTTGATAAACTGTTGTGGTGATGTAAAATGTCATTTTTGAGGAAATGTCCTTTACCAATTGTTTCCAATAATACTATTACCTAGTATATATTTTTAAACTTACATGAGACTGTGATGCTTTTACACGATCACTAATGGTGAATAAATATTGTACTCAAGGATTCAGTATACCATACAACTACTTATTACCAAGCAACTTCAAGTCTAAAGATCACAAGTTACAAAGTTTATTTTGTGATATCAAGTTTTACACATAGACATAAAATATAAGAGTATTTACATGAATAACAATTTTCAGAAAAAAACCTTTCATCAGATTACACATATTCTATTAATTAAATGCTATTATTGTGTCAATAAAAAATAATTTTGCCCTCACATACAAAGCATCATATGACAAAATACATATAAATAGCATAAATTGTTAGAAAATAAAATTTTCAAGCTTCAGATTCACCAACTGGAGTGGCTATGACATTTTCATCATCGAGCTTGGGCAAAATTAGAATTTCTTTAGAAATAATTGAATATTTTGTGACGAAATAAGTGAATCGTTTACATAAATGTGTCTCTTTTTCAAACGCATCAAATATAGCCCGATGATGAAAATAGGCATGAGAAAATATTCTGTACACTCTCCTGCATACTGATCCCAATTTGGCAACAGAGGATTCCTTGATGCTGACTCTGAAATAACATTTATTACTGCAGCAATTATTGTAAATCAATTTTTATTACAAATTAATACAAAATGTTTAATGAATAAATGTTTGTTAAAATTAAAAGTATTCAAATTACCTGCTTGGAAAATATTTATTGCTATTTAGCAAACAGGCTGCCCCATCTAGAGTGTGTCGAGTGTAATCAATAGCAGGACATTCCTTTGGAGTCTTGTGTGCAGCACAAAGAAATATCCATTGTTCTGTAGCTGTCATTTGCGTACAGGTTTCTGGTTTACATTCATTTTGAAGTCTGACAGCGAGTCCATTGAGTTCCATACAAAATTGCCTGAAAATCAGTCATAATGCAAATTACTTGTGAAAACGTTTTCAATAGAATATGCCAGAAAAAAAACATATGATTTACCTCAAGTGCTCATACTTCCATACGCCTTCATCTTGAGCCTCTGGCATTTTGAGAATTGCTTCTAGATTTGCAGGGTCACGTCTAATTGTTTGTTGAATAAATTGTTGAACAGCCAATGTACTATCCATTTCTTCAAACGATTCGTCAGGCCAACGACAGAAATCCTACAGAAATAAATAATGTTTATGTACATTTTCCTTCAAAGACACTTCACCAATAAAGTTTAGTTCAAACCTTAGCTTTTGTTCCAGGGCGATTTCGCCTCAAAATTTGCGTCCCTTCTGCCATTATTCTTCAGAATAATATTTTGTTTATTTCTTCCTGTAACAATATGTAAACACAAAAAATACTACCTGACCTGACTGACCAAAGTGACTGATGATTGACTATGATTATCAATGATCATCTAAGTGGACACAGACACGAAATATTTATGCAGCTCATCTTAAGCTACACAAAGACCACAGAGCAATTTAAACTTCCCTACGGGAAGAAGAAACGTAAAAAACGACAATAAATGCGCCATCTATTGAAAGCCCTCAAAAACATAAATCACAAAAGGAATGTAAATTTTACATATGTTTAACTTGTTCTAACATGTAGAAAAAAATTTTAGAAAGAAAAAGATAGCTGATACAAAATCAATACTGTTTATGATTAGAACGTAGCCCCCTAATTCATTTCAACTTATTTAAACGATGTAGTAAATTCATATAATTTAATGTAAATGTCTGTCTGACCAGTCAGACTAATGTCATTGTAAAAGAGACACAACGGACCATAAAGCTATATATACTAGCGTAAGAGAGGAACACAGTGTGCGAATGACATCCAGCTCTTTGCGAAAATCCTACATGCGAAAAAGAAACGCAACAAAATCTGTCATAAAACCTCTTTGAACACATTTAGTTTCCATTAGCGACTTGTCAAAATAAGGTCCAGCTTTGTTGTCTATTTTGTGCTTTAATCATATTGAACTACATAAATTAAATCTTGTGAATTACAATGGTGTCGTGTTCTGTTTTAGATTGCACTGTAACATATGAGAACAATCCAAATAAAGAGAGATTTCACATGTAAGTACTGCCAATAACATACTGTAATCTTAATGCTTGTTTTTATAAAAAGCAATCCTAAATTTACTTGGTTATACATCAAGAGCATACGGTAAATACTCTATTTTGTAAATAATTTGTTATTTTAAACAATCATGTGTAAGATACAAAAATATTGTGTAAAATTACATTTAACATAGGGAAATCACCGACGACTTTTGAAGAAAGGATCTATACCTACTGAATTTGTGCCGTTAGGGGTTTCTTTCTTTTTCATATGTGCTTACTTAGTATATTAAGTAGTATACTAACACCGTAGTATATACTTAATATCTAAAGTCAGAGCATTTATGCCAACTGTAATTTCTGTACAGGTCAATCTGAAGCCCAAGCGATCGGTGTCAGCGTACGTTTACCGAGATATATCACCAGAACCTTCAACTTTAGAGCCTAAACCTTTAATTCAGCACTAATATAAAACGGATTTGAAGAAAAAAGTGCATCACAGTGAAAATATCAATTTTAGGCAAATTATCACTTTGTCTTTTACAAACACTTGTTTCTTTATAATCCAATAAAACTTAACTACCTATTACACAAAGAAACAAAAGATATTATAGACTTGGATGAAATACAGGAATTTCATCCAAGGCATAATTTGTGGTGCAGTGAGACGACACGACACTCGATCGAGTAGGCAATGTGACGTCACGGGCAGTAAGAGGCCACCAGTCAAACCGCACGAGAATACATAAATATCAATAATTTATTTCTGAGTCATTTATTGACAAATTAAAAAAAAACTTTCACTGTTTTATTAGTTTTGGTTTATCGTTCAATTCTATCAAGTTAAATATGATATTCATCATGAAACTTCTCCATTGTAAAAGTTGTTGTTTTGTGTTGTTGTTGTTATGCGTTGCAACATGACGTATTGTCATTAAAAATAAAAATGGTTTATTTATATTGTTTTATTTATTACTTGGCTTGTATTCAACTAAATATTAAAATTCCCATAATGATGTTAACGCTTTCTTTACTTCTTTCTGCAAATTTTCAATTATCAACTGTTAACAAAAAAAAATGTTTATTGGTGTAAAGGAAATGGCATTTGAATTGATTGATGATTTGTCATTTTAAAAAACTAAAAGTTAGGAAAAGTAACTCAAAACTAAAATTTAATAGTACAGCAGATTCAAAATAATAAATAGGATTGCAGATATCGGCTTATGATAACGCGGTAATTTCAACTACACATTATCATGAAAGTACTACTCGTACTAGTTGCATGTTAATGGAAAACATAAAAACTGACCAAATATTCGGTTGCCTTGTTCAGCAATCCTCGTTCAAAAATGCTTATCGTGACCGAAAAAAAAATGATAACCAAAGTGGCTCTTGATACATTAAGTACTTGTTGCACGTTAATAAATAACATAATAACTGACCAAATATTCGGTTGCATTATCACATCATATATATTTTTACCTTTATAATTTTGTTACGTGACAGGTAAAGCCAAAACGTCTAAAATTTATAGATATTTATATCTGTAATTGACATCATCTCAGCTATAGGAAGTTAACTGCTCGACATAGGCCTCCCCTTTGATTTTCAATAGGACCTATTGATAGCGGCCTATATCCAGCGTCCTCCCGCCACCTATACAACGTCATCTTTCTATGTTATGACTAGACGTCCTACGCTGCGCTTGCCGTGGCGTGGTCTCCACTCCAGAACTTTTCGGGCTCATCGGCCATCAGTTCTGCGTGCTGTATGACCTGCCCACTGCCATTTCAACTTGCTAACCCGCTGGGCTATGTCGGTGACTTTAGTTCGTCTTCGGATCTCCTCATTTATGATTCAATCTCGCAGGGAGCTTCCAAGCATAGTCCTCTCCATAGCTCGTTGAGCGACCTTGAACTTATTATATGGCCCACAGTAATAAGAGACCACGTCTCAGTTCTTAATGTCATCACTAGTAACACACACTGGTTGAAGACAGATCTTAAGGCACTGAGGTATTTTGGACGAGAAGACGTTTCTGAGTTTCCCGAACGCTGCCCAGCCAAGTTGGATTCGACGATTGACCTCTTCCTTGACATTGAACTTGCCTGGTTGAACTGTTTGTCTTAGGTAGACGTACTTGTCAACAACTTCAACACTCGAGTTCCCTACTGGTACTGGGGTGGGTACAACTTGGACATTCAACATAATAACCTTCCTTTTATCCATGTTCATCCTGAGGCCCAGCCGTTGGGAAACTTAATTGAGGCCATCGAGCATTGTGCTGAGGTCTTCTATGGATTCACTCATGACAACTATATCGTCGGCAAATCAAAGGTGAGTTATGTACTCGCCGTTAATGTTGATGCCAAATCCTTTCCATTCCAGAAGCTTGAACGCATCTTCCAATACGGCAGTGAACAGTTTCGAAAATATCACGTCTCCCTGCCTCACTTCACTTCATCAGCCCATTTTTACCCCACTGCAGAGGCCTACTCTCCCAGGGTGAGAGGGGGCTTGAAGCTTAAATCCACTACGTTGCTCCACAGCAGGTTGGGGATTGTGACGACCGCTATATCTATTGACAGCTCCCGGGACCGACTACTTAACTTGTTCTACGAGGCACGGAGTCAGTGATAGTTATGTACTTAAGTCAGAAAACTCATTGGTGCACGCTCTGATCCGAACCATGTCCCTATGGCCATATAAATTTGAGACAGGTTCGTTGCGCTTTGGGCTATTACGACACTCACACTCCCTGCCTCACACCTCTTCGTAATGAAATTACCTCAGTACTTTGCTCTTGTACTCGAACCGAGATGGTGGCGTTGTTGTCCAAACACCTCACCACTTCAAAGTACCGATAGTCAATACGGCGTTTCTGGAGACTCTCAAGCACCGCGTATGTCTCAATCGAATCAAAGGTCTTCGCATGATCCACGAACGCTAAACATAGTGGCAAGTCACGTACAATGGTCCACATTAAGGACTAAGTGCGGAAACCACACCCAATAGATAGTGGCAAATTATACTCCTCGGTCTTTTCTATAACCTGCCGAAGCGTGTAATATGGTTTATGATATATAGCCTTTCCGGAAACCAGATTGTTTGAGAGGTTGGAAGTCATCAAACTGCGATCGAGACGATTCGTGATGACCCTCAAAAACATGGCTCAGAAGCGAGGTGGGTCTGTAGTTTGTAGTCTGTAGTAAAGTGTTGTCACCTTTTTTTGAAGAACAGCATCACCACGCCGCTGTTCCATGCTTCTGGCTGCTTCTGGCCAGTGGTGTAAAATCAACTATATTTTAAAAACATGCTTCAGACTATGAACTATATAATTTTAGCATGTTTATTTATATGCTATGCTAATAAAGCATAACACGCGGGAGCGCGGGACAGCATGATTATGGCACAGACCAGCACAGACCATCACAGACCATGCACAGAGTACAGACTAAATAGTTACCTGAACTATGCCTGTTGTCTTTGGTCAGAAAAAAGCGCGGGAAGCTTTACCGAAAAGGCGGATTTTTTTTATTGTGAAATTGAAAAAATATAGTTAACTAAGTTTAAATTGCTTTTTTGTGTTTAAAATATAATAAAAATGGGGAAGAATGGTAGAAGTAGAAAAAAAAGGAAGAAAACATATGAAGAAAATACTGAAAATGTTGAAACGGATAATTCTGTGGATAGTTCGGACGCTGAGTCTATTGAGTTAAATGCTGACAAATATACACCGTTCTTAGTTCCTGATTACCACAGAGTTTATAATGAAGATTCAACAGCTACCGAATTCATTGTATTTATAGAAAATAGCTCTCAAGAAAAACCGATTGGAGACAGAGACATGATGTCTTTGGCAAATATTTTACAACATAGCGTACAAGGTATAATCCAACTTAAAAGAATTAACAGACAGAAAATTGGGATTATATTTAATAAACCTAACTTGGCTAATGCCTTATTGCTTAATAAGACCTTCCTTAATCTAAATAAATTTAAGGCATCTATTCCTGCATCATTCTGTGAAGTCACTGGAATAATTTTTGGAGTTCCGGTTGAGCTATCCAATCACAAAATATATTCCACCATCACTTCTACTAAAAAGATCATTGCCATAAGACGTTTAATGAGACGTATAAGAACCGACGAGGGTTTTATTCTTCAGCCAACTCAGAATGTGACCGTTACCTTTGCTGCAACCTCTCTACCAGATAGTGTGAGCCTGAACTTGTGGAGGTTCAGAGTTTCAGTATACATTCCACCTGTAAAGCAATGCTACAAATGTTTGAGGTATGGACATTTAGCTAAATTTTGTAAAAACGCATTTAGATGCTCTATATGCTCCGGTAACCATAACTACAAGGATTGCCAAGTAGAAGTCTCGAAAGCTGTGTGTTTCCACTGCAAAGGAAATCATATTGCAATATCGTCTATTTGTTCAATAAAGAAAAATAAAATCGAGGAAAATAAGAGGAAAATAAAACCCCCATCTTTTGCTGATATTTTTGATGAAAAATTTTTTCCAGGTCTTACTTCACAATCTAAAAATAAAACACAAGACTCACAACAAAAAGATTTATTAAATTTCCTACACTCTGATAAAGTAATGAATTTATTGGTACAATCCTTAGTTAAAATCATGTCTTTAAATAAAGATAATACAAATGTTAGTACACAAAATATTAAAACAATTTTATCAGAAACTTTCAGTAATAATAATTTAAGTAATATATCAGTACGGCCCAGTTAAACATAATGCAATGGAACGCACAGAGTCTGTTGAGTAATCGACATACATTTATAAAGTATTTATATGATAATGACATACATGTAGCTCTCATTTGTGAAACGTGGCTTAAGTCAGAGCAGCGTTTCAACATAAAGGGCTATATTACAGAGCGTCTTGATTCAGGTAATGATCATAATGGTGTAGCAATCATAATTAGAGATAGTTTGTCATATCAAATTATTAATACTTTTTGTGATAACTCCATACAGAATTTAGCAATCAAGTTACACTACAATAATGAATATGTTCATTTAGTTACTTTTTATAGCCCCAATAATAGTCTGCCACAGTTTAATAAAGCTAAATTCGAAACTTTAATTAAAAATATTCCTGAACCGATGATATTTGCAGGTGATTTTAATGCTCATCACACTGTATGGGGTTGTGGTTCAATTGATATTAGAGGCAGAGATATTCTGGAAATTATAAATGATAATGGTTTTGTACTGCTGAACAATGGTCAGACTACTACCATGGGTAGTCATATATGGGCGCCTAATGCGTTGGATTTAACCATAGTATCTCCTCAGTTGGCGTTGTTGTGTGCATGGGAAGTGCACGATGACCCACTGGGTAGTTATCATCTTCCTATATTGACAAAACTTGTAATTGGTCAGCCTATTCCTTTGGGTGATGAGAAGTCTTGCAATGATACAGTTCGGCCTAATTTCCGCTTGGTAGACTGGAAGATATATTCTGAAACAGTTAGTGATTTGCTGGTTAACTTTCAGTATAGTTCATCTGATCCAGGAGGCTCTTACAATAGCCTTTGTGATATTTTGAATGGTGCTTTAGTAAAATCTATCCCTTTTAAAACTAAAAGGTCTTGTTTAAATAAAAAAGATTTTGTTAAAAAACCAACTCTTCCTTGGTGGAACTCGAATTGCACTACAGCTGTGTCAAACTCTAGAGAAGCCTATGCGCTTTTTAAAGCTAGTTCTACATTAGACAATTATTTAAAATTTAAACGTTTGCAAGCTCTGAAAAAGTTGATTCTTAAACAAGAAAGAGACAAAAGTTGGTTAGATTTTTGTAATTCATTAAACAGGCTTTCTCCAATTAGCAAGGTATGGAAGACTATGAAAAAGTTTAATAAAACATTTGTTCCTAATAATAGCTATAATACTAATATTGCATGGATTGAACAATTTCTTAATAAATATACATCAGATACTGTTCAAAATATAACAGATCCTTCTTTCACAGACGCTTTACTGTTAAGAAAAGAAAATGATTATTTAATTAAAAAATTTACTTTGGCAGAATTAAAATCAGCATTAAATAGTAGAAAAGACACAACTTGTGGATTAGACAACATCTCTTATAAAATGCTCTCTAGTCTTGATATACCCTCTTTGAAAATAGTTTTAGACATAATAAACCTATTATGGGACAGTTCTTATATCCCTATAGAGTGGAAAACTGATTGCTTAGTTCCAATTCTTAAGTCAGGAAAACAAAAAGAGTGTCCAGATTCTTATCGTCCTATCGCATTGACCTCATGTTTTGGCAAAGTTGTCAAACAATTAATTAAACAACGGCTTGAATTTTACATTGAAAGCAACAACATATTACCAAGTAATCAATTTGGTTTTCGACGTGGACGCTCAGCCCGGGAAAGTGTGTCTCAATTGCATTTGGATATACAGGAATCTTTTTCTAAAAACAATAAATTGATATGTGTACTTTTCGATGTAGTTGGAGCATTTAATAATGTGAATCACACTACCCTTGTTTCCATTTTGAAATCTCTTGGCATCCCTGAAAAAATTATGAAATGGATATATAACTTTTTAAATGAAAGAAAAGTATTTGTTAAATATAATAATCAATTGATTGGCCCTCAATTATCTTATAAGGGTGTCTGTCAAGGAGGGATCCTTAGCCCTTTACTTTTCATATTGTATGTACACAAACTTAATTTGGTGTTGGGATCTAATGTACTTAATTTGCAATTTGCAGATGATTTAGCTGTATATTGTATGGGTAACAATGTTGTTGAATTGGAGAGGGACCTCAATAAAGCTTTGAAAAATTTAAATGAATATTATAATTATTTAGGATTAGATATATCCACTGAGAAGAGTAAAGTGATTGTTTTTAGTAAACGAAAATTGAATCATAAATTTGATATTTCATATAATAACAATTGTTTGACATTGGTTGACAGTGTTAAATTTTTGGGTGTAATATTTACTTCCAAGTTATCATGGAGGAGTTATGTCGATTGCTTAACAGACAGAGCCAACAGAGCATTTAATATTTTAAAGTCAGTAGCTAAAATTAGTTGGGGAGCTGACCCTAAAATTCTACTCATACTCTATAAGGCTTTGGTAAGAAGTCATTTCGAATATGCTTTTTTTTGTTATGCATCTGAGCCGAAGTTAATAGATAAAATAGAAAAAATTCAAAATAATAACTTGCGCCTCATTACAGGGGCAATGAAAACTACCCCAATCAATTCATTACAAGTCGAGTGTAATACACCTCCTATGCTTCTTCGTTTTAAATACCTAAAAATTAAATTTATTACTAGATTATACTCTATGTCTAACAATTTCTTATTTTCTAAACTTTGTAGACTTTCAATTTTACAAAATCATCCTTTTATTATTGAAGACTTTTCTGAAATTCATAATTTTATAAGTCTTAGTAACGTACATAAAAGTTCTTTCCATTGTTATAAAGGGGTTTTTGATAGTAAATTTCCTCAAATGAATATTGTAATAGACAAACAGCTGAAAACAAAACAAGAAGTTTATGAGAAATTGAACAAGTGGCAGGATTATCATCATTTATATACTGATGGAGCGAAAAATAAGGATGGTGTTTCTGCAGTATTTTATGATAAGAATATAAAAACCGGACATGGAGTTAAGTTACCAAACACAGTGAGCATCTATACGGCTGAAGCTTATGCAATATTGATGGCTTTACAATATGTGGAATCTGAAGTAGATGCAAATTGGTTAATTGCCAGTGACAGTATGAGCGTTTTACTAGCTATAAAGAATTCGAAGTTGGACGCTAACACTAATTATATATTACTTGAAATAAGAGAGAAATGGTTACAACTACAAAGAATGATGAAAAACATAATATTTTTTTGGACACCTGCACATGTTGGAGTCTGGGGCAATGAAAATGCTGACCACCTTGCAAAAGATATAGTTGAAACAAATTTACATGAAACTACTCACAACCTAGATATTCCTCCTTCCGATTTTCTTGCTCAAGTTCGAAATCGTCTGAACATGGAATGGTACATGGACTGGTACGCCTCGCTACATGCTAAAGGTCGATGGTATGAGGAAATCAACAACATCATAGGAATTCCGTGGTTTGTTAAAAATAAAGTCCATTATCGAGGCAGAAGATTCTTTACAACTATTTGTCGTCTGAGATTCGGCCACTGCAAATTTAGAGCCCATCTAAAAAGAATGAAAATAGTCGAAAGCGACATTTGTGAAAATTGTCATCAATCATCAGAGACACTTCAGCATATTTTTTTCGACTGTAGTAAATTTGCCATTGAAAGACTGATTTTGATTGATAAATTATTAAACATCTATAAAAGTGCTGAAAAAATCCCGCGCTCTATTCAGCAAATACTTTCTAATCCGGCAACATATACTTCTGTGTATGACTATGTAAAAAATACAGTTTTAGATATTTAAATTACTATAAAATTTTGATTGTAGAAATGTTTACCTAAGACTTGGCAGTTTTTGCCTAATTTAATGTTAAATACCTAATTGAAAATTGTAAAATTCTGACCAGGCTGTATGGTCTTGTACCTTTGCCTTCCTTAAGGAAAATAAATTTAAAAAAAAAAAAAAAAGAACTATGCCTGAACTAGACATTTCCATTTCCAGTACATTTAATATATTATAATTAAATGAATTTGCAAAAAAACGATTGTTATAGCCAAAGGTGAACAAAATGTGAAAGTGAATCGTAAATTAATTGTGAATTTACCTACTAACGTTCAAAACAAATTTCCAGATAATGAGTAAATTTTATATTTTCATCTTTTCTTTTCTTGTACTTATATTTTCCGTTAAAATGGATACTCCATTCGATACATTTGGAAAATATAAACATGGTATCGTCGCAGCATTTGGAGATTTTAATTCCGACGAAATGACAGATGCTTTTATTATAAACAACACTTATCTTCAAGTGTATTTTGCTTACGACAAAGAACCTTTTCTGCGACCTTCTTCTTATATTTGTAATTGCAGTGAATTCACAATTACTGGTGTAGTGCCTGGCGATTACGATGGTGATGCTTACATGGATATCCTTTTAACCACTGTTCCCGTAGTAAATAATTCAAATGATTTACAAGAAATAAGAATAATATGGGGTGGTAACTCCTATTTAAACTGTAGCGATGCAGATGTAATCAAAGGTTACAGTATTGGGCAACCACTAGTGGTGGATTATAACCATGACATGATATTAGACCTTTTTGGTGTTAACAAAAAAAAGCAACGAGTGTTTTGGATATTTAATAACACTCGTTCTCAGCCAGAAGAACGAGTGTTGGGTTTTTATAAAGAACTAAAAGTTCCCCATTCACATTCTTACCTAGACATAAATGGTGATAATGCAGCTGACATGTTAGTTACAACAAAATTTGATATTGAAGTGTGGCTTAATGGACCATATGGTTTCAATAATACTTACAACATTCAATTACCAATTGGTCATGAAAATGCGACTTTCGGACAAGCAAATTTTCTAGATGTTGCACTGTCTGGTCAATTTTATTTAGTAATTCCAGTTTGTTATGATTTTTTATGTATGAAGAGCACAATTTGTGTATATGACAATAAAAAATGGCATGACTTAAATATTGATTTAAATGATGGAAAAGGCACCATTTGGCGTTTTCCTCCTCCACGCGAGGAAGTGTACTTGGATGCGATTACAATGCGTAGTGGTGATTTTAACATGGATGGGTACCCAGATATTTTGATGACCTTATGTCCCGAAAACAGCAATGAAACCAGAAGCTTTTTACTTCATAATGTACCATGTGATATACCAGAATGTGAGTTTCATCGTACTTTTCAAGTCCAGTGGCAAAAATTCAATAACTTCGGTAATAATATAGTAATGGCAACATTTTATGATTTTTATATGGATGGCGTATTGGATATTATATATGTTAAGAAAAATGAAACTACAAAAGAATACACCATGCATGCCTTCCAAAATGAGTTGGATTATGATACTAATTTCATAAAAGTCATGGTTGTTACTGGACTAACCAATAAAATTCTACCATCACCAATTGGACCTTTACATAGAGGGAGAGTTACATTTGGTAAGAGATATTTCTAGTACTCATAAATATTAATATATTTAAATAATTTTTGAATTTATGTACTTTGCGCTTGTGTAGTTGGATCCCCATTCCGACACATCTGTTCCTGTTCTCTCTTCTATAGGTACCTATTTCGTTTTAGAGTTTAAACCTGACCAGTAGTATCTTTAGTATGTATATCAGTTGTCTAGTACCCATAATACAAGTATAATACTTGTTTCCTTTGGGATTAGATGGCGCTGTGTGGGATGCCCCAGGTATTATTATTATCTTTTTTATTAATGTTTTCTTAGTACTAATTGGACAGCATAAAAAGTTAGGTACACCATGTAAATTATAATAGACCTTTAAATATTGATTGCCTTTCAAATACAGAAATTCGGGGTGTTATAACCTACTAGCGTTTATTTACATGAACGTTCTTAACGTCCTTAAAACTATGTCATCCCATATTAGTTTTGCTATTTCCTGTATCCTATATATACTACTATTCTGTCTCATGACAAAGTTTTGTTCATTATTCTTTTAGAATTTGATTAGTTTTGTATCCCCTGGGCCCTTTGAATTTGGATAAACCGTACTCTCTGTCGCTGTCTATCCTTTCTTTCATCTACCTATCTATATGAAAAAAATCACATTGTTACATTGCTCTGCTATGACCTAAAGAACAATTTGTTTTATATCCTATGGAACAAATACCCTTCAACTGGAATAAACAGTAGCCTATATATAGATACAGACAGATATGCTTTCTCATTTTATAATATCAGTTAAGATTGTTTATCAAACTTATTATATCTATATGGTTTAAGCATGTAAGTAAGCAATGTTGTTGCTTAATTTGAGACCAGAGTATCCATATTACATTTATTATTATTTTACAGGAACAAATTTACCAGGTCCAAGAATAAGTTACAACACATGGTCACAAGAAGGTTACTATCGAACAGGCGTCTGTGCACAGCTCCCTCAATCTGCCTATTTTGCTTTGCAGTTACCGTATTCCATATTTGGACTAGATCGTACACCTAATTTTGTGGATACTTTGAATGTCGGTATGGCAGGTTACTTAAAGACATGGACACAAATAATACCAAATTCACAGATTGTTATCATACCATCTCCACCTGATGATCCATCGCAATGGAGAGCTCAGTTGTTTGTAACCCCAAGTAAATTCATTGTAAAGAGTGTTCTTGTTCTAGCTGCTATTATACTAATAATAACTCTGTGTGTATTGTTTTTGCATTGGAAGGAAAGGGATGATCGTCAAGACATTATAGAGATAGATGAGAAGACTTATGTCAAAATATAATAATTTATAAATGTAGATATAAATTTTATTATGACATGATACTGTGATAATGTTACATGTGAAATGTTTAGGAAGTATTTACAGACTTATAAATTCATACATTTTTCTTTTTGTTCTGTTCATATAGTTACTTTTGTGTTGTGATGTCTACCGACTAATTATTGTTAAACAAAAGTAAAGTTATTAAGTAATTTTTAGCTAGTACATTTAAATGTGTTCTGTATGAAACAAGTGTATTCATCCCTATTTCGGCCTGGAGCAGTCCTAGGGCGGTGCAAAAGCATTGGGCGCCGTCTTTTGGGGTTCCTGAATTTTGGGGCTGGAATTCCTGTAGTAACCCAGGAATTTATGTAGGTATATATAGACAGGTTTTCCTTAAATCATAACGAGACCTTTATATGTCTTCATATCTAGGTAGATGTAATGGTATATTGATTTGTAAGATATTTAAAAAATAGTGGCGAATTTTCACTTTTCAAATTTTCACATAAAACTAAGTTTTTATTAGATTCAATGAACAGGTTGAATGTCGATCTCGCACCGTTGCGGAAAGCAGTGTGCAGAGCGGGTGCCGGTTCCGTGCCAGCGCCTGATTACATCCTAGGAAATCGTGTCGCCCTAGTGCGTGTTGGCCTCAGACGCCGATCGTTGTAAACAGATCGATTCGAAGCTAAATAGAAAAATCATATCGAAAGTCTTATATTTTGACATAAGTAATTTGAAAATCACATAAAAATTTTTGGCTTCTGCCACGTTTCGCTTTTTCAATTCAATTTGTAGTAAAATAAAAATTTAATTAACCAAAGGCTGTATAAGTCAACTTTTACTTTGTATGTTACTAATGCAAAGATGATTAAGTAAATAGCGAATACTTGAAATGCTTTTATGTTTGTTTAAATTTATAATTATGTCCAAAAGTGTACCTATTAATAATAAGTAATATGAGTAATTGACAGCAGTTATCTATATTTATCTTTCTGATTGGAATGAAAACAAGAGAAGTGGCGTTTTATTTAGTAAGTACTTACTTTGCCTTCATGTCGTTTATTTAATTTGTTTCATATGCTCAAATATCTTATATTTTAAACCAACAACAATTATGATGGAGTTTTAATTTTTGCTAGAAAAACGAAAATCGCGCCAAACTCATGATTTACTTAGTTTTTATGAATTATCTTCATGGACAGCACTACAAAATATTTTAAAAAATGTGAAGATTTACGAGTTCCAACCCTAATTTCCCAGGACTAACAATTAGCCATCAAAGCAGAGATCATTTCGATCAAACATGACAATTTATTGCTAAACAAACCATTGCCCAAAGACTGTTTTCTTTCCTCCTACTATGAAGTTGTATAAAATGTCTTAGTTGTCTTATGGTCTGATTTTGGTTTTACCATTGACTGCGTAGAAAGAGCTTATGACAGGTGATCAGAGGCACTACCAGAAGATCTCACACCACCAAGAAAGTTATTTAAAGCCGCCCCTGTTCATGGCACTTAGTGCTTGCTTATTTTCTGATAAATTTCGTGCAAAAAAATATACAATATGGTTAAATGATAGAATAATCAATTTGCATTAAGATTTATTAGTTATTTTTCAGATACAAATAAAAAATTTAATTGTATATGTTGACGTAGGTATTGTATTATAGGTTATAGGAGATATATTTATTGAGATATGTGCCATAAATAAGAAAAAAAACTATGTAGATATATATACCTAAGCATTATTAAGCAATATCTCTGCAAAATATTTGATACACTTATAAAATTTTTATTGCCAATGACTGGATAGTTATCAGTAATATAAAATATTGTACCTAAATTATTGTAATTATTTATATACTAAGAGAGACAGATGTTCACTGTCTAAAAAACCTAAAACAGTTTAAAAATTGATGCAAAATTCACTTGCCTAAATATACATTGATAAATATGTAAATAATAGTTACAGCCTGTTATTTTCAGATACCTATCAAGTTGAAGGCAACAAGTTTATAATTAGTAGTATCGACATGAGAATGTTTAGTGCAGTTCTTCGTTTTCACGATAATTAGTGTAATTGTTTTTAATTAGCCTTTGCATGCGATTACATTTCAAAGTTATGAGGTGACGTGACGTCGTCGTATCGATTGTGACGTGTTATAACGTAAAACGCCATAGCTACCTACCTACTTCTGATGCAAAAAATGTAATTTTTTTATTAATCTGTATTATTTTTATTACCAATGACTTCTAATGATCATTAAAAAAAAAGTTCACAAACACCAATAATAAGTTTATGTTCATTATCAATAAGAAAGAAAATGAACTGAATAATGTAAGAACAATATTTTAAAAACTTGTATTACTTTAAATAATGAATTTACTAATAAATTGTTCATTTAATACTATTGGAGATGAATTTTATTTGCTTGCACCATATTAACAATTTAGCTGAAATCTGTATTTGTAACATCGAGATTCGAGGCTGTGCTGCGACTCTTCGGTGCACACGCACTGAACAGGCAGCAAACCAATAGTAAAAAATTATGTTGAAATGTATATTTAAGTGATAAGCCTATTATATTTTTTATAACATCTGTGCAGTATTAGAATAGTTGAATTTATGTTTTGTTAATAATAGCTTATTGTGTGTTTTCCTTCTCCACACTAGCTGAATACTTACTCTAATAGGTAAATAAGATAGAATAATTGCTCTTTTGTACAAATAGGCTCTGTTAGTACTGTCACCGTGAGAAGTACCTAAAAAGAAAAACGGTTTTCATTATAGTATTGCCTTCGGGACATACCTGAGAATCAATAGGCTTTCATTATGACATTGTCTCGAGGGTGCTCATATTTCCTTGGGTGGCTCTGATTGGTCAAGAGAAAAGGCGCGAGAAAATTGCACATAATGGAGTACCTACATAAAATTTACTAATAGGGTATAGGGAGAGCGAAAGCATATAGAATCACTTCTACTGCAGATAGTCGACACAGCAACAAGAGTAAACGCTAGGCAGAAGGGAAACGAGCCCTGAATTGCCGAGAAATTGTGTAGCACTTTGATTCACCATTCTTCTACCCAATACTATAATTACCTCCAAAGGTCTCATGCGGGCCACGCTGGTCAGCTCGACACATACAACATCATCTGTGAATGTGATTTATGGAGTGATTTACTGGCTCTCGAGTTATCGGAGAGTTCAAACAAATGGGCAAAAAATAATTAAAGAATGTATTTTGAATTTAGAGGACTAATTAAGGATGCTTTAAATTCGGTTGAAATAGCAATAACTTGAGACACTTTCGATATCATTAGTAATAGCTGTTTTTGACAAAAATGACATATGTTTAAAAATTATAAATATGTTTGTAAACCTTTACACATAGATACTTCTTTGGAATCATCCAGTATATTCATATTTCTTTGCTAATATCCTATTAAACTTAAGTTGAAAACCGCGAAGCTTTGAAGCTCTTAACGGCTATATTACTGTTTTCAAGAAACATGAATATACCTACTTCTCAAGGTATTACAGTATATAAGTATATGATTAAAATGTTTAAGTTTGATATATCGTCACAGTCGAGATTGTACAGTACCCGACCCTAAGTTATGCACACGAGTTCTAGTAAGTGGCTAAGTAAAAACGTATACGTATACATACATATACATGACAAGAACGTCTAGGCCCCAAACTAAGCATTAGCTTGTGTTTTGGGTACCAAGCGAAGACACCACATACATATAACAACCATGACCCGGTACCAGTATCGATATTCATCATATAAATACTGACCCGACCTGGGATTCGAACCCGGGACCTCCAGCTTCGCAGGCAGGGTCGCTACCCACTAGGCTAAGCGGTCGTCAAAAAGAATTTTAAAAAGATAAGAATACCTTTGGTTTATAGGTATTCTTATCGTTTTTTTTATTTAATTACAAACTACGTTGACGTTATTACAATTAAATAAAAAAATACAACATTACTTATGATTTTATTTTTAAACTTGTTTTTACTTAGCCGCTTTTTAGAGCTCGTGTGCATAACTTATAGCCGGGTACTGTGTACATGGTTTGTATAGAGGTAATACCTCATGATGAGCATCCTTAATTACAATAAACCCCACATCTTCCCTGTATAGATACACACATCACTCTGTTATAGGTTTGTAATTGATTCTGTTATTAAAAACAATGCTAGGCTTGTTCAGATATAACTATTTAAGGGTATTGTCACAGAATTATGTCTTATTAGTATTATAGACTATGAACTGTAAGGTACTTACAAAAGTTACATAAATATGACGGCCCATTCCAGGCTAACAATGGTTTGTAAGCAAAATGTTGTTCATTCAGTTTTAGTCTGATTAACAATGGTAAATTGTTCACTGAGGGAAGAAAGTGACCAATTACCACTGTGTGTTTGAGGCCCGACGCCGCAGGCGGAGGGAAGGAACACGCGAAGCGGGAATCGCACTTTCTCCAGACTGATACATACCTATTACATCATCATATAAAAGATTCTATTTTAATAATAGGAGAAACAGCGGGAGTAATGGGTTTTCATATATAATCTCTCCCACGGGAATAAAGAAAGACTTTCCGCCTTTTTCTTTAAAAAGTATTAGAGCGCTTTCCGAGCATGTGTAAGTAGTAGGTACAAATGAAATTCCACAAAGATAATTTTTAACATAAGAATTAGATTTAATCTGAGAATGCCAAATCAAGGCTATATCAATGGTGGATGTATTAACGGTTCCCAGTCACGATCTTTCAATTTTTGCTGCGCGATTAACGATGGCCTGGCGTTATGTTTATCAGCTCAGGGCGTTTTGTCTCAATTGCTCGCTTCGACCTTAAGGGGATATAGTCTTTCTCTCCGCGGCTTCAAATTAGCATCACTATCTCCGTTTTAATCCCACTTTCCGACCTGTTCCCGAGTGACAGACATGACAAGAGCAAATTCCCAAACATACCTAGGTACCTATAAAATACCCATCGCAATAGCTTGCGGGCCGTAACTGTTACCATCCCTGAAATGTCTTGAATTGGAACCAAAATATGCAGGCTCATTAAGAAAAGATGTCCCTAGGGCGGTATGTTTTTGTTTTTTTGATATCTTGTTTAGGTGTTTTAGAATAAATTTCTGAAAAACAATATTTCCATCGGTTCTTCAAAAGCAACATTACATTATGTCAAAATCAAAAGTTTTCTTAGTGGCAAAAGCTCGTAATTTAACATACAATTCCAATACCATCATACATACTGGTAAACATATTAGAGTATAAATAACTCACAAATATTATTACACTAGATAGCGCTGCTATCAATATTCTGCATCACGCTAGTACAATATCTCAAAAAATTATATATCGATACCTTTATGATATCGATCACATTCAAAGTGGTAAAGGACGATTAGTTCTGATACTCGATAATAGATGGCGATGTTTTAAATTATATACATTGCACCATCAAAATGTTTTGTAACTAGAATATTACAACCACATACAATATTGTTTTGTATTAAGCCGAGCTTTTCCATTGTCCGTGCTTCAATCACGATCTTGTTCATGTTTTTGCCGTGAGCTACTTTTCATTTATCACCCATGATCGTTTCAAAAATGATGCGATTTCGATACGTTTTAACAGCGAATCGCAAATAGAAATATATGGTTCATGGCGTTTCTTTTGCAAACAAATATCAAACATTTTCGTGTACCTACTTTGTTTATGCAAATCACATAACATCATTTTGTGATCATACACCTTTTCTCAATACTATCGTGATTACTGTGTCGATCGTGTTCTATTTTTTCCCGAATGGCATTGATTTTATCAGTAACAGGGCATCAGAGGTAAACTATATCACTAATGTTAGAATTTCTCGTTACAAACAGCACCATTAGTTTTTTCTACTTGAATTGTTACTGTGAGGGTAGGTAATACCATTAATAATTTTCATTTGCAAGAGAAGTACATGGTATTAATAAAATTAATAATTATTATCATTCACAAGTATAAAAGAAAAAAATTAGTAATTCCCATTATTTTAACAGTTTAAGCAAAAAATAAAATGGTGCTGTTTTAATACTTAATGTTTTAAATAACGGTGGTACAAATTGGGCTGAGTGTTTTCAGTCTGGAAATCCTAACATTAATGATACAGTTCACTTCTGACTGGAAATTTGATTACAACTTCAAGACACAAAAAACGGAATTCTCCTCGGCCTACTGTTGCAGGCCGTGTCCTATTGTAAAAGCCTTAATGTATATATTAACAACTAATGATATACTGAATTTATATATAAATTGTATACACTAACTCTACTGTTTTATGATATTAAAAAAATACATGAGGGCTGTCAGTATACTTACACTGAAACCTTTAAAATTTAAAAATCATAGTGATAGGCTAGTTAGCGTCATCAAAAACGTGAAAAATAATAACCATGGGAGTTAAGGGTTGGTTGAAGGCACATTTCATTTGCAATGACGTCTACAAAACTGTGCATAAAAACTGTATTCCCACATAAACAATTGCAAACATTATAATTAAGTGAACAGCATCTTACAACTTCAGGCTATAATATTATTATATCAAATACATTCATATTTTTGGGAAGTTATACTTCAAAACTTTTTATTATAGAATACTTTAAAGAATCTCTATGCCAAAATGTAAATATTTTACGTCCCTGAAACATGAAATTAAAAAAAAAACACATTTCCATACTATGCTTTACCTTTGACATACGTTGAAAATATTAGAACAGCAAGTAATAATTTTACAATAATATTAGTCCAAACTATATTTAGTTAAACAGTATTGAAATTGTCATAAAATGTGAATCTAAAAAATTCACATATATATTTATAAAAATAAAATAATTTGAATGATAGAAAAAGCGTTCTTGAATCAATGCTTAGGCTTGTATTTGCGGTTTTTGTTCTTCTTTTTTTCTAATTTCTCGAGTTTCCTGTAAACAAGCAACAATATAAATTAATTATAATTAATAATACAAACATCAAACAGCAAGTAATCTCTTTAACAAAACATAAATTTTTTATACGTCTTAGTGTTGAGCGACAAAGCCAGTGATAACAGGAGCAATTGACGATTTCTTATCACAAAAAACAAAATGGCACACCTAAAAAGTTCCAACTATACCTATCAACAATTTGAAGTAAACTATATTCAATTTCAAAGCCTCCAAAAGTTTGTTCCCTCTTCAAAATTTTTTCAATTTGCATTAAGTATTATTGATCATTGTTGCAGAAAACCATAGACAGCAGCGTTTGGTTTTACGTCATAAATGTCACTTCACAATATCGAAGTAACATTACGCAATTTTGCGGGGTTGAAGACCGGCGCACGGGGATTTCGCAGGGGGTGAAGAGCGGCACGCGGGGACCTTGCGCACTACACGATCTAGCAAGAGTATGAGTGGTTAGACGGTAAACGCAGAAAAGGGCTTCCAGTCAATTCATACTTTTATGTATATACCTAACACAACACATATATTTTCAAAGAGATAATAATAATGATAGTAATAGAATGAAAATGTCTCCATTGCATGGTTGAGATGTTACAGAACTATGTCTGGCGTAGAATCTATGCCATGGGTTATGACATAGTCGCTGTTGGTGTTACACTAGTAGTGACTTACAGCTAGCTTGGTTACGATCGCGTATCTATGTACAGTCTACGGTCACATGTTAGCATGTGGCATTTGATACCTCACTGGGCAAGTCCACTTTTTTTACACTAAAACTACTCGATTAACAAAAGTTATCATTTTCACAATGGAGCGTTCAATATTTTTTTATACTGTGTGTTGACATAGTGGTAATTGACTTTATGATTACAACTGCGCTGTGCAGCTCAGACGACTGTCATACATATGGATCCGTACATACGGAACTCTCTTTACACACAGATTACTATCAAGGTACACCTTTGCGTGTGTTATCTTCAGAATTATTAAAAAAGCAAAAGATTTATAGAAGCTGTGATTTCTTAGGTACTTACTTCAACAGTTTCTTTTTCTGTTTTCTTGAAAGCTGACTGATCAGATCAATTTCGGTGTAGTCAGATGTTTCTTCTACTTTGGTAGGTGCCAGAGGCATGGCACCAGGTTTCATTACAAGTCCTGTGTCTCTCATTTGTTGCATGAGTGTTGGGACATCAGGTTTTACTTCTTGCTCATCCGTAACCGAGGTTGACGCTTGTAGAGCTCTTGCTTCACTTATCGACAGTGAGTACATGGTGCATTCTTTATCTAAAAAAAAATACATTTCCAAGGTTAGTACAAACTGCCAACAAATAAAATAATATATGCATACACATAATGCAATGCGCATACAAATACTAATGGTAAAAATTGTGACTGCTTGTATTTATAGGTATTCTAAGGAATTATAACACAAGCGATTTACTAATACATATGTATTTCCATGTGCATAAAATAAACAAACAATATAGTTTTCCATAAGCACAGGCAGATGCATGTGTTAGTAAATCACTTGTTCCAGCTTTCCTTGGAATACTTATAACTAGCTGCTGCCCGTGGCTTCAGCTGCGTGAACTATGCATCAAAGTAACAAACACGTCAACTCATTTATGCGGTAGAACGTAGTCCATGTCCGTCTCTAGGATACAAGCTACCAAGTTTTATCAAGAACGGTTCACTGATTTCCCCGTAAAAAGGTGACAAACATTAGGTATTTCTGTGGTAAAAAGTACTTTATGCCTTTTCACACTTTTCACAGGATTCAATCTATTTCTATTCCATATTTCATCAAAATCGGTTCAACGGTTTCGTGAAAACGTAACAGCCGAAGACACTTTCGCGTTTACTTTATCTAAGAACTTGCTTTTAGGTATCAAATTTTATAACGCAAAAAACTGCGTAGAGATCCTCCGAGCCGTTTTAGAGAAACGTATTTATTGCAGCGCCTCCTAGTGGCCCATGAGCGCAAACTTTATCTAAAAACCTGCCTTTAGGTGATGTCTATATAACGCAAAAAACCGAGTAGACATCCTCCTTGCCGTTTTAGAGAAACGTATTTATTGTAACGCCCCCTAGTGGCCCATGATCGCAAACTTTATATAAGAACCTGCTCTTAGGTGATATCTATATAACGCAAAAAACCGCGTAGAGATCCTCCCAGCCATTTTAGAGACACATATCTATTGCTGTGCCCCCTGGTGGCGCATAACTGCACGAATTATTTAATTATCTACTCGTAAATAATACCTATGCAATACAAAAAACTGTATCAAAATCAGTTCAGGGGTTGCGAAGATACACATCTACTGCAGCGCCTCCTGGTGGTTAATTACTATAAAACTAATTTAGAAACCAGTTTTGAGATGTTGTCTATTGTTAGAGCCGTTTCTTTAGAGTTAGAGTTTCTTAAAATTGCCTATTCTATCGACAAAAAATAATAACGGATTTTAGTTCAAAAATTTGGGAGTGGTCAATTCTTGTAAATAGATTGTGATGATCCCTACATTATAAAAATCCTGGTGGATCAAAAATTGTGTGAGCCCTCATGGCACACCTGGCAGGTGTGAAACATTAAAATTTATCAATATTTTTATATTGAAATATTTTGAAATGAAAATGAAAAAAAATCAATTACTTCATGTTTATGAAATTATTCACAAAATAAATACATTTTAATGGGTTATTAAAAATATTAATTTACTTTTAAATCACTGTTATGTATAAACATTGAGATAGGAGCACTAAGTTGGAAAGTGCCAACAAGATGGTACGTCGCGACTTGCCATTTTCATTCCCATGCAAACGCACCATTAGATAAGAAATGCTGAGAAGTGACCGGAATGTGGACAAGCCAAGAAAATCTGATGTCTAGAAATGCCGAGGAATTCTGTGAATACAGAGCTTTTCCGAGGAATACTGGCGCATCCCAAAAATGCCGAGGAATACTAAGAAACGTAATTGAGAGAGGGGTGCTAAGAAGCTGTCCAACTAGCAAAGTAGTCTCAGTATGCGCACTTTTTTAGAGTGGTAGGCTTACAGCGCTTTTATAATGTTATCGAACATACTATCACTCCTATATTACACTAACAGATGGTATGGCCTCAAGAACTTTTAAACTTATTATCTAGTCTCATATATGAATATGAGACCATTTAACGATGCTATTGTACGCCACTTACTCCAATAATAACATTTACTAAGACTGATTGCACTTGACAAAACGAGCTCTTATATCCACATTTTCTAAGCTGGTTTCATTTTATAATAAATTTACTAAATGCTATTGTCGTAAAGTCAGAATAATATCAGCATTATATAACAGCACTGGAAAAGTATGATATTAGAGTAACACTATCACCTTATTTGCAATACAAAAGACAAGACTAAGATAAAAGTGTTTGATCTCACAATAGATTTTGGGAATAAGTACTATAGTAAGAGTAATATTTAGTTGCCACTAAAATAAAATAGACATTTAATAAGTATATTGGTGTCAATAGTGTTATCAGCGTTAAGGTCAATTTTTTTTTGGTTCTTATAATTTGACACAGAAAAAAAGAGTTTTTGATCATAAAAGGTTTTATGTAAAATCGCAAAGAACCCTAGTTTATATCAACATGGAGTTACCTTCAGTATTTCAAATACAAATATTAAAGTAAACGATTTTATAATAGCCTATAGTGCGCTTGGAAAATGCAGCCATAGTTGCTTGTTCAATATATATGCAATGGCGACAATTTCAAAAATTTACTAACATAATATAATTAAATGAGAATACGAAATACAGTTGTTTGATCAGGCGCATGAAATTTGAAGTGGATAAAAGGGTCTACTTAACAGTAAATATTATATTCCAATACAAATATTTGCCTTAAAACATAAATACTGGATAACCGACATGATATTTTAAATTCATATAAACACTTCGTCCTTATTTGTTTCTCATCATAATTATGTTGTAACTTCATTTCAAACAAGAATTCACATTACAGAATTTTACGACTACATTCGATCTTAGGTAAATTCAAAATAAGCTTGCTTAGGCTAAAAAGATTTTCATGTTAGACCTGTGTTAGTCTATGTAGGTTTACAAGATACTTAATATTACTCTTAGTAAAAACTATATTAGCCTAAATAAGCTTAAATTAATTTTGAAAAGATTACCATCAGTGCAAACAACATACAATTAGATCGATATTAGAATGATATTAAATATGCTTATAAATTGTGCCCAAATGCAGGCTTACACGATGATATACTATGATATATTAAAGCGACAAATAGTAGATATTTCACATTAAAAACATGTCACTAAAAGCTTCCTCAAAATAGGTTTCAGTAGACTAGGAAATTAGCTTTATACATAACAGCATAAGAATGTAAATATATCACATATAATGCAATTGATACCTGTGTTAATATGGCCCCATTTATGACATTTGATGCACCTCACATTTCTAACCAATATGCCAAAAGGTTGGTCACGAATCTCATTATCACCCTTGCAGTAACTTTCCCTAGGTGCATTATATTTGCGTTGCCATTCAAATTTGTATTCTGGTTCATTGTCCTCACGTTCCCTTTCTTTTTTAACACCAGGTGGAGGTTCATACATAAAGTTTAAACTTAACTTATCTTTACTGTCCTTGCTTAGGAGAGCTCTGCAAAAAAAAACATTTATCAAAAAATAACATTATCAAAATATAAATAAAAAATAAGCACCAAAATTAAACACTGGCAAATTAAAATTGGTATGATGTGTGAAATTTGAAGTATGATTTGTAACTTACTTGTTCTCATGTAATTCTTGCTCTTTTTCATACTGCACTCTCAGTTCCTCTTGTTTCTTTTTGTAAGCATCATTTTTCTGCTCTGCCATCCATACCTGAAATATTGTAATGTTAGAATACCAGGTTCATCATTCTTAACTTTTTCAACTAGATCAATGAATTGAATAGATTAAAAAAATAAAATTATTTCTAGTAGTTTTAATGTAGTGAGTATTGACATTTTAAAAATTCAATTAAGTATTATTCTAAATTAAATGATAAGAACCTGTTTAAACATTTTTATATACCAATCAAAGGTTAGATAGATTTAATACATTCTTAATATTTTACATAAATTGTTCTCAACAGTTGGAACTCAAAAAGAGCTCAGCACCTACCCTGCAGACATTAGGTGCTTTTGTGTATGGATTTCTTGTCTAATGATTTTGTAATATTTATTCATAGTTTTTCATTTCATTTATATACCTACATTGATACAAATAATGTAGTGATATGATAAGTGATTTTTAATTCGTAGTGAACCAACAGGTAAGAGATATTTGTAACAGAAATTCTTTTTAGCAAAACCCAGTGGGCATTTTATTTTGTTTAGTGGTCTATGTTTGTTTTTGATTATATAGACCTTTATACTACACCAATATTTGACATGGATAACTTATTGTTTTTCTTTGAATGATTTAATAAAATTCCTGCTTCAATGTTGGACACACATGTTGGATATAATGGAATATTATGGTGAACAATTCAACTTGCTTTGAAGAATCATAATCTTCCCATTGCAAAATGGGAGTAGGTACTCATGCAAGTCTGTCATTAAATTAGGTCACTTTTGCACACATCAACAAATTGTGCTGCCCTCGATGGAAAGTTTACATATAGATCTTCCGATGGACAGCCACTTCAAACATGGGTAACAAGTTCAGAACGATGTGTAATTTTTACAGGTCAACCAAATATGACCCTATAGCAGAAGTTAGAGTTATTGGAGACAAATGGTACTCATTACTAGACACCTCGCTTCTACTGGGATGCCAATTGACATGGATTCAATTCCAGAAAAACAAAAGAAATATAGGTTCAACAGAGAAAATGGGTTGACTTTCCAAAACTACCACCCTAAAAGTATTGATAATAAGATAGAGGTGGGTGTGGTGAAGAGATTCAACCAAATTTTAGAATTTTTATACAAGCAGAAATTGGAAAGGAAATTAAAATAATAAAAATAAGTAATAGTACATATCTGCCAGGTACAAAGATATTTTTGATAGTCAAACTCAAAACACTTGAAACAACACTAAATAGCCAGCCACTTTCCTATTAAGTCGACTATTTAGGATTAGAAATGAAAATGTTTTAAAAAAATTCAAGGCCAGGTATATATCTGAGTTTTTAACCCCTGACGCAAAAAAAGGGGTGTTATAAGTTTGACATGTGTGTGTATCTGTCCGTGGCATCGTAGCTCCCAAATGGATGAACCGATTTGAATGCGGATTTTTTTATATGAAAGGTGAATTAGTCGGGCGTGTTTTTAGCTATGTCTGATGAAAATCAGTCCAAGATGGCCGCCGACACAAAATGGCGGATATCATATTTTTTCACTACTCAATCAATATGGGTATCAAATGAAAGGGCTTGACTAGTAAAATACTATACACTATGACACATTTCAAATCCAAGATGGCCCGCCCCACAAAATGGCGAATTACATTTTTTTTTCACTACTTCATCAATATAGGTATCAGATGAAAGGACTTGACCAGCAGTATACTATACACTATGACAAATTTCAAATCCAAGATGGCCGCCACCACAAAATGGCGAATTACATTTTTTTCACAAATCCTTCAATATGTGTAGCAAATGAAAGGGCTTGACTAGTAGAATAATGTACACTATATTAAAAGGGAATGAGGAATATTAACTAACGAAATGAAAACTAAAAAATTGAAAATGATTTTTTTTGTCTGATCACGCATGAA
Organism: Luffia ferchaultella; assembly: GCA_949709985.1. Classification (NCBI taxonomy): domain Eukaryota; kingdom Metazoa; phylum Arthropoda; class Insecta; order Lepidoptera; family Psychidae; genus Luffia; species Luffia ferchaultella. Next base: position 10,291,336 of record OX453244.1, read on the forward strand.
TTAGTTTAACTAAATAACTAAGTTTAAAAATTTGGAAGTAAAATTAAATTTAAAATTTAAAAAAATCCCGACACAAAATAAAACTAACCTTTAAAAAGTGTGAAATAATACATGTTTGTTCATTGTCTAATGATTTTTGATCCTTAAAGGTGTTTGGGACCGCTAAGTAAACTTAAAATAAGTAAACATAAAATACCTAATAATTAGCGGTCCCAGACGCCTTTAAGGATCAAAAATCACAAGACAATGAACAAACTTGTGTTATTTCACACTTTTTAAAGGTTAGTTTTTTTTTGTGTTGGGGGTTTTTTAAATTCTAAATTATTTTTTTTTATAAAGAACTTTGGTGAAGGTTAGGTTGATAGTTTACCATTTCTCAAGCAATATATTTGGTTAGGTCTGAACTTGGAATGCGAGGAGCAATTCTCAATCATTCGATTGTGTCAATGTGAGGCATGCGAGAAGCGTATGACTTTGTAACAGGTATTTTTTGCATTTCTGCCTTACCAAAAATTCTGAAAGTTGGTTTTGCTTCCTCGTCTCACCCCTCCCCCAACCCCTAATAATTTTATTTATACTTTTAGGGTGGTAGTTTTAGAAAGTTGCACAGAGAAAATAAAGCAGAACCACATACTATGACAGAACACAAATGTCCTGTTTCAGAAAAGGTGTCTAATTCACACTACGGTTTACGACGCTCGGAAAGGTCACATCGTCCACCTCGATACCTACTTAGCGAACTACGACACTTCTCAGTAAAACCAGGGAGGATGTCATGCCATAATGATTATATTCTTATAAAATTTATTACTGTCAATATGAATTGGTGCATATTAATTCAATGAAATCATATATTTAAAAGTTATTCGTTATACCTATTATACCTACAAGTCATTTCCTGTTTCATTATTAATAGAAATTACATTATGAGCAGTTTAATTAAACAACCACATGAAAAAAAAATACGGAAATTTCACAAACCCTTTTCAAATTATCTCTCGAAGCAGGATGAAAAAATTTCTTGCACATATAATTATTAAAGCCTTTTCCCATTTTGTGTGCTTTTATCAAATTACTAAAACAGTATGATTATTTACCTATTCAAGATAATCACAAACATTCAGTTGCACAAAACAAAGAAGGCTCTGTGAATCTGTGAATGAAGGGTAAATGTCACAGTGTGTCACAGGCAGTGTTACCTACTCTCAAAAATATTTATTCCTAAAGTTGTGTCAAAAACCCCTAAAATCGCCTTAATTATTGAATTGTCCCCCTAAAAAATATATAAATATAAATTCATAATGATTTAGAAATAATATGCTGTAATATGTTTCAAAAGTCTATTTATTATAAGTAATTTAATACATAAAATATTTCGTCTTCTTCTGAAGATTCCGATTTTTTAAAATCATTCATATTTTTTTGGCGGTATCCTATGTGACATAAGCTAACATAAGCTAATGTCAAACATACGTTCAAGTTTAAAAAAATGTATACTTATACACAACAATAACCACCATATGCACAGACAATAAAATGGCCAGTGGCGCCAGTATTGCCGCCAGTCACCACAGAGTGGTTGTAGAATTACGTACTAGATGTCGTTATAAGTCACTAGGTCAAGAAATAAATATTAATATTATCAATGTAAAAATATTACAGAGTCAAAAAATCCCTGAAAATATCCCTAAAAATTTTAGACCCCTAAAAAAATCCCATCTCACTTATTTACGCCCTAAATCTGGGGGGAATACCCCTAAGTTGGGAACACTGTTCACAGGGCCACAGGGCAAATATGGTGCAAATAGAGAAGCAACAGAGAGGCAAATTGGTACTGTCAATCAAACATACAACTTCTGTGGAACCGTAATACATGAACATAATACTAGGTACAGGACAGTGCACGTGGCTATGTGAAACGAGGAGATGAGTTGGCGGGGTCAGAGTCCGTTTGTCCCTTTTTTTGTAGGGTAACAAAAAATTTCTTTCGTTGGAAAAAAAAACTAATCCATTTGAATCATTAATTTCTACCACGCAGTACAAAACAAATAAATTAAATATGTGTAACTATTTGCAAGAAGGTACATAAATTGAAATTTTTGAGGCATCACGTGACGCCTAGCAGTTGTGAAACATCGAGTTTGTACAAGTAACATGAATAAAAGACAAGATTACGACGGGAACTAAATATGGCATAATAAAAAATTAAATATTACAATTTTTTTACAGAAAATGATGACTAGGTACTTATTTAATTAAATACAAATATTAAAAATTTATTTTAAGTTGCAACAGCTCAATTCTTTTAAGTGACTTCAGAAGTACTTATAGATAGACTACGTCTATTTCACGACGGTGCGCCCCACGCCGCGAAAGCTAGTGCCCCCATTCACGAGCGAGCCAAACGTCCAAATGGCACGGCAGCTCACCAAAATCCGTCCATGAATGGGAAAACCCTACGCGACACGCGTTGCGCAGTCGACCGGGTTGGATATCCCACCGCGCCAAAATCCAAGCTGGCACGGTGCTGCGCCACGGCTCGAAGCCGCTTCACGCTTGTCGTGAATGGAAAATCGTCGGCCACGCCGTCTGCGCTACACCAAACTCTCCCAGTGAATGGGGAAATCGCAGCTCCAAATATTTGCCAGTCGCTCGCGGGTTGTTAAACAGAGTGGACACGTTCACGGACACTCTAACACTAAAATTAGAAGTGGTAGAGATTTTGTTTTAGATGTCATGAAAAAATACAGAGAGTTGCCTTGTCTGTGGATGACAACACATCACGATTATAATGACAAAAATAAACGATCAGAGGCGTTGGAACAATTAGTTCTATTCTTCAAAAACTAGGACATAAATGCTAATAAAGAAACTGTCCAAAAAAAAATTTCCACAAAGCGAAGTAGTAAAAAAAAACATATTAAGGAATGTATTATATTAAAATTTTTATTAAAATATAATAGGTATGTGGATTAAATACTCGAGTTATTAAAAAATTATATATAACGGGGCTTGTAATCCAGGTGCGTTTTTAAAAAGCGCAGCGCTGGCGACGCCATCGAGTTGGACGCCTCCATCACTGCACGTATTGTCATCCATAGTGCGATTCAGTAGAACGGCCTCGAATCACTTGTTGTCTCTCCGGCGGTCCGTTCTCGACTGATCCGCGGAACGCTGTTGTGCTCGCCGAACGGTTGATGACATCACAGCGCCCGGGGTCGTCGACCCGAGTACACTGAACTCTGCTCGCTCGTCGAACGGTTGATGACATCACAGCGCCCTGGGTCATCGGCTCGAGTACACTGAACTCCGCTGAGTCGATCGAGCGCATGCGTGAATGGCGATCGGGTATCTTCGGTGAACACCGAAGCTATCTGAGCTGGTCGTTACTAACACAATAATAAAAACTGGGAAAGTTACTAAAGATGAGTACAGAGATAAAAAGCGAAGCATGGAAGTATAGTCAAGGAGTGATCAGAGAGAAGTTAAAAGAACTGATAAAGAAAGTATGGAGAGGTGAAGGATTCCCGGAGGAGTGGAGAGAAGGGATAATAGCGCCAATTTTGAAAAAATGGAATGTGGAGCAAGTACAGAATTATAGAGGGGTTACACTGCTGAATACAGCATACAAACTGTATGCAGCAGTGTTAGCGGAGAGACTAACAAAAGAGGTGGAAGACAAAAATATATTACCAGAATCACAAGTGGGCTTCAGAAAAGGAAGGGGGACAATGGATAATATATATTTACTGTATCATAATATAGGAAAAACATTAGAAGAAGGGGGTAAAACAATAGGTTTTTTTATGGATTTTAAAGCAGCTTTTGACAAAGTAAATAGAAAAGAATTATGGAAAGCAATGAAGGAAGGGGGGATAAGAAAAGGACTGATTGAAAGGATTGCGGTAACTCGTCACTTCATCTCGAAAAGGTCATCATACCAGGTACCGACATCAAAATCACTTGTGACACCTCGACCGGTAAACCTCGCCCTTATTTGCCTTCGTCATTTCGTCGCGCTCAATTCGACAAAATACATAACTTGTCGCACCCCGGCGCGCGTGCTAGCGCACGCCTCTTGTGCGAACGTTTTGTGTGGCCGTCGATTCGCAAAGATTGCCATGACTGGGCAAAGTCGTGTTTAGCCTGTCAAGCTAATAAAATAACTCGACATGTTAAATCACCACTCGGGAATTTTAGTTTACCTTCCGGTCGCTTTCGTCACGTTCACATCGACATCATCGGTCCATTGCCTCCTTCGAAAGGTTTTACATATTGCCTGACAGCTGTTGACAGATTCACTCGCTGGCCAGAGGCGTGGCCCATGTCAAGCATCACAGCCGAGGAGGTGGTCGATACGTTCATCAACGGCTGGGTGTCCCGCTTTGGCGTGCCTTCAACCATCACTACGGACCAGGGCCGCCAGTTCGAGTCTGCACTCTTCAACCGGTTCCTAGAGCTCGGAGCCACGAAGCGGATTCGAACATCAAGCTATAATCCGAAAGCCAATGGTTTGGTTGAAACTTTACACAGACCTCTCAAGGCCGCTCTAAAATGCCATAATGAAACATGGACTAGAGCGCTCCCCCTTGTCCTTCTCGGATTACGTAGCTCCCTCAAACTCGACCTACAGACAACACCCGCTGAACTGGTATATGGAGAGCAACTACGTCTGCCCGGCGAATTCATATCACCTGGCACCCGAGACAACAAATACGAGGACCCGACTGACTTCGTAGTCAAACTACGACGACAGATGTCTCAGCTACGTCCAACACCGGCGTCACGACACTCTCAGCCTTCTATCTTCGTATTTAAGGATTTGTCTACGTGTACACACGCTTTTCTTCGCGACGACTCTGTCCGCCGCCCATTACAAGCTCCATATACCGGCCCCTACCGGATTCACGCACGGCAGGACAAGACCTACACATTGGTCATCAACAACAAACTTGTAACGGTATCCATCGACCGTCTTAAACCGGCGTTTGTCCTAACAGATCCGGAATCGGAGCTGCCCTCCGACCATCGACCTGCAACGCCGAGCACAGCTACAAGTTCACCTGCCGCGTCGAGTCCTCACACTGCGTGCCCACCTACATCGTCGAGCCGGTCGCACGCAAACAATCCACCTGCACCGAGCCCGTCTTCAGCACCGGCGCAACCTACGCCTACGAAGACGACTTCACCAAACGCACCTGTTCGAACATCGAACACATCACCGTCTACCTCGAGTTCTCCACCAACAAGCAACAGCCAGCCCTCGATCCTCAAGAGCCGTACCACGCCAACGCAACCTCACCACTCTGAGCGTACGCCTTATACTACGCGCAGTGGCCGACGCGTTCGCTTCTCAACCAAGTTCAACTAAGCCTCTACGTGGGGGGGTACTGTGGCGACATGGCCACACTCTCTACTCACACTGGCAACACCAGAAGCTGTACTGGCAGTCAACACGACTCAATACAAACACTGTCAGAGGCTGGCTAACAACAAACTGTGGACCAGAGGAAGATATCATCGAACCTAGTCTCAAATTCAAATGATTCCTTCGATGAAGCTCTGCCTCGAGGAGACAAAACAGAGATCGATACGAAGACTTCAAGCTCTCGGTGCGCTCATACAAACGCGATTCCCTGTAGCCATTTTGTTCTGTATTTTCACGTTATTATAATAAATTAGTGATCGTGTTCCCTAGTGTTATTCTTGGCCACGAATCCTAAATTTGGTGACCCCGACGTGTTGTGGCCATGTCGCCACAGGATTAAGGAAATATATGAAAGATGTAAATGCGCAGTGCAAGCAAATGGAGAAGTGTCTGACTGGTTTTGGACAAAGGTAGGGGTTAGACAAGGATGTCCTTTAAGCCCAACACTGTATGTATTGCTCATAGCAGATATGGAAAAGGAGATGAAGAAAGGTTTAGTAGGAGGAGTAAAAATAGGGAGCGAAAGAATAAGAACGCTAGCTTACGCAGACGATGTAGTGATGCTTGCTGAGAGTAAAGAAGCAATGGAAGAAATGTTGAAAAGGATGAAGAAATACACAGAAAGGAAAAAATTAGAGCTAAACGCAGAGAAGTCAAAGATAATGGTATTTAAGAAGGGAAGAAAGAAAAAAGAAAAGAACGTATGGCAATGGGGAAAGGAGAAGATAGAAGAAGTGGAAGAGTTCAAGTATTTAGGATTTGTGATAAAGAGAAACGGAAGAATGGACGCACACGTTAAAGAACAATGTAGGAAAGCAAATAGAGTAGTAAAACAGGTATGGGGAATCGGGGAAAGGAGTTTTAAAGATGATTTTGAGAGGAGGATGATGCTCTTTGACTATTTGGTAGCAGGAGTGATGATGTACGGAGTAGAAATATGGGGTTTTAAGGAATGGAAGGAAATAGAGAGAGTGCAATTGAAATATATTAAGTGGACTTTGGGACTAGATAGATGGACGCCAGACTATATAGTTTACAGAGAAACAGGAAGAAACAGAATGCGAGTAAGGGCAGGAAAGAGAGTTACAAGATTCGAAGACAAAATTAAATATAGAGGAAAAAGGTTATTGGAAAAATGTTTGGAAGAAAAGGAAAGAAAAGTGGTCGGAGAAAAATTAAACGATAGAGAGAGGTTCTATAGAGAAAACGGCTATAGTGGAGAGGGGGTGAGGAGGAGAAGACAGGAAGGTGGGAAAATGGAAAAAGTAATAGAGAAAAGGGAAGTGGAGAGGCAGGGGCAATGGGAATATAATAGGATTTTGGAGACAAGATATAATATAAGATACAAAGACTTAAAAGTTTCCAAGAGACCAACATACCTGAGAGAAAGGGGGGAGCGTGGAAGCCAAAAAAATATTGCAAGGTTAAGGTGTGGGAATCTGGAGGAGAAGAATAAATACTGGATGGCAGAGGAAGATAGAAGGTGTAAAATATGCGGGGGAGAGGGAGATTTGGAGCACGTTATGGAACACGCAGGGTGGAAGAAAGAATGGGAAATAAAAGAATTACTGGAGGAAAGTGGGAAAGGAAGAGCAGTGGAATGGGTGCGGAGAATCAAAAACTTAAGAAAGAAAAAATTGGAAATAAAGATTGAGAGGGTAGTAAGCTAAAAAAAATAAAAATAAATAAGTGTAGATAAAATTATTTGTGTTCGGGATCGGCAGAATATCAGCGATGGGCATGCCTGTTTGTGGCAGCCCATCAACATGCTGAGCCGATCCCGTTTGTCATGAAAACTAAATTAAGTAGTGTAACGAAATATGTTTATAATAAGTTTTTTTTTGTGGCAATAAACGATTTGATTGATTGATTGATTGAGTACAGATCATCAACATGCATGCACATTAAATTGATGAAGATGCAATTTGAATAATTTATTAATCGGTAATGATGATAGATTATACGGCTACACGGCGACATATAGGGTCAAAGAAAAATTTCTTTGCATTTACTATGAAAACTCAAGACTTTTTTGTCAAAGTTTCTTTCCAGTCTTTAGTCCATTTACTCTTGGGCTTTTTTTCTTAATGCATATACAGAAAGCTGCTGCCGCTAATAAATATTTTTCTTCCGAATCCATTTTCACAAAATGTAATCATAGTAACTGTTCACATACACGTTCGAAAGCAAAGAGCGGTGCGTCTGGTGCGGCGCGGTCGTGAGTTGACAAGAAAAAAACCGTCCATCCAAATAGCGCCGCTCCATTTGGCGCAGCTCCGACTAGCGCGCTTTTGAATGGGGGCACTTTCGCGGAGCTATAGTGGAGCGCGCCGTCGTGAAATAGACGAACTATATTTTATGACGGCGCGCCTCACTATAGCTCCGCGTAAGATGCGTGCGTAAGAAGGGCATATGGTAACGTTTAGTTACTGGCCGACAGTCAGTCAGTTGATTCGATTTAATACGAATTTAACATAAATTTTAAAAAAAACTTAACATTTAATTATTTACTTAGTAAAATTAGTAAAAAATAATTAAATAAATAAAAAGTATTAATAAAAGGAACTTAGGAATTGATATCCTACTTTAAAGGCATAAGGTTCTTTTTCCTATAAATATATAGCATGGCGACGCGTCGCCGCGGCATGTATAGTCACGACAACAATCAGTTTTATACTCTCGCCAATATATGTTTCACATCAAACGCAACACGTCAGGAAACCAGTATAAAACAATTTAATTATTCTCCAATACGGTCCTGTCAAAATAGGATAAAATTTTATTTACGATTTTTACTTCAGTTTTTTTTTGGGTTAAATAAATTAAATTACATAATATTATTGTACCATACTACTTTCTTAACACTTATTTTCATTAAAAATATTCTTAAATTTATTTGGTATTTACTTAACGTACCGTACATTACGGTATAATAAGACGAATCGCATACCTATATATGTAACAATCGTAATCAATTTCGTGATGGGAAACAAATCGTTCTATATACCACGATCGTTCAAACGATCATCGTCCTGTATACGGTGGGTCATTTATATACAATATATAAAAATGAATGTTGCTTTATACTTTTTACTATCTATGTGTTCCTATATCATCTTACGCTGAAGCATTTGCCTATTATGGACTGAATCCTGCCAAAAATACCTACCCATAAGACAGCCGCAAGAATTTTATGTTCTCATCCTTTTCGCACGCATGTAGTTGGGCATTTTAGTTTTTCCGTCTGATGCTCCATTGGTATTTGTATGTACGTACAAATGACGTCTATGACGTGTATAAATCTAAAAATATTTTTTACCATATCAGAATATTTTTGTGTTTAACATAGTAAATATTTTAAATTAGCACTGCAAAAAAAAAACTGGAAATTTTGAACCCATTATCAGATTTTTTTTTATTTTAATAAAAAAATCCTACTAACTTTAGAAAATGTTATGGTCACCTTAGTAATATGACGTCAAAAGCTTCAACTTTGACAATATACACGTCAAAATTCCCCAAATTCTCGTTTTAGTTGCCAGTATAAAACCATAAATTAATGAATCCTTTTTAAATATATCTGCAAATTTTAATAAATTTGTAAAACGTACCGGAATAACTTTCAAGAATACTTTTATCATCCGAATACCAAATCATATAAAAAACCAGAACTCACAGAAAATACATATTAGATGAGTATTCGTAATTATAAAAATCGATATTGTGCCTACTAGATGAAATATTTTTTTCTAATGGCAAGTGTTAGAAAGGGACAAACAGACTCTCCGGAAGGTATCTCCTACAAACTCATTTTGTCTCCTTACAGCTAACAATTTAAAGTAAACCTTATGCATTACGCAAAGGTTCCATTTTTGTATTACAAAATTTCCAGAGTGCACTGACCTGCACCTTCGTAGTAGGTAGTATTACGTCCATGCCGTAATATTTAAATGGATCAATCTACTTCTGTAACTTTAAAACACTACCAAAATCTACAAGCGCCTTGATCAAAAACTATCACAAATCTACCTTCCTAATATAATAAAATAAGCGCGTTTCACCTGAAATAAAACGCATATTAAACTACTTACATTATAAGAAGCTTATTATATGAGATAGGCACTACCGTTTCCCGTTATATTTTCTTTCCTTTTTCTTTTTGTTTAGCCGTTTCGCTCGCTCACATTCGTCACCGGACGATGGAGGGGGGTGTACGAGATTTCGCACGCGTACGCTATGTTGCTTCTTTATTGGGTCGAATATCCACCAGGCAGGGATAAAAAGTAAGCTTCTAATACCCAAGGCTACGTATTAAAAATATTAAAATATGATCATTTTTATTAGCCATTTAATTGACAGACAATTGATTGATAAGGGTTGATGAAAATTGAATAATGGGTTAATATTTTTATACAAATACCCTGAAAGCCAGGTCCAAGACAGTCCAAGACACTCCAAGACTACAAGGTACAATGGGACGTGAGCGATGTTCTTTTATTCAATAGTGAAATGAACAATATGTGACCTGATTTAAAACATACTATGGAATAAAAACTTTAGGAACCAACTAAGTTCAAAGTCTATTCCCTACGCATTAACCCAATTGGGTCAGATTTAATATCACTAGCCATTTAATTGACAGATAAGTGATTGATTGTGATTGATGAAAAATTAATAGGTAAAATCTGTTTACTACACTTTAACCATATTTCGTGAGATTGAAGGTCGCGGCTTATACAATTTAACAGAGACAATTGACTGAATGATTAATGACTAGTGAAAAGGTTAAAATACTCTGATAAATTATACAATTTTTTATTAAATTAGCAGTTACACTCGATATTTGTCCATTACTAGGTTGAATTTATAACTCTTTGATTGCTGAGAAATTTAAATTAATCGGTAAAAGTGAAGAGAGATGGCGCTTTCTAAAATTTTATCAATTCAATGGTTTTTTGGTCCAAGGTTTTTTCTTAATTATATTAAGATGGCGCTGTCTAATATTTTCAAATATTAATGCAGTTCTTAAATACGATGAAATTCGCATGACCGACTTCCGACGTACTTAACCTGCGATTTCGCTGAGTGTTATTTGTCGCATAGTATAGTTCGCTTCGCTTCAAACTTTACGGCGGATCGGCATACAACGCTATAAGCGTGCTAGCGCAGGGACAGTCATATACCCCTTGCTCCACTGCGTCCCGCAAATAGGTCCCGCAATACCTAAAACAGCTGGGCTAACATGCGACGCACGACAAAACTGCCGCACGAGACGAGAAAAATTGTCGATCTCGACTTGTCTGTCGTTGTCCCTAACATGCACGACTCACTCGACAAAATATGTCACCGTGACTTCGCTTTGTCGACACGACAAACAAATGTTACCCTATAATGAAAACATGCCATATTCTAATATAGCAACACTTTATCCGTTCTTTTTTATTCGTTCAATTTATAGCAATTAATAGTCTAAATTGTGTGATTGACCATAGAATATATTTAATAATTTATTTTAACTGGCTATCGACCGTTTCTGCAACTAGAATTTTCAGCTTTTGTGTTACTCATGGTTAAAAATGTTTTTAAATTAGTTTGTTAAGCAATAATAATAATATTAAAAAAAATAATATTGAAACAGGTTCGCTGCGCTCGGGCTATCACAACACATTACTGTTATTATTATTTTTATTATTATTAACATTAATGATAATAGTAATAATAATAACATGAATATTAATAATAATGATAATAATAAGTAATAATAATAATAATATAGAAACTGGTTCGCTGCGCTCGGGCTATCACAACACATTATTACTATTATTATTATTTTAATAATAAAAATAATAATTAAAATAATAATAATAAGTAAAAATATTATTAATAATAATAATAAGTATTAATATTAAGAATAATAATAATAAATATTAATATTTATATTAAGTATTAATATTATTAATATTAATAAGTATTAATATTATTAATAATAATAAGTATTAATATTATTAATAATAATAAGTATGAATATTATTAATAATAATAAGTATTAATATTATTAATAATAATAAGTATTAATATTATTAATAATAATAAGTATTAATAATAATGTGTTGTGATAGCCCGAGCGCAGCGAACCTGTTTCAAATCGATAAGGCCATGTAGCCGTGGTTAGCATCCGGGCGTGTACCAATGAGTTTTTGACTTAAGTATGTTAACTGTCACTGACACCATGCCTCCAAAAGCACGTTAAGCAGTCGGTCTCGGTTGCTGTCAATAGATGGCGGTCATTACAATCCGCCAATCCGCATTGGAGCAGCGTGGTGCATTTAGATTATATTTATATACTTATATATTTACATTTTACACCCAGAACTAAAACAAATAGTTACGTGCACAAATATTTGTCCCGGGCGGGAATCGAACCCACGACCACTGGCTCCGCAATTATGGTCTCTAACCACTCGGCCAAGCAGTTATCATGTCATCAATCATCAATTGTTTTTTAATTGTCTGTTTTCTGCGTTACTGTTACGTAAATAATATTTAAATAAAATAAAATTAATTAAGTAAAAAAAAATCTTTTCCGAACTGAATCGGTAACTAAACTTTTTTTATGCATAAAGAACAACCGATTCAAGCGAATACAAACGAAAATAAAAATTTAACAATTACTTTCTACATAACAATATTTTTCTCACCGTTGTCGTCAACAAAAATTGCCGACGAGAAATATACCGCTTAAAAACGACAAAATTCGAGAAAATATGGTTCGCATGTTAGGGTTTGTAGACAAAACTACCGTAGACGAGTAATTTTTCCAATTGTGACGGAGCGCGACGAGATAAAAACGTTGCATGTTAGCACTAGTAGACATATAGAGATATCTCGTTTCGGGACGAGAATTGCCGTCGACAAAATTTTGTCGCGGCGTGCATGTTAGGCCCACTGGTTACTGCGACGCGACTTGTGTCTATGTTCACATCCACTACAGGCAGGAATCAAACTTGATTAGAACTGTATACTGTACGGTTCGTTAGCAAGTAATAGTCGTCATCATGTAGTGTATTTTAAGATGTCGAAGGAACTTTTTTTTGTCCAAAGGGATTGGGGGGAGAAGGTGAAGTTAGATATCGCCGCGCCACAAACAGAAAAATATCACGGTTTCAGTGTGGTTTCAGTTATGTTAGTAGGGCGTATGTGGCATTGATTTCGTATAAAGCAAAGAAGGACAATTCATTTTTGTGAAATTTGACAAACATTTCCATACAAAAAAATATTAAACTTAACTTCTATTTTATTGGTTCTATTTTACTGTCAATTACTTGTAGAATTCTAAGTTCATATGAATGAAAAAACACTATTAGAAGGTATACCTAGTTCACCTGCTTTAGGAATATACATAGTATGGGTACTTATTATACAATTACTATAAACGAAAACAATCAGAAACGTTATGCAGCGCCAAAGTTTACGCGGACAGGTAAGTACAGATTCGTTGTTGGTGCTCGCTTTATCGGACGAAAAATCATGAACAAATATTAATTTCCTTCTTAATCCTAATTATTCCTTTTTTTCTTAATTAAGTAGGTACTTACCTACTTAGGTCATTGTATATATGGTTACGTCATTGTCTATTATTCGTTTTAAATTTACGACATATCAATTTACAAACAAAATTTAACCATTTTTTATTTATAATTAACCATCAAGCAAAAAAAAACAGTTTTAATAATAATAAACATTTATTTCAGACTCTAGAGTCTATAGTTGGTTAGTAGTAGTAGTAACAATATTCGAAAAACTAATGTCATCTATACTATATGTAGGTACTAAATACTATATTAATCTTATCTTATTTCTTATATTTTAATATTACAAAGCTGAAGATATTGTTTGTTTGAACGCGTTAATCTCAGGAACTACTAATTCCAATTGAAAAATTCTTTTTGTGTTGGAGAGTCCATTTATCAAGGAAGGCTATAGGCTATTATCAATATATATATTCTTAAAGCAGGTGAACTATACCTTCTAATAGTACTTTTTTTATTCATATAAACTTAGAATTCTTCAAATTAATGACAGTGGACTAGAGAAATAAACATAAGAGATTTCATTTTTTCGTTAATTTTGAACTTTTTTGTTTGAAAATGTTTGTCAGCTGTCACCAAAATGAATTGTCTGTTCTTGCTTTAAACAAAAACGATACCACATATGCCCTAGCAACATAAGTGAAACCGTAACATTTTCCTGTTTGAGGCGCGATGGTATCCAACTTCACTCCCTCCCCCCAACCCCTGGGGCAAAAGAAATTTTCCCTCTACATCTTAAAATATGCTACATGATGACGACTAACTATGGTAAAAAGGATTTGCTCGTTTGAAGAAGTGAACAATCGTTGGACTAAATGTCTCTACTAGCAGACGTAGCATATATGTGAAAGAAAGTAGCAGACAGGTGCGATGTATGATTATGCATTTCATGTGATTTTTCACATGCTACTCAAAAAATGTTCATGCTCACACCTTAAACCCTTACACCTAGCTTAAACCAGTGGTGGATAATATAACAATAGCATTATTTTAAACGCGTTATTTAAGCCCAACGGATTTAGCATATTATATTGGTTGCCTCTGGGTGCTATTAAATAGCGCCACGCGATCCCGCAGTCTCGTCTTAAAAATAAAGCGATACGTTCAGCACAACGAACGAAACACGTCATACAACGAGCAGGATCGCGTAGCGCTAGCGCCGCCAACGAAACTAAGCATGGAATTGAATGCTACTTTTAAATAACTTTCATTTGATGAAATCATCAATTTTTCCTAGTGATTTCACCTGTGTAATTTCATAAACCGTGATTTTTAAACTCTATGAGATTTTTACACATAATGTACTATCAATCAGTCAGTTAATATCAACCAATCAATCCTTACCCAATCAAGTATCCATTTCACAAAATATAGTATTCGCTACTGAAAAATAAATGTGAATTATGATTTTTATGATTACGACCGAATGGCGACACCTTTTTTAACTTTGACTACATATTTGTTATCGGTGATCACACGGGCCCTTAAATATTGATTTAGAAAGCAATCGATCTAGTGATTAAAAAGTTTAAAATAGCGGATATTAAAAAACAAAAGAAATAGGAAACCTGTATTCAAATACACTAACAAGTAGGAACTTCACTAACCTATATTATTTACACTAAGGCTAAACATCCTACGATATTTTTACATAAATCGCAACACACGTACAAAACGTAAATTACGTGATTGCAACACAATCGCACTTCACGACTTCCAAAATACAAGTGAAATTATATTGAAAGTATTGAAACTGTGAAAGAGTGAAATCACAATGAAACTGTGGAAAAGCGAAATTTCATTTAAAACGATGAAATACACATGATCTGCGATATCTATCTATACCTACTACTTTTTCTACAAATAATACTAAGTATTATTTGTTGAATAAGTAGTAGGAAATAGACTAAGTGCGACATATGATCAAGCATTTCATGTGATTTTTCACATGCTACTTGTGAAATGTTCCATGAAATGGCTAAACGTAACACGTTGACTGTTGTACAACGCAACGACTCAACGACACAACGAGATGCGAACGGGAAGCAGACTAGTCAAGTCACAGTCAGTCACGCGCGATCACGTCTCGTTTTTGGGACGTGTTTCGTTTTTTGCGCTAAACGCATCGCGCGCTGCCTGGATCTTTATGCTATATATCTTTATATGCATATAAATAAACATGCTAAAATAATATAGTTTATAATCTGAAGCATGTTTTTAAAATATAGCTGGTTTTTGACCACTGCACAGAACCCTTGCCTATGACAGAACCACAGGACAGACACAGAACGAGAACAGCGAGAACGAACAGCAAAGTAAAAAAGTACATATTGAATTGGCGATCTTTGTCGTAATTTATTTCATTACTAGCTAAAATTCAACTAATATTAAAGTAACGTGCACGCTTAGGACATTTTTGTCGGACAGAAGTTGTTTGATACATAGTGATAAATAGAAAATGAAACTACATTACTAGAAAGACATATTATTACTGGTTACGTTTTGTTCTAAGTGTGTCTATTTGTCTACTGGTTTTGTTAAAATCAAATATTCATTTATCTCTAATTAACATATATAATTCTTTTAGTTATGAATGAGAATAATATTGATTCTTTTTAGGAAAAAAAATATTTGTATATCTTATAGTAAAACATTAAATTGTGTGTACATATACCTACATATTGGAAATGTTTTTAAATTACAAGAATCTAGTTAAAGTAATTTATATTTTTGCAAAATTTTCTCTTTTTGACATATATGTATAGCGTAAATATGTTTGGTTGTAAAGAGTGAGAATTCACGTACCTAGTTACATTTGTCATTGTGTTGCTCTGTGTGTTTAACACATTCATACCGTTTTATCATCTTGGTGTATTTTTAGAATCGGACTGTGCTATTGTATCTTGGTAAATATTTCAAATGTTGCATAGCCTGTGCTTTTAAAATGACTGTGTGTGGATCAACAGTGTTTGGCCAAAAAAGTTAAATTCAAGTTGTATTGAAATCTGCCTGGACATATAGCCATTGAAACAATTTAAAATTCATGGTAAGTTGTTTGTATTAAATTATCTATTTAAAAAATAATGCAAATGGGAACCTTAATAATCTATGTAATTTAGATAATTTTTATTGTAGAATTATCACTTTTCCAAAATTTATTTGAAGTTCAACAAATACTTATTTGCCTGTTGTATTAAATGTAATTGCCTTAAATAAACACACAAAGAACAAATATCTTAAAGAAAACTACACATTAGAGCGATGTTTGAAGTGAATGATAAATTTTCTAAAGTAATTTTGTTAGACATATTTTAATTTTTTATGGGAAAGATAAGTTTTACCACACCATCACTGGTGTAACCATTATTTTAAACCTACATTTAGTTGGTTAAACATGTTATGAAAATACAGACAGGGTGAGTAAAAAGCCACGCTTTAGAGCCAAAAGTGGGATCAAGAGAAAAGTTCTGCGTCTTATGGACTCCCTTTAACTTATTTGAAAGTGAACGGTTTATGAGATACCCACAAGTGTTATTTCACATACACTAGAAAATATACTTACACATTATTAAAATATTTAATTTCCTGTACAATTATTTTTTCTCAATAATTATTTTTACCAGTTATCTATACATCTATACATATAAATAAGTGTTTGCCTGTGATTTCAAAATAAAGGTTTCTCACTTCAGTATTGAAATGACAAGCGAAGAGCAGAAAAGAAAGTGATAAATATAAAAGAGGATAGAAGGAAACAAATTTTCCTCTTACACTAATAAGAAGTGTTTATGTTTAATTTTATGATTATACAAATATGTAGTCCATGCGGTTGAAACTGAACTGAACTGGTCACTAATCTTGAATAAATGTATTGTTAAAATAGTTAATGTTCTCCAAATTAGAACTAAATAGAAAAAAAGGATATTATTTGTAATCATAGATGTTCATAGAGATACCATGTTTTGACAACAAAAATGTGTGCAAAAAATATACACAGTAGATCAAATTGTACACCAGTAACCTGAACACTGTGACAAAAATTTTATCTCATGCCAAAACATGATGGCTCTATAATTGACATATATAGAGCTATCTTGTTTTGGCATGAGATAAAATTTTTGTCACGGTGTTCATGTTAGCCATACAGTTGAGTTCTTAAGTATTTGTTGTTAAGTAAAACACACATGAAATTCATAGTGAAAAATAAAAATATAAAGCTTATTAGTGGCTCGTTGCTCTGCTTTGCTTTGCTCCTCGCATTATCACAAGCAAAACATAACCTATCCTATATTTTTGAAATGATGGACCATCAACCTATCTTAGCCAGATTTCAAATTGATCATTTTTATGAACACAATTTTCATCAGACAGCATTGGAAAGCTGACCCAGAATCATCCAAATGGAACAGCTGTCATTGACATTGGTTCATCCATTTGGGAGATACGACACTGTAAATAGACACACAAAGACAAACAGAAATAGCTAAGAACTATACTTACCGGATTGATACAAATTAAATTTTAATATGAAGAAAATTACCTCTTGACTTGTCATCAATCATTTTCTATAATTTGCAGTTATACAACATAAGAACATTGCAAAATATAAAAAGTATACATGCTTTGCACGGCAGATAACAATTTAAAAAAAATAATATTAACTTACCAAAAGGTGAACCATGAGAGTTGATTCATCAAAGTTGCAAGCTGAAGCTGTAAAGTTGCCTAAAGCATGTCACACTTTACAATTCAGTTTTTTCCTTGTTTTATTTCACATTATGGTGTACTAAACGTAACGATCCGCCAACCCGCATTGGACCGCTTAAGTCCACCACGCCGCCGTGGTGGATTTAAGCTCCAAGCCTCCTCATCTTGAGGGAAAGCCTAAGCCCCTGCAGTGGGGTATAACAAAGGGCTAATTCAATGGAACGAAAGGTGTACTAAAATCTTAATTTTAAATTACTAATTTTAAACTACTAATTATTCACTACGTACTTGATTTATTCAAAGATTTGATGCAGTGGTTTTCAATTTGGAATTTGTTTTTGGAAAAGAAATCCATGTACCCAATGTCTCATAATTCATAGAGAATATTGGTATATAGAACCCTTAATTTCCTCCTAGTTGTTAGGCCCTTATTTATGCATCTCTTATCAAGCTGTTGCGAGGTTGTCTGAGGTTCTTGCCATTATTATAGATATGTATACTTCTGTATTACAGTTTTATCTATACAACTCTGTTGTAATCAGTAATAACTATATACTTATTCAATTACTTCATAAGTGTACCCATATACATATATTCATACTGTTATTGAATGAAGACGATGAAAAATTAAAGACACTGATTATACCATTAGTCTGACAAATAGATTATAAAAGTTATAAAGGAAGTTATTTGATGTGAAGTTCATTTTCGGGCACAGAGGCAGTCATTCATGAAATGTACTTCATTAAATAGACTGAAAACTGTTTTTCACTCTGGAGGAAAAAAGTGTTGGTCATGGAACTCTCGGAAACTTTCTGAAAAAAATTTGCTTCAAAAAATTATTTGCACAAAAACTTCAATAAAATAGCTTCATCGTCATGAGTAATAAAAAGGACTAAAAAATAAGTGAAACAAACTCAAACTTGATATATCTAGTAGTAGCCATTGAGGAGTTCCAATACCTACTTTCCAACTCCATAATCTTCGACACCATATGCAATTAAACATACTCATAAAAAATATGAAACAAGTCCTGTAACATATATATACAGTATGGATATCATCATTTGTTTGTCCCAAATTTAGCGTGTTGTACTGATTGTTTTCTTGACCTTTAGACAACAAGTGCAAGAAAAAATGTCATACATGAAAAACATGAAATAAGTAATGAATTCCCAGTCTCGGCAACCCTGCACAGCGCACGCGTAACGTAACGTAAACCGTATACTTACTAGATACCTATGCCGCGTCCGCGCGCAGGCGGCGTCCGCTTACATGCTTATTTGTAAATAATTTACATTAAACTTACCGAAAATCCTCGGTTTTGTAAATCACACCAGGAACGATGGCTGATTCATTCATTGTGGTGCACCACAAAGTCACAATAATCCGTAGAACACGCTATTTACACAGATTCAATTCACAGTTATCCACGTCGTTCATATTAATAATATTTTTGGATACTATTCTTTCATTTATTTGATGTGATGAATACTTCTGTTAAAAAGTACTTAATAGAGTAAATGTTTAAGTTTAAATTACACTTGAATTTTTTTTTAAATGTTGCCGCGTAAAAGAATGAATTGCGCTTGAATGTTTTACGTGATGCCCATTTTGCTCTAGACATACAGTAACTCGCCTAATATTTGCCTCGTACACGTTCTTTAATAATTCACCGTCACTATTTTCTTCATGCAATTTTTCAAAAGCTTGTGTTATAAGGGAACACATCTGATCAGCAGTGGTGCATTCCGTTGCATAGACTATTCCTTTAATATACCCCCACAAGAAATAATCCATTGGCGTGAGGTCTGGCGACCTTGGGCGCCATCGTCCCCCGCCAAACCTAGCAAGTGTTTTATTGCCAAATATTGCTGTTAGTCTGTCTCTGGCCATAAAACGAGTGTGGGGAGGAGCTCCATCATTTTGATAAGTACCACATATCACGCATTGTAGCAAGCGGCAATGTTTCCATGAAAGTCCACACCGTATTATTAATAATTTCCAGATATTTTTCACTAGTTATTAAACCATCAATAAAAATAGGTCCTATTATTTCAAGACCAAAAATCGTAAAAAATCGTAAGTCCGCATTATTTTAGTAACAAAACTTTCATCCCGGTCATGATTTCGCCGTATCCATTGACAATATGCTACGCGCACTGGATATTCACGCGGCAATAAGGCATGAACTTCCTGAATATGATACGGATGTCGCCGATCTCTCTTTAAGATTTGTAGCACCGTTCTATGGCTAAGACCAAAACGACGGCCCGCTTGTCTGCCACTTGCTGAGGGATGCTCGGTGAAAAACCACAAGATGCGTTCATCCAAGCGAGGCGATATTCGTACAACAAGACCACCTCGATGGTCACCCGGTGAAGTGTGTGGCACAATTGGTAAATTTTTGCGCATACGATACACTGCATTAAGAATAACGGCGGCTGTTCGCGGGTATCTGCGATTTGGATACATTTCACAGTAGGCTCTCAAAGCTCTGTGAACATCACCTTCATTTAGTGTCCATAAATAAAACATATCTGCATATTTCGTAGCACTAAAATGAGGCGACATTTCGAGAAATATCAGCGCTGACGAAATAATCAGTCTTTACGAAAAACACAAAACTCGGTTCGTAGTACAAGCTTTAACGCTGTTACAATCATGATATACACGATGCAACTGATTACAGATCGCGCGGCGAGAGTTTGGCTTTGACCGTTATTGCGCAGAAATTTGAAAATGGGTATCAACGGGCAATTAGCGGGGTGCGGGGCGGGTGTGTAGGCGCACGCGGTGCTCTGATTGGCGCTCCAGTCGTTCCCTGCCTCTCGCATGCCCCGCGCACTCCTGTTGTACAATCACATTCACAAGTGAATTGCTATTTTCGTTAATTGTTTATTGTTGTCGATTGTTATTATTTGTTGAGTTATAGTAGGCATGGGCTACTATTAAACAATATGTAGCTAGCAAAAATGTTAAATGGAATTTACAAGAATGTACCAAACTTATCAAAGAAAAAGTATCCTTAATGGGTGCCCAGGAATGGGAAAAAATATGTAAAAAGGTAAAAGATATAGAAGAAGAGTACGCCAAGAGTGACCATGTAGTTGATTTACTTACCGAGCAATTTATAATTCGCGTCGATGATAGTTCCGAAGACGATGATTCTGATGATGGTTATGAAGATGATGATGATTTTATTAAAAAACAATTATTTAGAATTTTCATCGCTGTCTCTGTAAACTTTAAAAGGAAATAAACATTTTATATAAGTAAAATAACTATCAATAGTTTTAATAAATGAAGAAGTTTATCTATTTCGTATTATTTTCTAGCATTATTACCACAGTACATGAAATTTGACCCACTCAAATATCCAACCTGGTACATAAAAAAGGAAAAGTATTGTGTGCGTGACAGTACCCATGCGCAGTAATCCCCTCCACCCCGAAGGTCAAAGCCAAACTCTCGCCGCGCGATCTGTACCCACAGGGAACGGCCGCGTCTCGCGCTCCACCCTTCATACGCCGCACCCACCCCGCACCGCCCTGCTGCCGCGGCCGCTGACGAATGTGGGCGAATTTCAAACGATTTCAAAGCTGGTTTCGGCTTTCGGCGCATACGTCTCGTTCGCTAAGAATCAGGGTTGCGTGATTATTTAAAAATCTAGTAATATTAAAAATTGATTTTCTCGAAAATGTGTACAAATAAAAATATATTTTCTTCAGCAAAATTCTTATTGAATACCAGGAGATTTTCAATACAACGGGACTTTGGACAGTTAACATCCAAACTGTATATATATATACCTAGTCTTGCCATAAATATTCCTACAAAAAAAAATGTTTTTTTTTTAATTGCAAATAACATTTATTACTTTTACAATGTATTGGTTTAATACATAAATAAAAAACAATTTAACATATAAAAAGCTTATTTGAAGTGGCCTCCATTGGCTGCAATACAGTCCTTAAAACGTTGAGGCCAGCTATCAATAGAAGCATGCACACTTTCCATGGGAAAATTCTTCACTGCCAATTGTATGGATTGTTTTAGGGACTCCAAATTATCATGGCGTTAAGAGCAATACTCTCTAGAACTGACCATAAATCATAATCCAGCGGATTAAGATCGGGACTAGACGACGGCCAGTCTTTAGCTCTGATGAAGTCAGGAACGTTCAGTTCCAACCAAGACTGCGTTGACCGAGCTTTATGACCCGGCGCCGAGTCTTGCTGGAAGGACCATACTTGGTTATTAAACATGGTGTTGTTAAGGGGCTTAACTAGCTTCTCAAGAATGGTATCTTGATACACTTGTGCTCATGTTTTGATACCTTTTTCACAAAAATATGGCTCAGTCACTCCTTCATAGCTAAGACCCCACCAAACCATCACTGATGTCGGATAATACGCACGTTGCACTCTGTTGACTAATTGGGAAGCTTTGAGCATAAATATGGTCATTTTGTTCGTTAAAACATTTTAACTCATCTGTAAAAATTTTCTCATCTGTAAACAAAATTTTTCTGTGACCTCCCTTTGCGTACCGCTTCAGTAGTCGTTTCGATTTTACCTCCCTATTCTTTTTTAAATTATCAGTCAAAAAATGACCAGTGCGCCTCGTATAGGCTGCAAGTCCTAAGTAATCTTTTAAAATACGCGACATGGTTCTAGGTGCTATCTTCATCTCTCGAGATAAAATCTTTTGCTTTCGGATAGGATTTTTTCGAATTCTTTCCCTTACTGCTTTGACCACCTTCTTCGTATGAACACTACGTGGACGGCCAGATCTTTTTCTGTCACAAACGGAGAAGGTCTCATTGTACCTATTAATAGCCCGGTACACAAATATTCGACTAATACCAAGCATATGGAGAGTTTTAAAAATTATATTCGGCTCCATGCCTATTTTGAGTAATGCAATCACAGCGATTCGGTTCTCTTTATCACCCCACTCCAATTTAATATCGCAAAATACCTATTGTACAATGTATTGGCGCCAAAATAAGAAAACACAATGAACAATCACATAAAAATGACAGATTCCAAATTCAAATGTAATATTTTTTATTTTTAATTGTAACAGTATTTACGGCCAGCCTAGGTATATATATATATATATAATACAATAGTTACACATTCCAACTGTCGAATTCAATCAAAGTCTACTGCGATCATTGACTAAATGATAAATTTTGTTACTTTAATTTTACATGTTATTTTAAAGTGCTGTTAAGTGGCTATACGTATAAAATGTTTCGCTTAAAAAAAAAATTATCAATGGAGTAACTAATTATATTGACCATTCTATTGTCATAGATTTGTGTATATTTTAGCCATATTTAATGGTAAAATCTACTAAATCAACTTAAAAGCTCTACCAAAAACAAAAAAAAAAATATAATGTTGTTGTATGTTATATGTATGTGATGTCTTCGCTTGGTACCCAAAGCACAAGGCAATGCTTAGTTTGGGGCCAAGATGTTGTTGTGATGTATATATTATTGTTATTAATATCATGGCATACATATACAATTATGAAAAGCTGTTTCGAAGTTGTTTTACATATCTACTGTAGCACCCTATGCCGGCGTATAGCCATAAAATCTAAGAACTTTCTCTGAGGTACTATGTAGTTAATACAAAAATCAGCATAAAAATCGGTCTAGTCATTTTAAAAAACCACATCTACTGTAGCACCCTTTGGTAGTTTATAACCTTAAAATCTTTATGAACCCGTTGCTGTAGGCGTGTAAAAGAAACATGTCTACTGCAGAACCCTCCTAATGGCCTATAATCGTGAAATATAGCTTATAGCACTTCTGGAGTGATAAGGAATATTTATAAAAAAGATACCTTGAAATTTTCAAATAGTTTCTAGGTTTAATAGTCATAAACATATTTCAAATACTTTTGAATATTAGTATAGATAGAGTCAAATTATATAAAAACTGGTTGAATGTGAGTCAAATTTGCACACCCACAGAGCTATAATTGGCTGTGTTCTTTTTCTAGAAAAGTAGTCTATCACTTTGGGGTAATCATTGGTGGTACCTAGTTCAACTTTTTTTTAAATTATGATTTATCTTAATGAGCATTTGGTTTCTTAGTAGAAATTAGGTTAACATCAATCAATTTTGAAGGTTAGTATAGTTCTGTAATCTGTACCTACTTGTTTCTATATATTTTAGAACATTTATAGATCATTTGATAATCAACTATTGGAATCACAGAAGGAAATGCAAAACTATGTAACACAAATATCAGAATAAATATTAATTTATAATCCTCAATTATGTTTACAAATGTAAATCTAATTCACGAGGCAGCAAAATATAAAATGTGTGTTCCCCTAAATATTAAGCTAATCAACAACGAAAGAAAAGATATAAGTTTGACTGAGGTAGAATATAAGTTTGCTTCGTTCAAACACTTAAACATTAATTTTTTGGTGATTTAGTTGCCTGAGCTTAGATGAAACAGCTGATAACTCTGACAGCTGTATGACCTTTCGCAGATCCCCGCGCGACCGACGTCACACCCGCTATTTTGGTTCACGATCGTTAGGTACCTAGTAATATTGCAATCTCTACTATACACTGCTGTAATTTTTTTTATTCTTTGTTCATAATACACGGACTGTTGTACAAAGTTAAGAAATAACTGCATAACTTTATTCATTACAGAGAGAAAATGGATGTATGATTGATAGTTTCAGTTTTTATTTTTCGGTGTATTGAACCAAAATTGTGGTATATGTCCTGTTAACGTTTGTTTGGTAGAACCATGGCTATCTCAAGTACATGTGGAAGAAATAACACTAAAAATGCGAGGATGGTAATCAGTAATCGGTCGATTTTTATTATCTTGTGGGGTGGGCGCGGCCGGCGTCGGGAGCGGCCGGTCAAACAGCCGTGATCGATCGTTCGCCGTCGACGTTAACTTTTCATATGTAGCTACCATACCATGATTCGCATTAATTTTGCTGACAATCATTTCCATATATTTATGAAGGAATTTGGAAGATATAACCCGAGACAAAATACCACATGGAGTTAATATAATATCTACTTGGTATCATCTGAAGGAGGGCTCAGGACATGGGGTCTGATTGAAAAATTCACTGGGTTCAGGCTGGCCCCAGATTTTTATTATATATATATATTACTATTTAGTGAGCTACTTCCGTTTCTACTGCTCTTTCTGTTTTCAATTTTAGTTCTATTTCATATGTATACATATCCATTGCTGTATTTGTCCCCATCGTCGTATGATGATGAGAACAAATGCAGCAATGGATAATGGCTAATGAAATTGTTTTTTGTGATGTGAAATGAAAAAGTTATTTCATTAGCATTAACATTATATTAACTTTCTCGGTGAAGGTGATGTCTACGAAACTACCAAAACATAGTTAAAAATTACAGCCAAATCCATTCATTTACTGAAGCATGAAAAGATAAGAAACCTAAGTTAGAGGAATTCTGTCAGTAAAACTAATAATTATGGAAGAAAAACAATATGTAGGTAGTTGGTATTACATGAAAGTTTATATCCTGTAGGTACATTAATTTGTATCCAATACGCAGATACTCAAATTGAATACTGCTGTCATATCACAAAACTGTATGCCATTTGTGAGTTAAAATATGCAAAGAATTCAATAACCTAGATGAAAATAACTAGTTTGCTGACACTACCTATTTATAGTTTTCCTAGATAAATATGTGACGTTTCAATTAGAATGAATAATGTAACATGTTATTCTAAATGTCATTCTAATCAGTTTATAAGAGCACAGTAATTTAAATGTACGTGTTTTTTAAAATATGCGAGTTTTACAAATAAATACTCATCATTCCCCTTCTAGCTGACGGCGGTTCACGATTATTTTCGTGTTACTTAAATTATTTACTAGTTCGTCGATGGGTAAATATTTGCGGCACCACAAAGTGTAATCATAATAGCATTACCTTTTTATTAACATCTAAAAATAACTTGTGGTAGAGCGTTATCTGCGACGTTATCTCGAGGCGAGCTCACGCTTGGTTTGTGTTGTGCGGCTGGCGGCGCGGGCTGCGCGCGGCAGGCCCACCTCGAGAGTTGTGTTGTCAAAACAGCGGCACGCCAATTGGACTAATCGCTCACCGCCGACAGAGCCAATTACTTACTTTACATCGTGGAAGTAATTCCCGCATTTGCCCGGAAAGCGCGCGAGAACTACACTTACTTCCACTGAAATTCACTCTATTAGATAGATCACTTAAGACTAGGCTAAATGTTGGTGGGTTTGTTTTTAAGTATAATTACTATATAAACTTTATTGATATTGATATTGCTCATACAGTATTTTATTGTACACACACACACCACTTATTTAATTAAATATTTCACAGTAGATAGTAATTCTTTAAAACCTCAATTTTCTAGTCCACTTGTTGATTATGCTATATGATTTTCATATTATTTATATTGGATGATTAAAACAAGATATGTTCAAATCTTTTCCATTATATAAATTTTGATCTTGTGTCATTGAAGTGACATTATATTATGTTAGTAAATTTTTATCGTAAGGTGGTGTGGCGGTGAAGGCGGCGTCATGTGGCGCGGCGCGCGGGTGCTGCTGCTGGCGCTCGCCGCGCTGGGCTTGCCCGGGCCCGCGGCGCCCTTCAAGCAGTTCAACCTCACCATCGGATACCTGCCCTCTATCAAAGGCGAGCTACGCGACCGTCAGGGGCTCGCCATATCCGGTGCGATGTCTATGGCGCTTGAAGAGGTATTATTTTCAATTAATAGATATAGATTTACTATAGCAAATATTACAGAAGCAATTGCAAACCATTTACACACTAAGGATTGGGTTCACAATTTTTTTAAATTCGTGATGTTATTGAAGCATCCTGATTTATTTGGAAATAATAAATTTTATTTGTGTGATAAGAAAACCACTTTTCAGTACATTAACATAGGACTATATACTAGTTCAAACAGAACATTTGTTTGCGTCAATGCTTGCGCTTTCAAATGAGTATGGAAATGAGAATCTACATGCTGCAAATGTGCATAAGCGAATTGCATGCACTCATGCAATTTTATTTTATTACAAAATACCTTTGTTGACTGCATCCAAGTAATACAAATAACTGTTATTTCTTTAATAGATTAACAACAGTACGAAAATCCTGCCAGAAGTGCGTCTTCTGCTGGTATGGAACGACACGAAATGCGACACGGTGACAGCGACACGGCTGATTACAGACATGACTTGTTCGGGCGTGGTCGCATTTTTCGGACCCGAGGGCCGCTGCCAAACCGAGGCCATAGTGGTGCAGTCCAGAAATCTGCCTATGATCTCTTATGTAAGATACCTTTATCTATATCAATGAAATTTCGACTTTATTGAAGGTTCCATCCACAAAAACCACTATACAAACCCATGGTCATGGTTAAACAGAGTCAGTAAGGTGCTTAAAGACGATATTCTGCTGTATGTGTTCTGGGGCTTACATACGGAAACGAAACGGGGTTCCTTGATATTGGCGTCGTTAACAACCTCACAGTCACTTAACATGCTATGGCCAGAGGCTTGAATCTGTGAGATAGAATTAGTAATGTAAAAACTCACAGTTTCTTTTCAAAAACTTAGCCTGTCTATAGATTTTAGTTTTTGGCACTCCTTTTCCATATAAACTTTACCTATGCGAAATCTCACACTCCTCTGTACCCGTGATATGCTTTAAAAGGGGTGTTAATTTTTCTCTTCAGATCAATATATAGATTATCAAATCAAATGGTTTGATTCCCTG
Organism: Luffia ferchaultella; assembly: GCA_949709985.1. Taxonomy (NCBI): domain Eukaryota; kingdom Metazoa; phylum Arthropoda; class Insecta; order Lepidoptera; family Psychidae; genus Luffia; species Luffia ferchaultella. Next base: position 10,318,874 of record OX453244.1, read on the forward strand.
TTAAAGTAACAGATTTTTCAAAAATGTGAATAAGCAGTTTATTCCTCATAAATCAAGCTCATGAATCCTTTGAACACTTTTTGCTATTTCTCATAGTTTAGGATATGGCCATACAGTCCCATCTCAAAAACTCAACCTGTATATAGATTTTAGCTTTCTTCATTCTTATTCCACATAAACTTTAACCATGCCCAATCTTACACTCCTCCGTGCGCGTAGTACGCTTAAAAAGGGATTGAAAGCTTTTTCTTCACGTAACTATACTTTTATACTAATATTATAAAACTGAAGAGTTTGTTTGTTTGTTTGAACGCGCCAATCTCAGGAACTACTGGTTCGAATTGAGAAATTCTTTTTGTGTTGGATAGTCCATCTGTTGAGGAAAGCTATAGGCTATATTTTGTTTCTGTGTTTGAACCCACTAATCTCAGGAACTACCCATTCGAATTGAAATTTTTTTTTGTGTTAGATAGTCCATTTATCGAGGAAGGCTATAGGCTATTATTACATCACGCTACGACCAATATGAGCGGAACATCAATGAAAGATGTTGCAAAAATGGGAAAAATTATTCATTTTGAGAGCTTCCTTTACGCGCGCTGCGTAAACGGTTGATGTTAAGCAAAAATCATGTATAACGGAATTGTTCCCTTTTAAAACTTTTGACCAAAAGTCCGCGACAGCATATGTGTATCTTTTATGGTTGACTTACTATAACCTTTTTTATGGCAATCAAATTTGTTGCTAGACGCGCCAGAGAATTTGTTTGGTTGATGATGATGATACCATAGTGTAATGATACTTTATGGTTGGAATAGCGACCCACCCCGGCTTCGAACAGGTGCAATGTACTAATGCGTGGAACGGGAAGAGACACGTTTCCGTAGTCCACCCGGGCGAAGCCGGGTACGACCGCTAGTTTAAATATAGAATAAGATATGCCTAAATACCGGCATCGGGTATATTTTAAATTGATATATATTTATAAAATTTGGTGTTCCTTCTAACCAGAATGATTTGTATAGCTGTTGTTACAAATCCAAAATATGACGAGTACGTGTCGTGATAGCCCAAAGCGCAACGAACCTGTCTCAAATTTATAAGGCCATAGGGTCATGGTTTGAAGCCAAGTGTGTACCAATGAGTTTTTCTGACTTAAGTACATAACTATCACTGATTCCGTGCCTCGGAGAGCACGTTAAGCAGTCGGTCCCGGGCGCTGTCAATAGATGGCGGTCGTTACAATCCCCAAACCGCAGTGGAAAAGCGTGGTGGTTTTAAGCTCCGAGCCCCCCTTACCCTGGGGGAGGCCTAAGCCACTGCAGTGGAGAAGTGACTGATGTGGAAAATATTGCACTTATACAAAAATATAATTGATATCACAACAGAAACTAAAAATAAAATAAAAATCGGTTGAAAAATAAAGAAATTATAAGCCATTAAAAGTTTCTTTGCTGTCCCTTTTTTGCACAACAAAGCTTTACACTAATATAAATGGCTGTATTGAGGCATGACGTCACACCTTATTTGTTGTCATCTCTATCTAATTGGAATTTTGAAAAGTTTATAACTTGGTTATTACTTGTTACCTATGAACAATTAATAATGAATTCTTTCAGCATTAGTATTTAGTATATTAATTAGTTGATTTAATAGTAAAAAAAATTTCACTAATACCTATTTGTAGCTCTATTATTAGAACTAGTTTTTTTTTTTTAAAATTCAATAGTGATGAAGACGTATTGTATGTATTAATTAATAAACCCATCGCTCTAACTAGTTCAATATAAAGTTTCAGTTATAGGGCATGACGGCATAAGTCAGACAGATAAAATCAATTACTCGTGAATTATTAATACTGCCCAGTCAAAGTGGACTGTTGATAAGAATGATTTAATTTTGTTTACATAGTTTGCATTTGAGTTATTTTGAGCATATGATTGCAATTATAATAATGTATTTAATATGCAGATGATTAATTGAAACTAGATAAGAAATTACTCTTATAATTATATAAGCTAGTGTGCACTGATATAATGTCATAAAATATCACAAGAAATTAACAATGGAAGCAACACATTTTATATACTTACATAAAAGTAACAATATTATTGTATAATGAAAAGAACAATTTAGGTTTAAAATTATTGAAATTCTAACAGGTCAGCTTAAATGGTCCATTATCTGTATGCATAGTAAATGCACATGTTTTTCTTATTATATTATATTATTTTCTTAGTATATTTCTAAAATACTGTACACACAGTATTTTAGTCTAAAAGTTTTAAAGTATCAACCCGACAAGGATTACGTCTTTATGATAGTATTTTATGGGTGCAATAGTTAACCTTTACTGTATATAAAATACCCGGTCAAGTGCGTGTCAGACCACTCACAGTGTAAGGATGAATGGTCATGGTTAAAATTCAAATAATTTTTAAAAGCAAATATGTCAAACACTATTCAAAATATCTTATTCAAACCAATTTTCGTTGAATAAAAAAATCACTTAATAACCTTTATACATCGATTCCATTATATCATTTGTAAAGACGTTTATCTATCTATAGCAGCCCACACCTTAATGTGCGCTAGATTTTTTTTTTCGTGATGTCACTTCTTCATTGTATAGCGGTTCATAGATTACACCTACCTTCCAAATTTCATATATAATATTGCTAACAGCCTCCGAGTAAAACGACTGACAGACAGACAGACGGAAAGGACGAAATCATAAGGGTTCTGTTTTTTGCCATTTGGCTGCCCTTTGAGTTCCGTATTGTTAGATATCTTTTTTATAAAAACTCACCGCCAGATGGCACAAAATCGCATGGCAATACAATATCCCAAAAAAATATCCAATTAAAATTAGGAATAGTTATTTTCAGATTTTTTTTTTAGTTTATAATACGAGACTTCTTTTACGAAAAAAATCATAGGTCATTGGGATGTACTCTATATGTTTTGACTCTATATGTCTATATGTTTTGTTTTCATATGTATGACACGCCATTAAAACGAAGATAACCCAACGAAGTAAGTCTTTACGCCGCCCGACTTAGACTTTGCGCCCCAATGTACAAATACACAGTCATTCATTTCAATTACTGTTATAATTTATATGTTTTCATTTCAATTTTATAAATTACAGTAAATGTTTTCTGATTGATTTTTCTATAACTAGCTATAAAGGATGATGTGAGTTAATGGGTATTTCCATGTTTCACTTGACTTCATAGGGACGTTGACATTTGTCTGACTGGCTCATTTACTTAACAGGGTACGGTTGTCGTGTTCACAGTTGCGCCTCGCCGTAGTAGAACCGATGTACTAAAATGAATGATAAATCGTAGATATAATAAATTTAATAACAGTCAACACAATAATTATTTATTTTAATGTAAAACACAAATCATGCGTTTTAGGTGTTTTGAATCATGTCAGGGTTTTTCTAGGTTCGGATCTGATGCCGGTACTTCACGCTCGCCGAACGGAGACGAGCGCCTGAGACAGCGCTATGCGCGTAAAAGAGAAGGCATCGCCCCCTTTCTCTTTTACCTGCATAGGTCTGTCTCGGCGCTCGCCTCCGCTCGGCGAGCGTGAAGTGCCTGCATAAGAGTAGATGGAGTGGCGCCCCGCTATCTGATTGCGTTGACAAAATTCCGCATATGTGCGTTGGGCCGATTTGAATAGATTTTGTGTGTTCCAAAGTTTACCTAAGTTTTAGGCGGCTGGTTTAACGAACTCGAAAATCAGCAAAAAGGAGGTTTGTTTCATAATTTCTCTATTGTGTAAAATAGTGTGTACGTGACCGGAGGGAACAAAGTTCAGAATTTGACACACGCGATTGATATTTGTTTAAAAATAAAAAGACTGTCCCTTGAGAAAACCAATGTCAAAAATAAAGTTACGCGACAATATCTTAAAATTTGTTTTTTTATGATTTTCTTTTCTACGAGTTTTGATTAACACTACAAGAAAGTAGTTGAATTGCGATGGAGTAGATCCAATAAGATCAAATATCCAATAGATGCAACGAATCACTGCGCAGTGAACGAATTAATCTGAATTCGAATTAATTGCTGTATATTACTACAGATAAACCAGTTTGTATTCTTTACGACAAACGGTGCTATTACTTCAACTTAATAAACCTTAACTATTCAATTTTCAACTTATTATGAGCTTTAAAATATGTAACGAGTATTATTTTGGCAAAATACGTATTGTTCGAAATAAAACCTTTCAAATATGTAACTGTGTGACATATGAAGATAGCGACACATGTATATGTTTTAATATATATCTCAAAAAATTGGTTTTTTTTGAAAATATTGTGTTTTACATATAATTTTCAAAGAAGATAAGACTTTCATTTCAAAGACAATTTTTCAATTTAACATAACGTAGAGTTATGATTAATAACTTGGCCAATTGACCATTCCCAAATTTTTGGACTAAACTCCCCTAGCCATTGCCGTTCCGTATTTAAAAAAATACTCATGACACTATTACTATTGGCAGTTCTGAGACTGACTTTGTTTTTATAAACATGCAACGGCAATGGCTAAAATAATTCCACCCGATGACGTCACGCTATAAGAATTTTCAATATAATATATCTACGTAAATACTGATCTAAAAACATTTTTTTTAAAATTAGTTTTTTAAAATTGCCTATTCTTTAGCAAAAAAAAATTATAACGGACTTTAGTTCAAAAATTTGTGAATGGTCAATTGCATATGGCTCAATGGAAATTGCTTTTTATATCGTTGAATTGAGGTCGTCGATATGAATTTATAAGAAGTCAATACCATTATGATATTCCACGTAACCGTAAAAAAAAATTAAATTTTTTTTGGCAGGACCTGAGCATGGGTATGTGGAATGTAAAGTATGCGAGTAATAAGGTCATGACAATAATACAAAAAATTTGCGTGTAATGCAAAAAGTAGTCATTGACACGAGAATTCATACATAATCATCATAAAAATAATTGGATATTTACCTACAAATGGTTCTTAAAATAAAATAGTGTTTACATTATAGCATTATGCCATGTTGCATTTTGTCTTTGTCAAAATGTGCAACATATTACGTTTGTTTATACTTTAAAAATATTGTGGTATAGAAAAAAAATACTAAACAAACTAACATAAAATATATTCTAGGTTGTAGAATTAATAAAAATATGTAAAATTAAAATAAATAATGATACAGAATTTTTTTTAGTTTAACAAGATACAAAGACAATTTTTTTTTTATAATAACACACACAATCACAACAACGTCTAGGTCCCAAACTAAGCATTAGCTTGTATTTTGGGTACCAAGCGAAGACACCACATACATATAACAACCAAGACCCGGTGCCAGTATTAATATTCATCATATAAATACTGACCCGACCTGGGATTCGAACCCGGGACCTCCAGCTTCGCAGGCAGGGTTGTTGCCCACTAGGCTAAGCGGTCGTCGACTGAAATGAATAGCGTTACTAATGGTCACGTAGTGTGCACATAGGTAGGTAATTCTCACTGATAGCAGTGAATATTTGAATACCGCGGTGCAGCTTGTCTGTAGCTGAAGTCTGCTTTTTGCCTGGCGTCTAGCTAACCAAGACCGGAGACAAATGTGCTTAGAGTTTCCTCCGTATGGATTGCTAGAATGTACGATGATTTCTGTTGTAACTGTCCGTTTGGCAGGTACCGGATACGGCGTATTGTGGGGCTTAGCTGCTTCCAAAGATAGTGCCCATTGGCGGTGCGATCCACGGCTTTTAACTACGTAGTAAGAGACGTGCACCTAAGAACAATGTTGTTCTACTGGTAAAGTTTTGGATAATGTTAGGGCCTTTACGGGTTTGTAACTAGGAATGGGTGCAATGGTGTCTCGCCGTCTGATTGGCATGACAGAGAGGTTCGAAAATTTTTGTATAGGCGCTGGCTGAGTAACCCGACGTGATTATACGACGACCGCTTAGCCTAGTGGGCAGCGACCCTGCCTGCGAAGCTGGAGGTCCCGGGTTCGAATCCCAGGTCGGGTCAGTATTTATATGATGAATATTAATACTGGCACCGGGTCTTGGTTGTTATATGTATGTGTTGTCTTCGCTTGGTACCCAAAATACAAGCTAATGCTTAGTTTGGGACCTAGGCGTTGTTGTGGTTGTGTGTGTTATTATTATTATTTTTTTTTCAAAATTTTCCGCGCACGATCAAAAGGATATATATATATATATATATAATTTGTATAAGTGTCCTCTACCTATATAGATAGAGGACACTTATACAAATAAAAAATGTCAAGTAACATGAAACCCTAAAGTGTCATGTCATGTTCCCGAGATGTTTTGAGGTAGAGATCGCCATATGAAAACAATGAAAATCGAAAAATGCAATAATTACGTGTGTACCTTTACACATTCCATATTAATTTATTAGAAGATAGTACAACTAGTAGCACGAAAAAACTGCTTTAATTACTTTCCTATTAAATCGCATCACATCGTCATGAAACGCTATTTTGTCAAAGTAGTAGGTAAAATCGTAAAATCCAACCTTTCCATTCAAAATATGAGTACTGTTAAATATGAAGCTCGATTATGAGTAATATTTAGTGTTTATTTCATCAAAATCTATCCACAGAATTAAAATATATAAATTTTTAAGTTTAGCTGGAAAACTTATAGTACCATGCTGCCGTGCCGCAGCGTCGCGTCGCGCATACCCGGTGACGGGGTGGTGTGTCACGGAGGACAGTCACGTTGCATTTTATAACCAGTGATAGATATAAGGGCTTATACGCACTAGCGGGACGGGTGGCGGGCGATAGGGCGGATTCCGCAGCGGAAACCTCCCTACTGCTGTGATCCTTTTCTGAGATAAGATGGCCATGCAAATTGTCAGTGCTATAATGGGGTAAATGACTAATTAAAAAAATGACTAATTTTATATGAAAGAGTTTTCTAAATATATCATACAGTGAAATAATTTTTAAAAATAAATCGGTAATAAAGTCATAAATGTTTGGCAAGAAAGAGACATAGATAAAATTTTAATAGCATATAAAAACAACTGTATATAATTATGTGTATGAATTTTATCGTTTAAACAATCCTAGCCGCCTTGATTCGACAGTGGCAGAATAAGTAAGCCAATAGGTATTGGACATTAGTAACGATGCACATTTGGTACGAGAAATACAACTGGAACAAGGATAATATAGATATGATGATTTAAAGAATGGCGACGTTGGCGAAAGTAGGAAAATATCTGTCATAGTGAGAAAAATTTAGAATGCAATATAAAGTAGCTTACGCCTCCGAGCATAGTATAAATTTGTCAATTGATTAGGCAAGGGCAAAACAGGGAGAGAGCTCTAGAATATGTCAGGGTAAATTCAGCCATGTATAAAACGCGTGGAAATGTGTTATCTTGTATTATAAGCGCAGAGCAACAACATTCGCGAACGTATCCTGTGCGTTTATTTGATTGTACACGTTTTCTATTTTCAGAAATGTTCCGATTACCAGACGTCGACCCTTTCCAATTTCGCGAGACTAGAACCGCCTGACACACAAGTAAATAAAATTATTATTAACACAATAGTAATATGATTTTTATTATTAATCTATTATAATTGAAATTAGATTATATTGTATGTTAATCTGATTATTTTAAATAGGAATGGTGACCTCTTATATCTTATAGTTTATCGATTGCAGGCCACGAAGTCGGTGATATCGCTGTTGCGGTATTATAGATGGAATAAATTTTCAATACTATATGAAGAACCTTGGGTAACAGTCGCGCTTACGTTAGAGAACCATGCCAAGAAGAATAATATGACGGTTAATCATCAGAGGCCGGTCATTGAAGGTTTCAAATGTTGCGAAGAAAAAATGACATGTTGTGCACCCGGATTTTGGTATCAGTTCATACAGGAAACGAAGAATAGAACAAGAAGTATGTTTAATAATATTGAACCATAGTTTGTTCAAGGCTAACAACTAACCCAATATATAACTATGTCTTACTTGATATTAGCATTAAGAGTTATTTTACGATTTAAAAACACATTCTTTTTAATTTCCAACCAAAAGCTTAAATACCAATTTTACTATTTTTCCTCTTTAATCGTTAAATTCTCAAAAATCGTGGAACACGAGGCATTTAGTTTCTGACCCAAAGATCAAATACTATTTTCATACATTTTACTTCAAAATTTAAGGAATTTCCATGCAAATGTTCATCCTCTATTTTGCTGCCTTAAGAAGGGGTGGGACGCGTGAACGTCCATACTGATGCTCTTAAACGATTACGTTTCGGAACTTCTATAAACTTCCTAGTCATAGAAATATCGTAATATATATATATCGATTGCATAATTTCTATGACTAAAAAGTTTATAGAAATTTCAAAGTTTTGGCTCTATACAAACTTAGTTCTAACTCAAATGAGACTATAATTTAAAAAAAAATCAAGATCAATATGCGTATTAGCGACGTAATCGTATAAGAGCGTTTGTATGGACGTTCACGCGTCCTGCCCCTTCTTAAGGTTTGACTTTCTTAAAATCTTGAAGCAGGACATATTTAGTTTCTGCTTCTAAGTCCGAATGTCAATTTTCATGCATTTAACTTCAAGAATGACAGAATTCCCTCACAAACTTTTATGCCCTATTTTACTCCTTTATGGGTAAATTTTTCATAATTTCTGAAATATGTTTTTTTTTTTTATTTCTGACCATAAGGTCAAATAAATTATTTTATTTACGGTTTTAACTTTAAGAAGGACAGAATTCCCTTACAAACTTTCGTGTTCTATTTCACACCCTTAAGCGTAAATTCTCGAAATTCGTATTTTTTCTGAAATGCGTTTCATGTACAGACAACTCCATTACAGTTTTAAGTATAGTAATTTAGTTAATTCAGTTTTATAATATAGAATGAAAAGAAGATGTTAATTAAATATTTATATTAGGTATTAATCTATGAAGTTGCCATTTTGTACGAAATAAGTTAAAGTATTTTTTTTCAAACATCTTTATTTCTGTTATTCAAAGTAATCACCCGTGCAATCGATGCATCTTTGCCAACGCTGTGGCAGTTTATTGATGCCCTTCTTATAAAAATCTACTGGACGGGAATCAACAAACTCTTCAAAGGCATTTTGTACTGTCTCTCGGGGATTGAATTTTTTCTCTCTTAAAAAGTTGTCCAAATTATGAAAAAAAGGAATAGGCGGTAGGCGCAAGGTCTGGTGAGTATGTTGGATGAGGGAGAACTTCCAACCCTAACTCTAGCAGCTTGGAGACTGTTTGTTGTGCATTATTGGGTCGCGCGTTGTCGTGAAGGAGCAGTAGGTACGACCGATTGACCAAAGTTGGTCGCAGACGTGCGAGCTTCTCCATCATTGCTTTTAAGTTCTTCACAGTACACATCTGCAGTAATGCTCATGCCATTTTGTAAAAAGCTGTGATGAATCACACCGACACTAGACCACCAAACAGTGACCATAACCTTTTTAGGGGTTATTTTTCGTTTAACACATTGCTTTGGTGCTGAACCAGCTGATGCTCAAACAACTTGTTGAGTGCTTTCGATTGTCGAACAGAATCCATTTTTCATCACAGGTAACAATCCTGTTCAATATTCCTTCATTTCTGTGCCTGTTCAGCAACGCAAGGCAGGTTTGTGGGGTACCCATGTATCAAGTTTCTTTACTTTGCCAATTTATCGCAAATGGTCCAATATTGTTTTGATGCTAACATCAAAAGCTGCTGCTAGTTTAGCTCTAGTTTGAGTATCATCAGCTTCTACAATCGCCTTCAATTCATCATTATTGACCAGTGTCCGGACGACCACGTGGTTCATTATTTAAGTCATAATTTCCAGAACGGAAGCGAACCAATAACGGGTTGGGCGTTCGGTTGTTAAGTTCGCTCCGTAAACGTTACGTAAGAACGGCAACTTTATAGGTTAAGACCTACTATTCATTGAATATATATTAAAAGTAATAGATGTACAATAAAAGAAAATACATTTTGCAGTATATGTTTTTTTGGGGTCCACATCTGGATTAATAGAAATGATGACTGCAATGGAGTCGCTTCAATTATTTGCGAAAGGCGAATATATGGTTATCTTTGTCGACATGGTAACTTACTCATCCAAAGATGCTCTGAAGTATTTAATTAGTAAGTATCAATCATTTTTAATATTTTTCAGTGTTCAATAATGAAAGCTTTTAGGATGACTTTTAAAACAAATCGGTTGACCCTGCAGGCCATCCCTGAATCTTCCCGCTATTTTCGAGATCAAAGCGCTCGAAAATATTCCTATTAGAAAGCTATTAAGCTTGGAAGCTATTGCTCAAGCTCAAAATATCGATGTTCATGGTTTTTTGAGCTCTTCGAGCTCACAATATTTATTTTCTTAGCTCTCCAAGCTCAAAAATAAAATTACTATAAAAGAGTTCTTTGCGCTCAAAAAACAGGGACATATTCAAAGAAAACGTTATTTTGGAAATTTTTGAACTGCGATATCTTTTGAACGCTTCGTATGATTTCAATGCAATTTACAGCATTCTATGCAATTTTGTAAACATACATTTTTTTGTATAAAGTAAAAAATCGATCGTCGTAAAATCTCAAATTTATATTAAAAAAACACTTTTTCGGAAATTTATATATAATTATTATATACATAATTTATAGGCTGCGATATTTTTTGAATGCGTTGTTCGATTTTAATTTTTTTTGACGGCATTCCAAGCAGTTTTTTACGCATAAAAAACGTATAGAAAATTTCAAGTGGATCGATTGGAAAATCTCAAAATTATCTAAAAAACATAAAAAAAAATTTTTTTATTTATATTTTTTGAATATTTTTGAAATAGCTCGACCAATTGACTTCAAAATCTAATCAGATCTAAGCCTCGATGAACCCTTTCGAACGCCGTATCGTGGGTCTTACTCGGTTGATCTGTTCTCAAGATATCGTACGACAAAAAAAAAGTTACATACATACGGACGTCCAGCCTGAAATAGTCAGAATGGCTTCCCAAGACCTCAAACGTGGAGATCTGTTGAAAACTCGGTTTTCGAAAACCGGACCCAAACCAATAACTTCCCTTGGATAGCGGGAAGTTAAAAAAAAGGCGGCAACTATCAAGGCTATTACAAATCCTATGTTCTTTAAAATCTCATCTAGAAAACCCCTCATTACCGATTTAATTTTATATTTTCTTTCTTATATTGTTTTTAGTGTTCCAGGGCTGAAAAAAAGAACTCTTTTAGTTTCATCAGTTTCAATTCATTTTAAATTAATTCTTAAAATTGCATCAAGTCAGTCTGTCTGTCCGTCTTTAAATCTGTTTATTCATATTTAAATAGGTGAATGCAATTTTGGATGGATGTTGAACAGGCGACTTGATATTTTATTAGTCGCCAATATACCATTTTTTTTATATATCTTTCTTATATCAAAGTGGAGATAAAAATTTTTCTTTTTATCCCATCATGCAAAGTATCATTAGAAAGCTCTTTTGAAATGAAATAGAAGTTCTATAGACCACTTTTTTATTTCAGTTTTCCGTTTAAAATATATTCTGCTCCAAAGTAATTTTTCTCATGTCTCCTATGGTATTTCTAGATAAAAATATTTTAAAAAGATAAAATAAATCTTGTAGGTCTCCAGTAACTTGAACACATTAGTTTTGGAACGATCGAACAAAACCATTAAATCGACAAAAAATACGCTTTGTACGATTATATGCATGATGTAACTGTACTAACTACGAAACCTACACTGTGCGTGGTCCGACATGTGGTTTTATAATACATTGATACATATCGCTCAAAACTAAGATTTGTCATGTTATGAGAACTAATATTTTTAACAAATTGCGTACCGCGTGTTTCAGTTGTTTTCAGTTTGGTTCTCGCTTACTTTAAGTCAGTACTGACCCATCTTAGCGCTAAGTCGACCCCTGACTAAAACCTTGAGGCGTACACGGACATGCAAATCCATATCCATACATAAGAAAACAGGAGTTGAAAAATACATTAATGTTAAGCTAAATATTTCCTTAAATTGAAACGGCCTATTTGTGACAAGTAGTTATTATTTATTTATTCTGAATCATGTGAGTATAATAGGATTTTTTTTTCTTTTTATTATTCATTTTTGCTATCTCTATTATTTGCCGTAGGTGGTTGGAAGATTTAGCAACACTTTTAGAATGAACAACGCTGATTTCATGGTAAACGGCGTTTACGCGTAGGCACCCTTAAAATATATATTTCTTACCTCGGTCTCAGAAAGTATATTTGTCAGACTTAATCAATATGTATTGTGTTATTGCCAGAGACAGAAGAAAGAGGCTTACAAGTGACTTGTCCGAGTACGAGCGAATTCAAGAAGCGCGCTCAATCTCTATTGGTGGTAGTTTCATCTGAACCAACACCGGGATATGAACAGTTTACGGCTCGTGTGCGGACCTACAACACTATGAAGCCCTTTGAATTTGAATTGCCTGCAGTGTTTGAGAACAAATTTAATAAGGTATTCTATAAAATACTGTATTATGATTTTGTTTATAAAAGAGTTGTTGAAGTTACAGATTAAACAATTATAGAAAATGTAAACTCTTGGTGTCCAACCAAGAAATTCTATATATACTTATAGTTAAAATATATTTTGTCCTTATGTTTCATTGTGACACTTTTTTGAACGAAACGAAACATTTCAATTAAACTAGATCTAAATAAATGTGTCGGAATTGGACAGTTGAACTTTTACATGGTGTAATGTAGGTATAAATATTTTAAAATTTAATAACAATTTATTTAATTTGTACTTTAATTGCGAGGTCAGTTCATACGAAATTTATTTGCCGTCAGAATAAGGTTCTATTTTCTCCTTCTGAAAATGCAGAATAAGGCACATGCAAGAGAATGGCATATGACTATCTAATCAAGTTGCTAAAAGGAATGATTAGAGCAAGCTTCACTCTATTGCACACCCGTGGAGTGTAATGTGGGCGAATGGTCTTCTTTGCAATTTAATCAGATAATAATAAATTTATTCAATCAAATTAAATTATTCTCTATTCCATCAAAGTTTTTTACAGTGGCAATTACATAAACATAAATTTTTAGAATCGATTTGAATCACCTTTCATGTGATTATTAAATTTTGTTTTTTTTTGGTCATGAATTTTCATTGAAATTCAGACATGACTCAATATATTTACTTATAACATAAAACGAGCTACTATTGATTCATTATTTAATTATTTCGACTACATTTGCAGTTTGTTTCCATCTACGCGGCATATCTGTACGATTCCGTCAAATTGTATGCTCAAGCTTTGGACTTTCTTCTAAAAAATGAATCAGAACCTTTGACTCAAAAAAAAGTTTTGGAAGTCGCAACTGATGGCTCTAAGATTGTTGCGACTATGATTCGTAGCAGCCCTTACAAAAGTAAGTACCTCATTCATTCCTTGAAGTGTAACTTTTAAATACGATCTACCCACATCATTAATATATGGTCGCGTAAGATATGTTCTACCCAATCGGGAATAAAATACCTGTATGTAGTAAGACAATGACGAACCCAGGGAGATTTGAAGCTGTGATCACTTAGATCTCGCTAAAACATGATGTTTGAGTATCACCACGATAGGTCTGGGACTAATAGTAGGTATTGAAAATATTAGCTTTTAAAAATGTGACACTGATCATGCAGATCTAGCAAGTACTAGCATGAACTGAAAAATTATCGTAAAATTATCGCGCAAAGTGACTTCTTCTACGTTTTAATTTTCGGGATTTCTTTAAATACGGATTACGAGTTCCAAAGACGACGACTGTTCACTTGAAACAGTCGTCATCATCCAGGATTTTCGTAATATATTTATCTTATTTTGATAACTTTAAAATACATAGTTAGATTTATTTACGTTGTATTAATTATGGGACGCAGCTACATAAAGCTACACTTCAATACTGTCGTACGGCGGAATTCATTGCCCAAGTATATATAAGTATTCGTTGAAAATAAGGTTGTTTTGCGCAACCACGGGGAAATCACGCTTTAACGATTTTTTTATAAATCTTTGTTCTCAAATTGCAATGTTCGCAATTCGATAAAACTCGTCATCTCAAATTAACTAGACCAGGCACCGCGAAACACGAAATGAAACCGCACACTACGTGTGTGAGTGACGTTGGACATTTGAGAAGTAGTTAAAGCAGACTATACTGTAGGTACAATGGTTTATATCCCATACCTGGCAAGGTATAATAATATCTGGGATATTTAACACACTGTCATCTAGTCGTAAACTAGACAGAGGCCTGTGCACTATGGTTACTGTACAAGACTGGTACATCTACATACTTAATATTTTTTTTGTAATACCTACATAGATATTTTACACTCAGACACGGAACAGATAAAGATGTTCACGTACATAAAACACCATAAAAATTTGTCTTGACGGGATTCGAATCCGCGATCTTTGAGTTTACAGTCGGCGTTTATGTGTGGTCAGTCATGTATATGTGTGCGTGTTTCTTGTCTGTACAAGCGAATCGATAAGGTTTTTGCGTTTCATTGTTGTGTTCGCGGCGCCTTGTCTATACATATCTTTTAGTCAGAGTCTATACTTTTGTTGAAAAACATATTAAAACTTTTATTGAAAAAATATTATTAGCAAGATAATGAAATATAGATGGTTTGTATTATCAATACATTTACATATGTTATGTCATAATTGTGTCATAAGAATTTAGCCCATATCTGGATTGTGATAACATGTTAGATTGATTTGTGTTTGTCTCTTCAGGTATATCGGGCATGTCCGTGAGGTTGGATGAACGAGCGGATTCTGAAGGCAATTTTTCTGTGTTGGCATTTAAAGCTACGAACTTTAGTGATGATGAGGCGAACATCATAAACTGTTCTTATAGTATGGTACCCGTCGGTCATTTTCAACAAAGCAGTAGAGAGTTTCCTGTGAGTGTTTTTTTATAAATTGACTCTGAACTATAATAAAAAAATTTAGTGTCAAATATATGTAATGTAATGTATCAACAACTCTGGTCAGTTTAAAACAACACAGAACAATATACAGTTTAAAAAATTGGTGAATTTTAAAGAGCTTTCTTAAGTGTTTTCAACATGTGTAACGGTATGTCTGACATGTTAAAGTACACGTGGATAATAGTCTGCTGAAAATGAAGATGAACTAAAAATGTTTTGAGTTATTGGTAATACGACCTATTCCTGTTGTGAGTTGTAGAGATCAGTATCAATCAATTTGGGCTTATAATGTCATAACCCTATACCAAAGTGAACTATTATCGAGATAATTTGAAGTTAAGCGTTTTGTGAAAAACATTATGTATTTCTAGTTATGTAATGAAATAAAAAATCCTAAAAAGTGTTACAAGATCGAGTTTGTTACCTGTTTCTGATAATGAGAAAACTATTGGGAGTATTAGTAAATCCTACATATACAACGCAAATTATTTACCGACATATGTCAATATGTGTTGTTCAGTAATAAATGTAGATTTGAATTACCATATTTTTATATGATCTAATATTTCGTAATTTGTGAAATAGTTTCACCAAGTGAAGTGACGTATAGCCAATATGAGACATGAAGTGGAAAGGGCGCGCGGGCGGGGTGGTGCGACCGACAGTCAGCTAGGTTGATTATATTTCTTGAAATATCTCAGAGAACAACTTTATAGCTTATTATTTTTAATAATATTAATTATAAATAATAAACCTAAAATATTGTCTCATATAAGAAAATTGTATTGAAATATATCTAAGAATATGATTAGCTATAATTAATAAATATTTTACCAGGAATACAAACTTAACCCTCGTCTACCGATCGATTGGCCGGATAGCGTGAAACCCGAAGATGAACCGTCATGTGGTTTCCTTAATGAGAAATGTCCAAAAGACGACTCTCAGATCACCTCTTTGGTGGTTGCCGGTACCTTAGCAGTCACTCTCTTTTGTGCACTAGTTGTCACCATTAGCATATACAGAAAGTGGAAGATTGAACAAGAGATTGAAGGATTACTCTGGAAGATAGAGCCCCAAGAAATAGTTGGTTATTTTCCAAGTGGACTTGTCTGGTCACCTAGTAAGGTACTTCTCATGTGTGTCTTTTAATATTTATTTCATTCAGATTGTTTAAAAATACAACTTGTAATGTAATAAACGCATACTCTGAAATAGTTTGTGAAGAATCGACTACTGAATCGATTTCTGTTATTTTAGACCCGGAACGAAATAAACATGTTCATGCACACAAATATTTGTACCGGATGGAAATCGAACCCGCGATTTTTGGCTCTGCAGTTAAGGTCATTAACCACTCGGCAAGCAACCGATATAATACATACTATGTCACTCTATACTATATCACACTATACATGTGAATACTATATCACAATGGTGGGCATCTTCCTCTCTAGTACTATTATTCAGTGATTGAATATTTAATCAGATATATCATCAAGGGATAGGGACAAGAATAGACATGCCTTTTCCCGACAAAAGGATTTGTGCCCGACTTGGCATGGCGAGTCTATAAGTGTAGAGTCTGGTTCATTTCCTTGCGGCCTTTCCCACATAAATAATGTAACTTTCATAATTTGATAAATAGTTTACTAATTAAGTTTTAATTATTTTTGAAAGACATGGTTACCTCCCTACAGACAGATGGAAATATAAGGCAAAATATCTACAAATTTTTGATCAAATGATACATTTTTCAGTTGAGCCTGGCCAGTGGAATATCAGGCGAGAGTCGGTGTTGTCCACAAATTTTTGCCACAACAGCGCAGTACCGAGGGAATGTAGTCCGAATAAAGGAACTTAAGTTTTCTAAGAAAAAGGTTCGTTTATTATTTGTTTTATTGCAATTTATGGTTTATATAACACCTGAAAGCTATTGTAGTTAGCCATTTTGGCATATTGATCATTGTTTAATATAAACTTAGAAATACAAATGTGGTTCTCCAAAATACCAGATAATCAAAATAAAATGTTGTTGTATACAGTGTGGAAGCTCTTCGGCAGTCAGTTCCTTAAACCAAATTAAGGGCAAGAGAAAATCCCTTAAGTTTAACGTAGGTAACTAATGAATTTCTCGAAATTGTGATTGTCCTAGTTTCAGAATTATTTGTTGTTTTTGAAATGTAATTTTTATACAGCTGTTAACCGTATTCACCCTGGCTGCTTGTGTATTATGTATAAATGTTTGTATAATTTTAATCGGTTGTACAATCGCCGCCATTCCCGCTGGACTCCCTTAAAGCGCTTTTCGTTGGTACCAATCGTGCGCGGGAAGGGCTTTAATTTAAGAAATTATTGAAATCAAAATGGAAATAATAATAATATTCTTTATTTTAAACATGTTACGAAAAAATTATGATAATCTAATGCAATACTTAATTAATAAATTTATAATATATATTAACTTGCATCTGTACATTTATTTGTATTATTTTCATTAATTGAAAATAATCACTAACTAACAAAGGGCACGTTACTTAAAATTGCCCCGATTGCCGTAATTTGAAAGAGTTACTTCTACACAATACTTTATGCGAATTAATTAAGTCGATCCAGCGGGAAGAGGTGCCATAGTACATTACAGCGCGACCACAAACATTTTACTGATGGCTTATATAGCTGATCTCTCAAATTTATACGCACAATTGCCGTTTATATATAATATTATTTATTTAAATATATATATACGGCAATTATGGCAAATAATTATATAAATGATAAAAAATAATAGAACGTATGCCTGGTTGTTTATTCCCATTTGTACAGAATGTTGGTCATTTGGCTTTTATGTTGAGCGGTAAACTTACGTGGTCGCATTGTAATAAACGATCTCATTAATTAACTTGCTGCTTATTTTACAGTGGGATAGCTTATTTTAAGTAACTGAAATATTAATAAAATGCCTTTTAATTCCATAGGTATATCTTACTAAATTAATATACTTTGGAGGGTAAAATTATAGTTATAATGAATATGAATTGCTGAATGGGTTTTACGTTTGCTACAACTGTCCGTGTTTTAAAAATGTTTGATGCGCCTGTCCAGGATATATCGCGTGACGTGATGAAAGAGATGCGGTTGTTGCGTGAACTGCGCCACGACAATCTGAATTCGTTTATTGGTGCTGTGGTAGAACCGCTGCGTGTGCTACTCATCACCGACTATTGTGCTAAAGGCAGCTTGTATGTGAGTGACACTAAAATCATGTCCTTAAATTTCTATGAGGCTGCCGAACTGATTGCTCATTTGAAAGATCATATTTAAACCAGTAAATATACTTGTTTATTTATGGTCTTTTGGCATACCTATGGCATAGAACTCTGAGGGTCCACAAATAATAATGATAATATTAATAATAACACACACAATTATAACAACGTCTAGGTCCGTATTTTGGGTACCAAGCGAAGACACCACATACATATAACAACCAAGACCCGGTGCCAGTCATCATATAAATACTGACCCGATCTGGGACTCGAACCGTGACCTCTAGCTTCGCAGGCAGGGTCGCTGCCCACTAGGCTAAGCGGTCGTCAAAAATAATTAAAATGCTGCAAAATCGAGAAAACATACACTCTGATGATTTGAGGCAGTTATGTTTAAACTTTAGGCTGTAATTTACGGAAGGGTTATTCAGTGTTACTTCGCAAAAAAAAAAATCGAAGAAAAGTAAAGATTTGCAGTCACTGTACTTGAAAAATCATCACAGTGTCTGTTTCCTCGATTTTTTTTGGTGCCTATAATTTTAAAAGTGCATAACTAAGATTTTTTAAATATTTTTCTAATAACTGACAGTACTTTCCTCATCACCCGTTTCTGGATTGACGTTGATTTCTGGGACACCCTGTATATATATTGTTAACGATTTGAGGAGATATCTCGCGAAATTTTCACGTAAAAAAAGTCACTAAATAACCTTTAGTGTATTTTAAAATGTCTGTCGAATCATACTTCACACAAGTTAGTGTACGATGTTTTTAAACATTATTTAGTTCAATTATAGCCCCCCCGTAATTTAGTTTTCATAAAGTCTCTACAGAATTATATGGCGGTTCATATACCTGTGACATACAGAGAAGATGAAATTATAAGGGTTCCATTTTTGCTGTTATATTATTATATTTAGTTAAGGGATACTAAAAAACTGTGTCGTTTACTCTGAGATGGGAAGCATTTTAAAAGATATGACATACTGGAGCTAAAACGTAAGAGTCCAGCTCCAATCAAAAGCCATCTGTAATGAGAATTGACTGTAGAAACCACAGAGCATTAAAGTAGAAACCACATATACTGTCATTCTATTTGTTTATAGTTTCTGACAGATCGCAAATAAAATGATTGAACGAAAATTTAATAACATTAGCTTATTCTGGTATGAATATGGTACTAGCATTATGCTCTTTTTTACGATTTTATTGTTACTAGAAATTGTTGGTAAGAAAATATGAATGAATTTGGTGTAGATTATTGAATTATCTATTTATTTATAAACATCCAAATATTTCCATGTGATTTTATTGTTTTTCAGGATATAATTGAAAATGAAGACATAAAGTTGGATAGAATGTTTATATCTTCGTTAATACATGATCTCATAAAGGTAACCATACCAGCGTTAATACATACAGCACGTACAGTTTCATTGTTACAGTAATACGCACGGATCTTTGCCGCTGTGAAGTTATTTACGAAAAGCGTCGCAGTAGCATAAGATAGAGATGAAAGAGAGGTCGGATAGTTTGCGCTACTTGCTCGCGCGCGTGGCGTCCACTTCCCACTATTACCCATCGCCGTCCCTTCTACTTCACTACTACCATTTGAGTCATTCGCAGGCAACTTAGAGCGGCAAAAATCCGTGGGAATTACTATAATAGGCCTGTAATCAATATATTAAATTTGTTTCAGGGGATGATATTTATCCATTCATCGCCCTTAATATATCACGGAAATCTGAAATCCTCGAATTGTGTGGTCACTTCTAGATGGATGTTGCAAGTAAGGATAATATTTTTAACATGATACATTACGATAATATTAACGTTGTAGAGTGCACAATGATTTGGGTTTAGTATTGTGGCTAGATACAAACGACTGTGAAGCAAACTTGTTTCAGATTATTGATTTTTAATCTAGATAATAAAATCTAGCTAAAGTCTGGTCTTTTTTCTCGGACATTGAACTGGTTACACATAATTTTCACAAAGAATGACAAGTTTTATTATTATTTTAATTTTTTTACAGGTTACCGATTTTGGTTTACACGAATTGAGATATTGCGCTGAAAATGAATTTATCGGTGAACATCAATACTACAGAGGTAAAATTTAATTCATATTTTATGTGTATATGTGTACATAACGGAAGTCTAAATGTTACAAATTACCCGCCTATAGATTAACGAAGATATTCATTGATAAAAATATTACAAACAATTTAATTTAGGTTATAAGAACATCACGTAGTAAAAATAAATAATCGTAGGTATTTATATGTATATTATTGACGATCAAAATATACTTAAAAAAACCCACCACACTGGAAAATCGATTTAAATTGTATAAGCTGTCAATGTTATTAAAGCTTCATAAACGTCGCAACTATAATAGTTTAACTGAAGCCGCTGTACCGCGGCTTAGGTATGTGCGCGGTGCGGAGGGAGGCAGATCTGTTCTGTCAGTCCGTCGTCAACGCTTAGGAGCTGCCTTCCCTCCTCGCCGCGCACATACCTAAGTCGCGGTACAGCAGTTTCAGTCAAACTATACACAATTTATTTTGAACATTTACATTCTATATGTCAGGTCTCCTTTGGAAGTCGCCTGAGCTATTGCGACAACTCGACGATCCCAATGGCACTGTTGGAGGCACTCAGAAGGGAGACGTGTATGCATTTGGAATTATTTTGTATGAAATAATTGGAAGAAAAGGACCATTTGGACTGACTTCTATAGAACCGAAAGGTAACAATTATCATTTCAGAAGATTGTTCATATTATAATACTAGTTTTTGTCGACGACTCCTCTCGTACAGGCGGACACAGAAAAAAGTATACCACGTCTTGCCACAGCCGGTATAGAAAGCGCGCCCTGCTGGTACAACGATTACGACGCACGACTATGGTACACTTTTCTATGTGTTCCATTCTACATTGGCTTCATTATACATAATGTCCTTTTAACGGATTAAGATACTCAAATACTCTCCTGCCCTTTGGATTTTATAGTGTAAATAAAATATCTATTGGCAATATCAATTATTTCATATGGATCATTATTTCGTCGTTATTTGAAAGAAAAATAGATTTATTAATGTAATTTTTTGGTTCTTTTTTTTTTAATTCGGTGACGCCGTATCAATATGACGTCACTCCAACAATTAAGATGAATCTAACCAGATCTGCATATGTTCAAATCTTTTAAGCCGATTAGGCTACAGGGCATGCCAAAGAAATATATAGGATGCATGCATACACTCGAAAAACATTACCTTCTGCAATCGGATAAAAATGGTTCGGCGGAAAGAGATTTAGCACCAATGACGAGATCGTTAACGGCAAATCAAACGCATGTTTTCTAAGGGTTACCGAAATAATATTTTTTGGAAACGATCGAAAAAGTAAGAAAAGCATAGGAACAAGTGTGTTGAGCTAGGAGAGTAAGTTTGAAAATAAATAGTAGTAGTATGCAAAAACAGTATTCTTTGTTTAATTTTTACCAGAATTATCTCGCCGCCCTTGTATCATATATTTTTGAATAATGCTTTTTTTATTTGAATAAGGATTTAGGAGAATAACAGGCATGAAATTATATAAATTAAATTATATTTAATTAAAGATCAAAACATAAGTTAGAGAACCTAGTCGTGACTTCATGTTATTTTTGACATAAATTGTATCTT
This sequence comes from Luffia ferchaultella, assembly GCA_949709985.1. NCBI lineage: Eukaryota > Metazoa > Arthropoda > Insecta > Lepidoptera > Psychidae > Luffia > Luffia ferchaultella. The sequence goes on from OX453244.1 coordinate 10,340,888, forward strand.
ATTCAAATAGATGTGTTGTGGTCTATGGTCATAGACAGACGCGCAGAATTGATTTCCAACCATAGCATGAGGTGAATTCCATAAAATACTTTTACAATATTTTGCATTCTGACAGCCCTATTCTTTCCTTAGGTATAATATCAAATGACGACTCAAATTGTGCCGCTAGTAGACATTTACATAAATTCACTAATTTTCGTAACAACTCTGCAGATATAGTTGAACGCGTGAAACGTCGAAAGATGGACGGGGAAGAAGTGTTCCGGCCCTCATTGTCTGCGCTTGGGGACGTTGAGGATTACATAGTGACGTGTTTGCGTGATTGCTGGGCAGAGGAACCGAGCGCTCGTCCAGACTTCCCCACAATACGCAGCCGACTCAAGAAGATGAAGACTGGCAAGTGAGTAACCCATATATCATTAACAAATCTATACTATTATATAACTGTAATTGAGTGATGTCTGTTAGTACATCATCGCGAAAGTTCCGCTGGATCACTTTTAAGACCCACAATATAAGGACAGGCAAACGGTGCCGGCGGGCAGCAGTAATTTGCTACTACTACACTGCTAACCGTTTTAAACAAAAACGAACAAACTGCAAGGTGCTGCCTGTGGGCAACCATGGTTAGCTGAGTTGCAGCAGCACTTTGCTATCTATATGTTCCGGTCCTACGACACTTTTTGTTAGCATCTATCGATCGGTTGCGTAACGTTCGGACGGGCAAATGACCAAATGATTTGACTGACAAGAAAAAAAATGCGACTTTTGATTAGTTACAAATGGCGCGTGAACGACTCTGAATGATGAAATTTTAAAGAGGGCGCAGTTTACTGCTTTGCAATGAAATATATTCTCAGGAAATTACTTAATATTTACTGCTTAGTCTTCCCATACAAGTGACGCGGATCATTTGAACAAGTCCGTACTCTTATTTGAATGCAGTACTTCAAAAGGTGCACCTTCATCTGCTGTCGCACAGATCGAGACAGGGACGGCGGCGTACGGGCTGTCGCCCGTAACCGCATTCTGTTGCACTTCGTCGTCCGATCATGTGAACGCCATATGGATATGGCACGTATCTTCAATACGCGCTCGTACAACATCGCGCGACCTTAGCGAGTTAATGTTAGAAATAGACTCGATAGAGTTTTTCGGCTGCGATCCCGTCTATTTTTCGTCCAATAAACCACAAGGCACGATGTTATCCCTGACGAGTTGTGGCGGATTTTTGCAATTCATAATTGATTAGATCAAACATGACACCGCGTTTCGTCGGCGAGTCGCAAAGCCGTTATGCTACACTCTGGCGCTCGTTTTAATTATTGTCCTGTGTAGTTTACTTTTGTTTACTTTTTGTATTTTGCTGCCAGAACGATTAAATTCACCCATGAAATAAATGTGAACATATTATTAAATTACAACCTACAATTTGAATTATGAAACATTAGTCAAAAAGAAGTTTTTAATTTCTGTTCATTGAATCCCCACGATGAAATTGAAATTCGTTCAATTTATAAATAACGAGTGACTAAACAACTTGCAGGTCCAGGAACATCATGGATCAGATGATGGATATGATGGAGAAGTACGCTAATAATTTAGAAGATCTAGTCAGCGAACGCACGAGGCTACTTTATGAGGAGAAGCAAAAAACCGAAGATTTACTTCATAGAATGTTGCCAAAGTGAGTTCAATGTTATCATTATTAATTATTTTGCACAGGTGAAAACTTTTTTTTTTACATATGGTCTTTCTATAATTATATCGTTAGGTATTTCATATTACATGTTAATTTGTTCCTACAGTGAACCATTGCTGAGTAGCATAGTACCATATTATTATGTCTGATAAAAAAAATTTGTTTCGAAGTTAAGGAAAAACATGTCATTTTCATTGAAATTCATTATTAAAATATAGTAATTGACTTATTATTTATAATTTTTTTAAATTTCCACAACTAATGCTATTGCCATATGTAGAAGTATTTTTTATAATAAAAAATAGAGAAAACAATATGGGCTGGACGATAGCGACAGCTTTTAGGCAACGTGTTATACCAGGCTGCATAATCATATCTAAGTAAGAGAGGAAAAATAAAAAAAACCCACAACCTTGTGTGGGAAACACTAAATAAGTACATAAAACAATTTTCACCAAGCTGCCTTTAAGGAGATAAAAAATATTTAAAAACAGCTCCCAACTCTAATTAATACATACTTCACGACAGTAAGTTGAAAATGAAAAAAGTGGTTCACTCAATAAAAATTATCACATCACGCTGCCAGAACTAAAACCTCTCTAAAAACTTTATTAATAAATATTAAAAAAAATATGTGGCCCGCGCCAAATGAGCATAGATAACACATATATGCTTGAAGTTAAAGCATGAAACGGTAGGCCATCGCCTAAAATGTGTCGCGATCATCTAGTCTATTATATAATACCAAGTAATTTGACTGGGATTTTTTTAATAAAATGTTAATATTTACGTTAATTTCTAGTGTAATGTTTTTATGATTTTTCCGACCTCTGCATACTCGGTTCTGTTCAAGATTTTATGGTCACTATGGGATGTTTGCTGTATAATTTGTATAAGTTTATTTACTGAGTAATATAATTAATAGAGCATAGAGCAAACAGTACTGCAATACTGCATGATGTTATTTGTTAAATGTACATCTATCCTTAATTCATATAATGATACCTTGTTTGTGAAAAAAAAAAAAAAAAAACTAGGGACTCGCATTGTTTCTATATTTGTTTGTTGTTTACTAACAATGTCTAATGTTAAGCCTGAAGGGACGTTCATGAAATGATTGATTGGAATGTCATATTTATTGGCTGATTGAGGCCGATTGATTCAATGCGTGATTATTTTCATTTTATCGATTTAGTTGAACTGGACATAAAATCGAAAACATCACTGATTAGTCATGTTAAATTTACTTTATGAGAGCTACTGATCATACATTTTGATGAAATATTCATGCATTTAATTAGATTAGACTTATGTGAATTAGAAGACGCAAATACAACAAGGACTCGGTTTGGAAATGTAGTCACTGATTTACATTCAGTCCAGTATTTTGTGAAAAAATATAAACATATTTTTAAGGGCTATCGAGTATTTCAAGGTCACAGTGAAAAAATTAACTAGCATAAATTGTTGAATTGAAGTTGTAATTTAGTTTTTTTTGTTGTTAAATTGAAATTGTAATTTTTGAAACCAAAAGGTATTATGAAGAGTGTTCAATGAATAGTGAGAATGACTAAAATACAGTAACTTTTAGTAAAATGTATTTTGTTTTTCAACGTAATCACATTTTGAGTACATATACTTGATGTACATATACCTTTAAAATAATAATAAAAAAAATCATTTACTAAAACTCTTCATCCTGAGCCTCTGTTAAATCGTGTACTGTGGGGGCCACTGCTTCATCGTTTTTAAATTTTCATTTTTGCGGTGTTCTTTCAACCACGGAAAGATATAGAAATCACTAGAAGCGAGGTCAGATGAATATGGAAGATATACCACCAGTTCAAAGCCGTCATCTTCAATGGCAGCCATCGTAATTCTGGACTTGTGCGCGGGACGTTATCTCGCCGAAACAAAACAAAAGCGAGTTTGCCGCGCCGTTTCTCGTCTATTTCGTTAGCAATTTCTAATTTGTCCTGCATTTTAAGTCCCCGTAAAAGTGGCCCCATAATTGCAGTATTCGATTATTACTTTTTTTTTGGCTGTCGCAGAAAAGGGAACCCATGATCTTGTCGGCAGATATATAGCCTTGAATTTCTTAGGAGTTGGAGACGACGCTTTCTTCGAAGTTATTGACTGGTTGCTCGTTTTAGGGTCGTAATGGTGAAGCCATGTTTTATCCATAGTTATGAATCGAGCCAAAAACCGGTCAGAATCTTGCTGTAACAAATCCAAACAGCTTTGTTAAATCCTAAGTGTGGTTCGTATCTGCGCGTCGGTAAGCATTATGGGCACCCAGCACGCTGACACTTTTTTCATGTCCAGCTGGTTGTACATAATATTATAAACACTCCGTATCGTAATCAGTACTTCTTCAGCTATAAAAAGAACAGTAACACAATAATCAGCCAAATTTTTTCGACTTTTTGAATAGTTGTTAGTTCGGTTACTGCCGTCGTAGGGCACCCCCAGCATGGATCTAGGTTGGCGGAAGTTCTTCCTTGCTTAAACATAGCACAGCAACGAGAAACTGTTGATTGTGGAGGAGCCTTAACCCTTAATATTCTTCGCAAGTCTTGAGTTAACTGCTCTATAGTAGTAATTTCTTTTCAATACAGTTGTTTAATTACTATCCGAATTTAATTCTTTTTAATTCCATTTTTGAGTACACGCTCTGACACGTAGGAAACAAATGATTAGGTTTTTACAAAACAAAAGATATTAAAAAACTATTTAAATTATTATGACAAACGTCTAGGTTATGCCTGCCAATATTTACTTTTTTTGTTACCAAAGACTATCTCATTTTCATTTTTTATTGAACCTCTGGTAGACCTTGTAAATATATGTATTTACAGCTTTATGTTCTTCAGGTGAAGGTTGGTAATTTTTTTGAATGTTTTGTATTTACTTAGAAAGTTTTAATCTATTCTATTTTTGAAGCACTTAAATATATATTGAATGTGTAAAATTTGTCACATGTTGCAATTCTAAGTAATCTGTCTAACCAGCACTAATGCACTCAATATGACAGTATTATATAAATATATAATAGGTACATATTCAACATGATGCATGTGCTAATAAATTTTATTAAATGTAAAATGCAATTAAAATATGAAAATTGTCAAATTACATTTTCTTATTTTAATTAATAGGTTTTGTCAATTAATGTTTCCGTGAATAAGTAGGGGTAAAATATAATATAATATTCTGACAAATATGTCAAGTCATTTGGAAACAGTGATACAGGAATGGACTAAATGTAAAGAAGTGAGACGTCGCGTCGCCGCCAACACAGATTGTAGTACCTACTTACGTTGTTGTACTTGTGTTCTTTTGCAGATGTGGAGCTTGATTCCATTATAGAAATATCGTGAAAATGTTCGAGGTAAATAACTCTATACTGGTGACAGTAGCTATTATGGTTGGCATTTGATTTTAACCGCCGAAACACATTTCATCTTTGATTGTTTAACATTTTTTTAATATCTTAATAATCGTCGTAAATTTTTTAGGATTGAATAGTTTTCAAAAATGTGTTTCGCGTGGATGGTACTAAATTGTAGTAGTGATAGAGCTTGCTTTGGGTTTGTGTGGTGGTTTGAGACTTGTAGTTCGGCGCCGGCGGAATCCCTCTAGTCGACACAGTACGTATTTGTATTTAGAAGTATACATAATTATCTGTTAAGAATTGTTATGTTGGTATGTTCGAGGTTTGTGAACTTTAGAATAGATGAGTTGTGTGTTATAGATTAGTGAAAATTATTATTTTTTTTTTGCTCACGAACGGAGATGACATGGAAATCTGCTCCTGACTGAGCGTTGAAAAGTGAGATATACCATTGAAAAATGATTTTGTTCGTAATGACGACTATAAATGAGTATCTCCTTATGTACCCAGTATCGAGTTAGAAAGCGTGTCGTGACGTATCGGTTGATTGTCGGCAGGTCAGTGGCCCGTCGACTGACTACGGGAGAGGGCGTGGAGCCGGAATCGTTCGATTCCGTCACGATATACTTCAGTGACATCGTCGGTTTCACGGCCATGTCGGCGGAGTCGACGCCTTTGCAAGTCGTTAACTTCCTGAACGACCTGTACACAGTGTTCGACCGAATTATCAGAGGCTACGATGTGTATAAAGTGGAAACGATAGGTGACGCTTACATGGTGGTGAGTTGGCGGAGTTTATTATTACTAAAAATTATGTAATTATTAGAAATGTTGTAAGTAGTAATAGTAGTTTGAAGTTTGCAAGATTAGTACTGTAATGTATTCTAGATTTTCATTATGTTCAGAAGGGATAGACTAAAACAAATGAAATAAAATTGCATGTAATTAAGGGGTATGGACTGGCAATCCTAAAATCGTAAAAAAATGCTGCACGGAGTTTTTTACCGGTTCTTCTAGTAATCAAAACCGGCGCTAAATGCATCTTCACTTTCAATAGGTGTGGTTAACGCATCTTACATTTAATAAATTATTTTGATTCCTGCTAGACATAACATTTTTTTTTAACATTACAAATTGAGTAGTGTACGCCTCTTAGCCATTAAAAATGGATGCGTGTGTCGATATGTGTACACGGGTCAAAAGTGCAACTTCTATGGGTTATACAAACTTTTTTTTTGTATTTCGTAAATATACAATTACGAACAAACTCCCTATATATCCCCGCCTATATCTTAAATATATTCAGCGACGGGTTCCCCGACTACAATTTTATTGTATACTTTTATAATCGAAGGTTTGTGATATGTATTTATAAGGACAGAGTCAATGTATGTGTAACGTCAGAGCGTAAAGTGTGACGTAACTAAATTGTATTCCTACCCTTTCAAAAGAAGTTTTACTTCAAAATATCGTAATCGTATTTCATTACATTGTAATAAACTTTATTTTATTGGTAGGTATCCGGGCTGCCCATTAGGAATAAGGACAGGCACGTCGGCGAGATCGCGTCTATGGCGTTAGAATTGCTGAATGCTGTGAAAAGTCACAAAATCTCACACAGACCAAATGAAACTCTTAAGTTAAGGATAGGCATACATACAGGTACGAGTTTTATGAATTATAGTAATGAATTATTTTATGACTATTGTTTAATAAATTGAAGTAAGTAAATAAATGAAAATACATGCAATAGCGGAATATGCAACATGCAGTTTTTTTTTTAAATTATTTATCAAACTGTAAATATTAATATTCTATTAAAAGTAAAGCATATAAATATCAACCTTAATCCTTTTAAGAGTGCGGAGGCACTTTTTCACGTGAAATCAGACCTGCACGGACTGACGTTGAAGGAATTATAAGATACAAAAATGGTAACAGTGCTAATAGAACAAAACGATAACTGAACTGCTTAGAATTGAAGGTCTTATATGATAATTTAACTAATATACATTCAGTGATGCTTATAATACTTCAAACATGTTGAATATTACCATACTTCTACATTTTTTCATCGAAGTGTAACCAACAAATAGTTAGTAATAGAATGAGTGTGTCTTGTCATTTTTGCATTTAATAGAAATATGTTATATTTATTAAGAAAAGTCAATCAGTAAAAGAATTTTATTGATATCTACAAAAATGCCAAAAGTACACATTTTAGAGTAAATCGTGCAATGACGTCACTCGGTTACATTACAATGGGCTAACGAGGTTAATTTGTACGTAGCGGCACCGAGTGACGTCACGAGAGGATCGTGAAAACACAAATTTTGATTTGTTATATCTCCGGTAATAATCTGTAGTTTCCCGAAATTGAATAAGCATAGTCAACAGTTCGTTATACTATAGCGTGTGAAATAGCGTATGATAGATAGTTTTGTTGAAGAGGACACGCTCATTATGTTGTGTATGGGCTATTTGAATGTATGATACATAATTTGTAATATCGCATAAAACATGTTTCCGCACTATTTGCATAATAGGCACCCAAATTGAGGAACTACTCTGTCTTAAAAGTATCTATTTCCATTTTCTTTAAAGAGTATAATGTAACCGTAACAAATGTTCATAAGTTAATCTATTTTCATAAAGAATACCGAATACTGTTTTTGAAGTTTTGTCATAATGATTACAGGGGCAGTGGTAGCGGGTGTGGTGGGTCTGACGATGCCACGCTACTGTTTATTCGGAGACACCGTGAACACGGCGTCACGCATGGAGTCGACGGGCGAACCCTTGCGTATACATATTTCGCCTAGCTGCAAACGCGCCCTCGATGTACTCGGAGGGTACATCACTGAGACACGTGGTGCCATACATATCAAGGGCAAAGGAGAGGTAAAATTTATTATAATAACTGTAACGCTCCATCTCGACTAACATACGAGCTTTAGAAGCATTGAAAAGCTGCATAATCACAAACAAGTTAAATGTAAGAATTTGGTAAGTACTACTGGTTGATAATGAGGAATTCGATAGGCTTAAAAAACTACAAAAATAAAACTTATCCAATAAAATGGTACTTACAAACATAAAAGTCAAAAGGAAACCTGTGTGCCAGGTGCCAAGTGTCAAAAAAAAAATCCGTTGTAATAATAATCCATGTTAGAGCGCGGCGGACGGACGGCTTATTCTATTCAGTCTCCCTAAGTTGAGTAATTGGAAACGCTTGTAAATTTTCTCCTCTTGCGCTGAGGGCAATTGGTGGAGTTGATCATAATTTGTACACATTACTTGCCATAATAATGTATACGGTGCGGTTCTCTAGTGTGATGCTAGCGCAGGTCCGCTATATTTCCCACCGCGAAGCTTCCATGAGATAATATTTTGCGGCAAATTTGCTTGAATTGTGGCTTTCATTGCGGTGTCTTTCAGTTAGTTTGTGTCGCACCCAAATACCAAGCTTTTTTGTATACCAAGACTTTTTCAAATAAGTTAAAACAGTTTTATGACGAGTGCTCAGTTCTTCAGCAATGTCATAATTACTAATATGTCGATCTTGCTCCACTTTTTTGTACATCAACTTTGTGCTACCTTTTTATTGACACTGCATTAGATCCAGAAACGGCACTTTTTTTTTTACTGCTTTTGTCCATTTTTCCTTTATTGTAATAAAATTTCAAAATATATTGAATATCGTCCTTAGATACACTCATTTTCTTGAACAGAATAATGGCGAAAAACGTTTATTATTTTGTATTTTTTTTTTAAATAATATAGTAATAATAATACCTTAGACATCCCACACAGCGCCATATAGTTCCAAACTAAGCAAAGTTTGTACTATGAATACCAGACACCTGATATAAATACTTAATTTTTTTTTATAACATTTAGATATATAGTTTTTTTTTACACCCATACATGGAACAAATATACACATTCATGGATACAAATATTTGTCCCGGGCGGGAATCGAACCCGCGACCGTTGGCTCCGCAGTTAGGCTCTCTAACCACTGGGCTAACCGGTCATCCAATGTCTCCTTTGTAATGGTTTTACAACCAGCCAGTTACCAACAGTACAACCAAAGAGATTGGATTACAACTTCATACAAACAAAATACGAATATATTTTCTCCCCAATCCAATATCCATATGGCAGTACTGTACAATCAAACCGTCACTGTATTATTTTCAAGTAATAAACCAAGTGCACTCCAGGTCAATAAAACCTATTATTACAAGGAATGTTCCTTGGTAAAATAATAAGTTTTAATAAAATAAGTTAGTAATAAAACAACATCTTACACCTTTAAGTAGATAATGTACAATTTCAAAATATCCATTATATCAAGTTAACTTGTAATTACATTTTATGGAGTCAACCAAAGTCAAAGCGTATCAGCGGAAGCTGTTAGCTTATTATTATTAATAATAATAATAATGATAGGTTATCTCTTTATTTCCACTTAGTGTTGAATATCACTCCTTATATGCCTAAAGGGTTATTGTATCATATTCCATGGACCAACGAGTGTTAATCAGAAGAAATAACGTCACGCGAGTAAATAATAATGCTATGCATAGAAAGTGAACTGACGTTTTCAAAAATTAAAATCTGACTTTATTCGCGCATATGATTTCCAGTGCGCAAACGAACGAGTCTGTTTTGACGTATGTCATTCATAATGGCTCTTGCCTTTGTACGAAGGCTTTTGTACTTTTAATTTTATTTGTCCTTTTTACGATATAATATCGTTTTCATAATGTACCTTAGAAAACACATCAAAAAGCATGATCATCAATATTTTTATCATGAATAAAAATTGTTTGTTATAACGCTACCCAAAATTTACACGTTTTGCTACTATGACTGTCGGAAATCATTTATGTTTATATAAAACTGGATAAACTACATTTTTAGGGTTCCATACCCGAAGGGAACTCTATAATTAAGCTTCTACTGTCCGTCCGTCCGTCTGTCATAGGACTGTATAGTCTGAACGGTAATAAGTAGAAACTAAAAATTTTCACAGAGGCTGTATAGCCGCAATAACAACAAATTATAATATAACAAATAGAATAAAGTAAAAAATTGAAGGAGGTCCCCATAGAAGAAACATGTTTTTTCCGACGTTTTTGGTGATTGGTGGTTGTGTGATCATTGCTTACACTTGAAATTTTAATGGAGTGTGGTTTACGATGGTTGCTATAACAACAAATAATAAAAATAAAATAAAGTAAAAACTTAAAGGAAACATAAAAGATTCGTGTTTTTTTTTTTTAATATTGTAAGGTGGTGTGAGACCCCTTTGTATGCAAGTCCAACTCGTACTGGTATGCCTGAAAGGCCTTCATTTTTATGTAACTATAATATTTAAAGAACTTACAGTATTTGCCTAGAGCGCCACATACACAGAAGCATATTATTTAGTCGGAGTTGCGACTGCGCGCCGATATAGACATAGAGTAAATTTTATAATTAAATAAAATTGTTTCAATCAGTTTTGTGATTTGTACTCCTTTGGCAATTTATTTAATATTTAGAAATATAATTATAATTTAAATTAAATTGTTTTTATCAAAATATCAATAAGGTGAAAAATACTTTGTATAATATGTCGTACCGTGATCATACAGTAAATAAATTTGACGGCGGCATCCATAGCTTTAGTAATTTCTAAAAATATTAAAGACACGCAAATAATTACATGGCGCAATCTTCTTTTAGAAATAACGTTCTCGTACTGGCGAGACGTCGTGATCACGAGATTAAGTTTTTACCTAAAAGCTAATATTTCCGAAACTATTAGTCACAGACCACAGACCAGTCAACCTTATAGACAACGCTTTAACAGGGAGTAGCATTCGCCAAGGCTATGGTAGTGACACTACCATAACTACATAACTACGTCTCTTGTGAGCGGTCAGTTGGAAGCATGTCGGAAGCCTATTTGTCAGCGATATTGTCAATTTTGAACGAGCCAATGAAAACTAGCCGACCTCTCCCCGCACCCCGCCACTTTTTGGCGATTTCGTTTTCGTATTAAAGTTTATTAAAGCGTGGTCTATAGGTTGACTGGTCTGTGTCACAGACCTATCATATTAATACTCAAACAAATCATAGAATACAGGTTCCATCATTTGTCAGCTAAATTACAGCTAATATCCCTAACTAATGTGATATAAACGATAATCATGGCCTTTGTTCACAATTAAAGGGATAAAACAGAATATAAAAATTATTTCCTTTCCACTAATTCCCCTCGGCTCAATTTGAAATACTGATCGCGTTTTCAATTTTTCTCCTTAAAATGAATTTTCACGGGGAAATGGAATAAGAAATATAGAAACAGAAAATGATTACAGTACTAACTCTTTTTTATGGCTACTGTACAACTCTAATATAACTCAAAAGTAATGAGACGAAATTTGCTAATGTTTTTTCTGATTCATACTAATGCAATTATTGCGTTACTTTTGCACGATTTTGTTCACGTTTTCAGGTCCAAACCTATTGGTTGATAGGTGCGACAGACAAAGCGATACAGAAACGGCTAGTGGAAGGAGAAGAGTTGCGCCCTTTATTCTGCCGGCCGCGTCGCAGCCCGCGCCTCGCCGACTCACGCCATCCTTCTCTCACAGGCATCATGGGTACGTTACTGTTGTCTGTAGATTTCCATCACAGACCAGTCAACCTATAGACCACGCTTTAATAAACGTCAGTACGAAAACGAAATCGCCAAAAAGTGGCGGGGTGCGGGGAGAGGTCGGCTAGTTTTCATTGGCTCGTTCAAAATTGACAATTTAATGGCTTCCGACGTGCTTCCAACTGACGGCTCACTAGTGACGTAGTTATGTAGTGTCACTACATAGCCTTGGCGAATGCTACTCCCTGTCAAAGCGTGGTCTATAAGGTTGACTTGTCTGTGATTTCCATGTTTGGATTCTATTATGGTAATTGAGATTATTTGGTTCTTTCTATTAAAGGACTACTTTGTGTTGTTCTCTCAGCAGTAAATACAACTTGTAAGCAACTTATTACTTGTAAGCAAGATGTTCAGTAATGAATGGGTAATACGTATGGTGAGGATACAACAGCTCATTACACCTAGTTTTGTACAAAGTCCTACAGTTTCAGAGATAGGATTTAAGAAAAGAAGTGTTCTTAGGAATGACTTCGTTAAACCTTAATTTTGTAAAAACTGTCCAAAAGTACTATTACTTAATTATAAAAATAAATAGTTTTAATATGGACAGTGTAAAAATGTTAATCTCTGATGATTATGAAATAATATAAACACATGTCACTTTTTTTCCGTAGATCGAAATTAACGTTGCGCGTAAGGTGTAAGTATTGTGATGTATTTGATTACACCCTTTGGCGGGTTGTATGAACGGAATGAATCAGTATTTTAAAGCGTTACGCATCTGTTTTAAAAAGAGGAAGCAAAGGACGCCATTTTTTCTCAGTCATAATTGCATCATTTGTAATGTAAGACTTTACAAAAAAGCAATGCATTTAAAGGTGATTGAGGTGACGAAGTAATGGGACCCAGACACCTGATCCATCTTCTTGATTAATTCTCACGTAAATATTCTACTCACACTTCGTAATGTGCTGCACACCTTGTTGACGATGATGGACACATTTTAGAATGACATGGTATTTTTGAGTACTTAACTCATATGCCCTAACAAAACGCGTGCGTTAATTCATAAAAACTCATAAGTAATAATCATATAAATAATAATGATACGGCTTTGACACTCGTACATATTACACTGGTCTCAAACTATTTCCAAACATGTGTCTGGGTTCGCGTATAGACACTACCTATACCTATTCCCTATTAGGCTTATAGTCAGTTTGGACTATAAGCCTAATAGGGCAAATTTCAAAATTGCAAGATTTATTGCAATTTTGAAATAATATCTGCAAAACTCAATTTTGTGTTACGTAACACAAATTAATTTGCTACCAACGATGCTGCCGCCATCGTAAAATGAGTGAACTGAGGGCCAAGTGTGAGTTTTGTACTATTAACTGTGTAGTTTGCGTTTTTTATAATTAGTATGGAAACTCGTACAGAACATCTAGCGGTCGTTTTAGGTAACTACGAGTTTCCATACAAATTACGGAAAACGCATACGACACAGTTAATAGTAAAAAAACTCGCACTTGACCCTCTGAAATGACATTATAATTTCATTGCGATCTCATCGTAATTGCGAATTTGACACATTTTTATATTACATAAGGCTTTAGTCATGACCATCGTGCGAGTTATTAACTGCCCAAGCTCTAGGTGGGGTATGTCCAGAGGAGCTGGATAGCCAGGGGTAACAAACGTAGTGTGCCACTAAAATACCAACTTCTACGCATTAAACACATACATACGGATAAGTTTAGGTACTCCCATACTAAAAAGTCTAAAAATATACCCACATGTATTAAAACACCTTTTCAAAAACAAGTTATTATTTAAAAAACAATTTACTAGAGTTTAAATAAATATTACCGACGTTTAAATCTCAAAAGTATATCTATCAAAATATGAAATATATATTTTAAAAGCTTGAAGTGTGATTTGTAATAAATACTAGTTTGAAAATTTCTATAAGAAATTAAGTCTCAAGCTTTTAAAATATGTTTTCCATATTCTATACTTTTGAGAACTAAACACTAATTATTTTGAAATATTTAGTACATTGTTTTTTTTTTTTAATTTTGTAATAAAACCTTTTTTTAAAAGATTCTTTTTATCTGCTGCAAAATCGATTTGTAAGTTGATTTTATTGTTAGGTTATACGGCTGCCACCAAATGGTATAATCCATTACTTAATTTACACCTCTTATGTATACAAACGTTTGTGTTGTATCTATGCATTAAAAAAGTGTCACATATTGTACTATTATGGAATCAGCAGAAAATCCACAAGTTTTTAACATTTTTGAAATTACATTTAATTCTGATGAAACTAAAAAAGATTTCTATAGTTACGAAATTGGTCTATTTTCCCACTATATATATGCTTCTTCGGACACCTTGTATAATTAGCGTTCTAATGAGAAAAATTAGTTTTAATTAACGAGGTCATTTATGTAGTGATTCCTAGTTCGAGTTTTGAATGTTGTAGTAAGTACTACTGTTTGATTCTTTGTAATCTAGATCCATTACTGTTGCCTTTCTTTTCGTATATGTAAATATAGTCACGCATTTATAATAAAACTAAATTTTGGTGATTCGCTTAATCTACATGCAGCTGGGAGCAAAACTGTGTGAGGTACAATGATTTCGAAAGGTCTAAGCCCCACTGAACATTTTACATAAACCTTTTTCATACAAGCAAAAATTGCGCCATCTGACATAAACAGTTCGAACTAATACTATATAACCAATACAACATTGTAAAAAGCGCCATCTTATGGACTTCATTAATAAAATTATCGGTTTAGAAATACGTTTATTCAAATCAATCCTTTATCTGAGTACGTTTATTTAATTACTAAACATACAATAAACATAATATAAGATTACTAGCCGATGATACAATATTCCATGATCGTTTTTAAGTTTTGTATCATAGTTTTTGCAGCCTTTTACAACACAACTTGGAATTCTTTTATGACGAGCAATAGCTAACGAACGATCGCGCCGCTCGCGGACAAATGAGACGCGTTGGCCCTAAACTAACATTTTAGGGCCCGTGCTTTGGACATTTAGTCGCGTGGCTTGGCCCGGTCCTTAATATATGTCTATGGTGAGGTACATACTTTCTAAGTATTGTTTTTCTGTCTTTACTTAGGCATGTACAAAATGTTTTTGTGTAATTTTCAATATAAGCAAATTTTCTTGAACTACTTCTCACCGATTCATTTAATCGAAAACTTGATTTATGATTTAATTTTATGACATACAAGTGCAAAAATAAGTTTGCGGCTCCAATTTTCTGAACACGTTTTCTCACATTTTATTAAATTGTGAACTGAATATACCTCAGGTATAACCAGTGGGCCTGTATCCCGTACACGCGTGTCGAGCGTGGCACGCAGTGCCTGCGGGGAGTCGTGCCGCTCCACAGACACCGATGCCGCCAGCCGCAGCTCGCTGCCTGTCGCCACCACGCCGCCGCCGTTAAGGAAACACCGCCCGGACTTAGCCGATCGTGCCAGGTAGCCGCTGTGCTGCTCATCAAATTATTAAATACATTTTCTCTCCTCATTAAACTGCAGGGCTATAATCGTCCGTATGTTGTAGGCACGCGTTGAGCTCCATCGCGTCATCGACCGCATGCGAAGGCGACGTCGAGGTGGAGGCCCCGCGATTGTCCGGCACGCTGCGTTATGCGCACTCTCTCGACCTCATAGCGTTGCGGCGAAATTCGCGCGGTCTCAACTTGCTCCCGCACCTCAACCAAAGGAACACGTCCAGGTCGCTGGATGCGCACGCGAACAGTGCTCAGGACATGACTATATCTACGGTGTCGGGCAAACACGACAGTAGTGTGTTTAACGGCACCGTGACGGGTCTCGCGGTCGAGGGCGAACCACCGCCCAAAGGTGACGAGGACAGCCCGCTGCTGCGGAAGAGCAGTTTGCACAACAAGTGGGAACAGCCCAAGAAAAAGGTAACCGACACGGATTACATAGAGTTCTACAAGAAGTGGCGTTCGCTCGAGAACGTGGACGCCAAAAACGACACCCAGCGCAAGATACCGGGTGTCGCGATCCGATCTTGGCTGATGGGCATCTTCAACGGCGCAGGCACTCGCAGTTCGACGGCATCATTACGCCGCGCGCCACCGCTGCTTGACCACGAATCCGCCGTCTGACTTCCTTTCACATCGATTCCGATATAATTCCTACGCTGTATAATGTATATTAGAGCATATATATATATATATATATATGATTCTGTAAATAATAAATGTAAGTCAACAATGTTACCGTGAATTTGTGAAATATAAGAGTTAAATGTTATTATTATATAATTTCTATTAACTTAATGTTTCATTTTTCCATTTTCGTTAGCTTCGTAGTGTGTTCGAAAGTATAATCCAGCGCAAATCATCTTAGGATCTGATTTCGTTACTAACGGAAAGTGTCAACAGACACACAAAGTTCGAAAAACACGGGTAGTGTTAGTAAAACTTAATATTTTTTGTAAATTTTTATATTTTATAAAAACAAACTAAAACCATTAAAAAAAAATACCGTACAGGACCATTTCTACCATGGAAAGAGAGACTATGAATATTAAATCTATTAAAACATTAAAATTCCTGCGCACGTGAAATCGTCATTAACATTGATAATTTTAATCCAGTATGAATCTACATGAATTAGTTGAAAAATGTATCAAAAATATCTTAGAAGCATCTGCTTCAGCAATATAATTAACGAACGTAATGGATGACCAAATTTTTGGATATTTTGCATAAAATAAGCAATGAGCATGTCCTGTTAGTTAGAATTGTGCATCATATGTTTCCATCACACATTGCCTAATACAAGCTGATTACTATACTTTTTGATGTTTTTAAATTTACCAATTATTACCAGTTTTATAACAATTCAAAGTTAACGCGCGTACGACCCGTACGGACAAGCTGCGATGCGCGCCCGCGCCGTCCGTGGCCGTTCATATAAACCACACTCCGTCTCTCCGCCAAGTCACGCGTGATTTCGCTCATTGTAAGGTGAACGAAATGCATTATTTTGAATTAAAACAATAAATGATATTACGGGGACGATCAAAGTGAAAAATGGAAAACAGATTTGTTCGTGGTCAGACAGACAATTTACCCAAATTCGACAAAGACGGTAGGTAGTTGTAGGCAGGTCCAGGTTGTGTGTTTGTGTGTCTGTTGGCATTTTCCTTAACAACCATCGGCTTTGTAGGTATTGTTACGTGTAGGTTAGGTATCACTTAAGAGCAGGTTTTTAAACTGACCATTTGAGGGAGCCCGCGCCGTAAATGGGTTTCTCTAAAACAGCTAGGATTTTGATGTGATTTTTCCGTATTGCAGATTCTTAGATATAATTTGCGTTGTAGTTATTTGTTTTCTTAAAGCCAGTGACGTGCCTAAAACAGCTGGGCTGATTTTAATCCAGTTTTTGGTAGGTGTATTACCTTGAAGCAATTTCTTAGACATGTTTAACAGTTACAGGCTACCAAAGGGCGCTGCAATATATGTGTTTGTAAAAAACGGGTGGTCCAATTTTGATAGTATTTTGTTTTACAGAGGTATCATTTCAGACTAGAACCTTAGACATAAGTTACGGTTATACGCCACCTGAAGACGCTTTGCATATGTCTTCCTCTAAATCTGCTGTTCTGATTTAGTTGCGGTTTTTCCCATTACATATGTATCACTTTAGTTCACGGTTATAAGTCGCCAAAGACACGCCACTATTAGCTACAGGCCTGCTTATCTTTAAAAAGTATTATAATAAAAAAAAGTAACATTAAAAAATATTAACAACCTACGATAAAAAGTTAAAATTTTTAAATAAAATGGTGATCCTTTAAAGAGTAATAATTTATTATTTGTAAAAATTTAAGATAGTCATGGGTGGCCACAGACAAGTCAACCTTATAGACCACGCTTTAATAAACGTCAGTACGAAAACGAAATCGCCAAAAAGTGGCGGGGTGCGGGGAGAGGTCGGCTAGTTTTCATTGGCTCGTTCAAAATTGACAATTTAATGGCTTCCGACGTGCTTCCAACTGACCGCTCACAGGAGACGTAGTTATGTAGTGTCACTACATAGCCTTGGCGAATGCTACTCCCTCTCAAAGCGTGGTCTATAGGTTGACTGGTCTGTGTGGGTGGCCAATGGATTGCATAGATAAACTTCCGATATCATCGTGTCGCCAATCGATGGTCGCCATGCACGACGGTTATTTAAATTGTTTTAGGGCAGTTAAAAAGAAAAATACAGTTATTTCTAGTTTTTTGTTGGAGTTAAACATTTGACGACTTTCCATATTATGTTTTGCATGTTACAACCGTTGTATTCATACACTATTACAACCATAGGCCTAAAATTTTCGAAACATTTGTAACCGCTTTAAAGGTGTATATTAAAATCGAAATAAAATCGGTATATTAAAATCGGTGTATATTAAAGTCGAAAAAAATGTAAGGTGTCCTTTACACGTGAAAGCCGAAAGATAATGTAGATCGTTGCGCCAGCGATGGCTCTAAAAAAGCACGAGGGCAATATAAATTACTTAATGCGAGGTGCATAATCTGCTTTTCTTTCAACTATGCTGCAATTAAATATAATAAGGTTAGCACGTTTAAATTTTTCAGTGAAAATCTCAGGTGAAAATAAGTTCTGTTGACGTTCCCGACTTTTTTCTTCTTAAAATAAACGGTAATTTCAAACACCACATGGCCGTCAGGTTGACCAGTCAAACGAATGCGCGAATTAAAAAAATCTAAAACAGTGCAGTAAAGAATTTCCATACATTTTTTCTGCTCCAGAGCAAAAAGTGCCGCTATGTTTTGGATATGTAGTGCAGTTATAATAAAATTGCAGCATAGTTGGGAGAAAAAAAATTACTTCTGCTCAAATGGTTCCGCTGAATAGCTATTTTAAAATCAAATGAGGTAACTTGAATAGTTTTTCAAAATTAGACCCCGTTTACGAAACATTCCGCTTTAATGTAGCTTTTCTGTGTGAGTTACATTCCTACTCTTGGACCACAGCACAACAAAATATTAAAAATCCGTAGTACTGTGTATAGGTGTAGAGCAAAATTCCTAGGAAAATATCACGGCTATCTAGGGTTAAATAGTTTACGAACTATAGCTAATATTTAGAAAACCACGTTCTATATTAATTTTCGTCTTACTGCTTAGTTCCTACTATAGTTGCGCGATGATAAGTATTTACTCTATAACTATATCTAGGAAGTCTAGGAACTGGTACAAATATTTTATTTGGTGTTGAAAACGTCGTTTTTATACATTTGGGTACAAAACAACGGTTTTAAATATTTGTGTTTTTCTGCCATAATGAGAAGAAGGAACAACACACCCAACTAATTACAGTAGCGGCGAGCGCGCGGCACTGAATGACTTCACGCACGTTTTAAGCGACAGCGGTTGAGGAAACAACTTGAAAAAAAATTATAACTTTGCCATTTTTTAAGATATCAATAAAATTCTTTCACTAATGGAATTTACGTAGTCGGTAGAATAGATTTAGAGAATAATAAAAAAACGGTAGACTAGCTCATTCTATTCGTTTCACTGACCGTGCTGTAAAGCCACAGATCTCGAATAAGACGGGAACAATATGTAGCAACGACGTAGATGTAATAAAATTGTAGCCAAGATATTCTCCTCAAAAACAAGAAAACGTGAGACTAAATAAATGATGTTATCATAGTTAATATTTAAAGGAAATGAAGTAGTCCTTCACTTTAAAGTTGTCCTTACGAAATTAGTAACACCTAAACTCCTGCGGGATGAATTTTATTATCTCACACAAGGTAGTATTAGAAAATAAAGTATCATTAACAGGCTCGAGCCAAACTTTAGTTAGTATAAATACTAAACGTTAAAAATTGTAGCGATTTATCGCAGGTTTACCAAAACGAGAGGTAGAAAAGGGAGAGGAGGATAAATAAATATTAAACTTTAAGGGTGATATTAATAAAACCTAGCTTTGGGTGTAGTATGCTAACGCGTTATTCACTTAAAAAATCCGCATCCAAATCGGTTCATCCGTTTGGGAGCTACGATGCCATGGACAGATACGCAGATACACACACACGTCAAACTTATAACACCCTTCTTTTTGCGTCGGGGGTTAAAAACAATAATTACAACATATAAAAATACGACATTAAAAAAACATATTAAAATCAACTAGTGAATAATAAGCCTTTTTCTTCTTTTTCTCAATTATGGAGTTATCTGCATGCTTATATCAGAAGTCATCGTAACGGGATTTGAGATGGGATTATATATTTTTACAGAATAAACAAATTCTGTCGTGAATGTGGGTGTCGTATACTAGCGTACGAAAGCAAAATTGGAATCATGTCGCAGTTGTACCGAAATTTTCGTTACGGACTTTAGGTTCCACTAGTGGGCCCAAGTATATAGGATTTTCAAGTACTTGAGCAGGTCCGGAGCTTACGACATAGTAGGATTACACCCTAAGTTTAGATAACATATAAAAACAAAATTATCAAAATTGTGGAATATTTTTTTATTATAAACACATCTTGTTCAATAATACTGACGTTCGACATCACAATACAAACCCTTGAATTATACATTTACTTACATTAATAATTTAGTACAATTCTTACAAGTTAAGATATCATTACTTAAAATTTTGCTACTGTAGGTTATATACTTTTTTTATAGTTCCAAATCAATAGCACTGAAATTGAAAGTAATCTACCTATTTACAATTATTTCGTCCATATCTTCAGCAAAATATCTACTGAAAAAAATGGAAGTGCATCAAATGGCGACTAGTAATTAAATTTTAAATACGACATTTTGTTATCAATTGCATTTGAAATATTCAACGCGCACTGGAAGTCAACGTCGACTCTTTGGGGTCTGATGAGCTTGCTCATTATTCACCAGAATATCTAAACGTGACCTCAGTAAATATTTAATTCTTTTCGAGATATTGGCACTTTTATGAATTCCGTGAAAGTCTATACCTAAGATGTGTTTCTCACTTTTTGAGTCATATATACATAGATATTCTGGTTAGTGATGAACTAGTCCGTTGACTTTCGAGATATGGTCTATAAACACAAACGTAACAATTTACGTTGGGCAGGGTGGAGGGGTGTCAGTAGGGCGCAGAAATCTGTGAAGCCGATAATTATTAGCACTAAATGATATCCCAATATCGGATATTGCGAGCACACGTAATTACTGTGCGGCATTGAAGCGCATTGCCCTATTGCGCAGGTCCACCATACTTCCCGCCTCAACGCTTCTATGAAATCAAGTTACTACGACGTTTTTGTAGCTGACTAGAGCCGCAAAGATCGGTTACACATATTCGACTGTCGCTGTCACTGCATGTCACGTGTGACTAGTAGCTTTTATATCTTCATGATTACACTAGAAACATTAGGAATGCGTTATATTTAAGTACAGTTCTGGCATTAGGAACAGCATTTAAAATAAGTAACATTTATCACTTACAAAATATATCTATTAACAATTGTCATGAATTAATGATAAAATAATTTTTATTGATAAGTACAAAACAATGCAAAACGTACTGTTTATTTCAATGTTTATTAAGGATCTACAAAACGCTTACAAATTATCGATAAGTAATTGGTAATAAATAATTCAGTAGTCAGTCGAATTAACTAATTCATAAAGTTAACACGTTCATTACTAACAGTTGAGGTCAAAAATATAATCAAGTAGTTTTACACTATTTCGATTTTTTCTACAATTAATACTATATGACACATTATATTCATTTACAAGAACCAGCAACATACAGTTAATACAAATATCCAAATTAATACAAGTTTCCTAATTTCCAAATACGAGCCCAGTGTAGGTAGCCTCACTGTGAGTGTTGTCTTACACACGGTGCAGATGACAATGAACGTGTTAACAAATTGGCCTAACTGGTGTCCGCCAGCAGTGGTATACCTACATCCTCTTGTTCTACGTACGTACATCCGTTTATCACGAATTTAATGTCGCAAGTTGCGATCGGGGAAGCGGGCGCTAATGGTAACTTCTCCATATCTGTATAAGAAATGGCTAGGGATTGGTCGCGTTTTATACTTTCGTCGCTCGTATGTTCGATTATAGGACACGAGGCGCTAGTTTGTTCATGTCGTAAGGCCGGAGCTTCTAGTAAATTGCCGCGCTGCGTGCTACTTGTCAACCGCCCATCACCGAGTACCTGGCAGAATACAATTCACAGATTTTAATTTTAATTAGACAATTATATTAAGGAAATATTTGTTATTACTCGTAGACGGCGTATACGAGAAGGTAGCTCGGTAGTTTAATTTCAAAACAGTATCTTAATGATCGAAATAAAAACAAATATACACGTGGACTGTTGCAGTAAATACCTCCATAAGGTACTCGTCACTGCGATGGTGCAGCACGCTGTCGGTGTGAGATTCCAAAAGATTTCCGGAAGCGAACCTTAGTTTCTTTGGTGACTCCAAACTGCAACATCTAAAATTGACAAGATATGACGTACCTATAAGACTGTATATCGTGTATTTAATACATTATGAATAATCTATTTGCCAGCACCATTTGGGCAAATATGTAACACTAAAATTTATTCCCTTTAAAGATCCAGGGAGTTTTAAGGTTGTAAAAAAATGTACAGATTTCGCGCTTCTCACAACTATCGGAGGATATTGAAAATGAACATCAAAAACAAAAACTTATAACACATGTTTGTCAAACAATTATATTAAATTTTTCGAAAAAAGTGATAGACCAATTTTAAAAAATTTGGTACCATACGATGCCCCGCGAGCTCCTGCATCTTTTGACAGTACTGCTTTTCGTCAACCATTATAACTTTCTGAGATATAGCCGAATGTCACTTTTCGGGGTAACAATGGGAACAACGGGTTGGGAAAAGGGCACTTGCTCAACCCACAGTTTTCGACCGGTTCCAAAAAATTTTTTTTCAAACGCTAGACTATCTGCTTCGGGAGTTTTTTTTCGATATTGACTTTCGTTTTTAAATTAATGAAATTTTCGTCTGAAAAATTGGGAAATTTCTTTTTTTTCACCATTTTCAATTTTCCAATGAAAGTTACAGATCGACTTAATACAAATTGTTATCATACGATGCCGCACAATGTCCTGCTTCTTTTGACACCACTGCCTTTCGTCATCATCATAAATTTAGGAAATATAGCCGAATTACACTCCCCCATGAAAACGATCGGATAAACATTTTCAATGTTAAAAATCACGGCCTATTTACCTATGCAATCCTCCTAATTGATTCTTCCAATTCCTAGTTTTCAAAGAGCTACGTTGTCCCCGCGTCTCGTTAGGCGGTGGCGGGGGCGGTTGTGATGAGATGCGTTGCTCAGAACGATGCCGAGCGCGCGCCGCCGCCGCAGTGGGTTGCTCTCCCTTCAACCAGTACGTGAGCTGATCGCATTTGCCTTTCATGGCAATTATACCGCGTTCCTCCAACACATATCCACCTAACTGATCCAGCAATACCTTACACGCCGAACTGCAGTGGATTTTTAGAGCTGTAATAAAAATTTATTTTAGGATCATCGTAATCAGGCAATTGCAGATAAGTGAAACGATGTGGTTTTTAGGTAGCAACTTTCGTTTAATGTTAGAACGACGAGGAAAACGTTAAAAATGAATACAAACGTGCGCCCGTGGATTCGAAGCGACTGGCCGTGTTCACTGTGTCTCCGAAAAGGCAATATCGAGGCATTTTCAGACCGACTACACCGGCGCACACCGGTCCTGTAAACAAATATTGAACATCGGTTTCGGTTTCGATTTAGTAGGTAAATAATAATCTCGTGATCCGTCAATATTTTTTAGAATGTTCCAGTCAAACGACAAAAGCATCGTATTTGTAA
The DNA here is from genome assembly GCA_949709985.1 of Luffia ferchaultella. Classification (NCBI taxonomy): domain Eukaryota; kingdom Metazoa; phylum Arthropoda; class Insecta; order Lepidoptera; family Psychidae; genus Luffia; species Luffia ferchaultella. Next base: position 10,364,600 of record OX453244.1, read on the forward strand.
CAGATAGAACATGAGATTAAGGAACGGGCTTGACTACATTTGCGAGAAGCGAACCAAAGTCTCCGGTTGCTATATAAGCGATCTACTCGCAAAATAGGTCTCCTGCGACATATTTGTAATTAAAAGAATTTAAATTTAAATTACATATATTACAGTTTAATTAACTAGTTGAAATAGACAAGAGATATTTTGTGTATTTCTTTCACTTGACAACCCTTAGCCTGCGACGACGTTTGTTGCGACATTGTCGACATATCCTGTTTGTTCATCATATTTGTTCAGTAGTCTCGTCGTGCGTCTTAGCTTCGTGTTCAGGCAGATGTTTATGTGTACCTGAATGTATCCCGACACGAAGCAGCAACCGCTGCTCGGGGCGGTGCCGCACACGAAAAGCGCGAGTGGCCGACAGCAACGCCAACGCCATTGAGGCTACTTCGCCCGCGTGTGCGATACCGTTGCGAATCGGCAGACCTGATACCTGATACGTGAGAAGTGATTTTTATTTTATTTTGGAAGTGAAAACTTTTTGACGTGAACTTTTATGAACAGTAAACGAAACGGAACCGTTACACGTTCGAATGGGGTATATTCATTTGGCTCCAGTCAGTCGGTGACGTTTACTGTCTACATTGTTACAAGAATTACGTTTTAGTCTCAAACACGAATCCGTATGGCAAAATCTTACAGAGCAGAGAGTAGAAAACACTTATGTAAATATCATAAGAAATATTTACAATGCAAGTAAAGCTAGTGTCAAGCTGGAATCTCTAGGGTGTGCTTTCCCAATCGCCAGGGGAGTCAGGCAAGGTGACCCACTGTCGCCGAAGCTATTCTCAGCAGCGCTGGAGCAAATGATTAGGAAATTAGAATGGGAACAACTGGGACTAAATATAAATGGATCGCGACTTAATCATCTAAGATTCGCTGATGATCTAGTCTTACTGGAAGAAAATCCAAAAATACTGAAATCCATGATCCAGATCCTAGTGGATAAGAGCCGGGAGGTAGGTTTGGAAATGAACTCGGAGAAGACAAAGGTGATGACAAACTCCGCAGCAGTAGACATAACCATAGATGGGAAAAAACTGGAATACGTAACGGAGTCTATATATCTAGGTCAGATTATATCACCCATTGAGTAAATGTCCAAGGAAATAGATAAAAGAATTGCTACTGGATAGAAAAAATTTTGGGCTTTGAAAGAAATTATGAAAAGCAAAGAATTGGGGTATTAAAGTTAAGAAAAAGACTTTTGATACTTGTGTTCTCCCCTGCATCACATACGGTTGCGAAACCTGGGCGCTGACTAAAAGTCACAGGGACAAACTTGCAAAATGTCAGAAAGCCATGGAGAGGAGCATGCTAGGATTAAAAATAAAAGATAAAGTCAGAAGTACAGACATTAAAAATAAAACAAAACTAAAAGTTGTTGACCAACTCAAATGGAGATGGACTGGGCACATGCTTCGTTGCAAATACGAAAAATGCAGCAAACAGGTGACAACTTGGTACCCGAGAGATGGCTTCAGGAGCCGAGGTCGCAAAGCGTGGAGATGGGAAGACGACCTGAAAGTGACGCTAGGTCCCCTTTGGCTACGAGTGGCAGCTGATAGGAAACAGTGGAAGGCTTTGGAGGAGGCCTATGTCGTAAGACACACCGAACGTCGGGACATATTATAGTTTAATGTTGTTTTTAAGTGGGAACGGAAAAACTGGTTCGGAAATAAAGGCTTATTATTATTATTATTATTATAGGTAATTTTCCTATGTTTTGGATACAATCAACGTATAATTTCAAGTGTATATATTGCGTGTATAATTTCAAAGGATACATACCACCATATAAGCATCCCCGATCGTCTCGACTTTGTAAACATCGTAATGTTCTAGAATAGAATCGAAACATGTGTAGAGATCGTTGAGGAAGTCCACAACCTGTAACGATAGTTTGATCTCAACACTAATTACTCGTGAAGATAGGTAAAAGTTAAATTTAGACAGGTAATTGTTCTAATCAAGCGATACCTGTAGCGGCGTGCTTTCCGCGGACATAGCGGTGAAGCCGACGATGTCGCTGAAGTATATGGTGACGCTGTCATAGCTCTCGGGCAGAACGCGGCGGCCACGCTTTAGCTGCTCGGCCACCGGCGCCGGTAACATTTCCTCCAATAACGCCTCTAGTAGAACACCAGCAAGTTAACATTTTTATCCATCAATGCTTAATTCTACCACGTTAGTATAATAAGGCTTTCAGATGTATTAAGGCTGGGTCTGACTCGACCGAAGATGCGCTGTGAATATTCTGTCGCGTAACGCTTTATTACATACAAGTATCTCGTCGGGTCGCATGTACCTATATATAGTCGATGGTTTGTCACAGCTTTTGCATGCGAATTGCGAAGCGGTTAAAGACGCGCGATGCATCTTTGGCCGACTTTGATCGCAGCGTAATGCATAAAAGTACCTTTACTGGAATAATTAATTAGCTTAAAGCTGCTAGACTGCTACATCTAGGTACTACATGTTTGACGATTATTGTTACATCCGCAAACTATTATTTCCCAAATGCGGGGATTTGGCAGATATATTCCTTAATTGTTTCAAACAACAAATGGTAAGGGTTATGTACCAATTCAGCGCAAATATTTTAATAAATTAGCAGTAAGACCATCTTTTTTTCAGGATACACTCGTTGTCCTACGTATATATACTTATCATGTAATGACGCGTTGAGTAGGGAGTAAAAAAAACAATCAAGTACGTGTTGGAGTCGCACACGAAGGGTTCCGAAAAATATGAAAAAACACGTTTCTTGTATGAGGACCCTCTTTCATTTTTAACTTTATTTTAATTTTGTTATTGTTATATAGTATAGTAGTACACACTATGAAAATGTCAAGTGTAGGCAATGATATCACAACCACCAATTACCAAAAGCGTCGAAAAAAAACCACGTTTCTTGTATGGGGGCCCCTTTAATTTTTAACTTTGTTTTATTTTTATTATTTGTTCTAGTAATACACACTGTGAAAATTTCAATTGTCTACCTATCACACTTCAGACGATACAGCCTGTGACAGACGGACGGATGGACGGACAGCGGAGCTTTAGTAATAGGTACACTTTGGGTACTCTTTGGTACACTTTGGGTAACGATAAATATATATATTTAAACAGTTTAAATCTTTTTTCTTTGCTTATTACATTTTTCATTTAACATTTAATTAAAAAAAAAACCTTTTTAGACGTAATTCTTAAAAAAAAATGTAATAAGTAGAAAGAAATGATGTCGTTAATAAGGCATCAGAGTCCCTTCGCAGCAATATACCCTGTAGTCGTGTTCCACTTAAATAAAGCACAATACATATTTATCGGCATTGGTTGCATTACTCGCAATAATAAGTATAGTATTAAAATATAAGTGATATCCTTTTTTTTAATATTTCGCATGTTACCTGTTTTTTTCTTCTCTTCCTGTAGTTGATCGGTGCGCTCGTCTACTAACGCCTCCAGATTGTTCGCGTACTTTTCCATCATGGCAATCATATTGTCGAAAATATTAGGTTTCCTGAAATTTTTTCCAATAATAATATTTTCATAACTCTTTTTAATTTAACTACAAGAGTTATCTATCAAATTTTAAACCTACAACAATATAAAAATATTTAACTTCTTTTTACATTATTATTCCCATTCACATACATAAAAATTAATTTGTCACAGTCGTTATCTTCGAAATTTTACTATATTTGTTATAGTTGATCGTTTTTACGTATTCGCGAACATTGTTCATTTAAAAAAATAGAGCAGTTCATATGAACGTCGTTACACAGGTACTTAATGCAATATTTTTCATGTCATTGGTGTAGGTATACTAACATGCCCTTCCTCAAGGGTCGCAGTCGTGCACGTATGGCTTTGAAGTCAGGTCGCGCGTTGGGGTCCTCGGCCCAGCACTCGGTGCAGCATTCGCACACACAGTCGAAACTACCTGCCAAGGGCTCCATGGGTGGCCTGTACCGACATTTTTGGGTACTTTTAAATTGAAATTTTGTAATGTAGTTATTATACTGAGAGAATTGGAAATTAGGCATTTATTTGGGATAGTAATTCATGATGTAACAAAATTTAAATAATGGCAAAAATCTTATATAAAATACTTAAGTATTGATTTATCAACATATTTTTTTTTAGAAACTGATCGATGGGACGTAGTTTTTTGATGAACAAAAGACCAAAGATATAAACTTGTTTCACTGTAATTCACTTCACTTCACTTCATCAGCCTATTTTTACCCCATTGCAGGGGCATAGGCCTCTCCCAGGATGAGGAGGGGGGCTTGGACCTTAAATCCACCACGCTGCTCCACTGCGGGTTGGGGACTGTAACGACCGCCATCTATTGACAGCGTCCGGGACCGACTGCTTAACGTGCCCTCCGAAGCACGGAGTCAGTGATAGTTATGTGCTTAAGTCAAAAAAACTCATTGGTACACGCCCGGATTCGAACCATGGCCCTATGGGGCCTTATAAATTTGAGACAGGTTCGTTGCGCTTTGGGCTATCACGACTCACTGTAATTACTAATTAATTAATTAATTACTATTTAGAAAAATATTAAAAAAAACTGTAATTTGTTATTTGTCTTTAAATTAATATGTCTCGTAAATGAGACGTGTATCTCGCCCATATATTGTCAATAAGTACCCGATCTCAAATTACACCCTGTATAAACACTTTATTTTTATCGGAATCTTTAGAATAGGGTAACTTTAAAAAATGTTTTATGGTCGTATAGTAGTGATGATGTTTTTTCTTACGAATCAACAGTAGGTGTGGGTGTATTATACCTAATTACCTAACTAATATTCGGTAAACATTTTATTAGGAGTAGGTAGCTGCCTATAGAATAGAATATGTAGGTATATTGTATAAAGCACGTTCACCTACTTGACTTGTTGTTGTAGGATTAAAGGTTTAATAAAAAATACAGTCAATCATATGAATTTGTGTTTTTTTTTTTTAATTCCAATGGCGTTTAAATTCATTCAATTTTCTTTTATTCTAAAGTTTTATCTATAGGGTTGTCCAGGTTCGGTTAAATAAATCGAAATAATTTAATAAATCTAATTATGACTGTTTAATTAAAAATGGCCATATTTTTGATTGCGTTGACTTAGATATTATAGAAGCCTGTTTTGTCATTGGAAATGACTTTCATTTCGTTGGAGTATAGGGGGTCATTTGGGAGTTTTGTGAAACAGGCAGATTGCACGAAGAGTTTTCGAAATATGAACGTGTGTCAAAAGACGCAGCTCGGCGAGCTCTACAAGATGGCAAAAGAGTGCAAAAGACAATTAGGAAAAAGTTCGAAAACAAAAAAGTTATCGAAAAAAAAACGAAGAAATCGCAATTTTTTCCCCGATTTTCATTTTGGGAACTCGATATCTCGAGACCTAGGTCCGAATAAGAAAAAAATAAAAAACGGCTCGGGGTAATTAAACGAGGGATCGATTGAGACTAAAATTGCTAGAATCGGACAATCGGAAGTAGTGGTCAAGGGTGCCCTTAGTTGGAAGTTGGATATGCGTCGGTGTTACATTTCATACTAATTCGGTTTGTTCGATCGAAATGTCGTATAGAATGTTATATTTCGAAGTTTTTAGCTTATTCAGATATAGTTGTGTTATTTTTATTGTGAAAAAAAATTATTTCGAAAAATGTAATCCAAAATATGTGTGTTTACTTTATTCCGTTAGGTTCATTTCCAATGTCGTAAGAAGTTCGTGCGAAAGCAGGAGATCCGTTGATTTTTTTTTTACTGGTCAAAGGACATTTAATTTCAACTTCATACTTCAAACGTTCTTGAGAAAAAGGTCTTGATAGACAGACAGACAGACAGAGAAGAATTTTTTGTATTTATAATACTAAAGTGAAATGTTTGCAAGGCTAGGTAAGCAAGTATCCGTGACACGTACCTACCTAAAAGGCGGTTGCTGCGTTTCGGCAACTTTCCGTAGCAAGGCTTTTGGTGGCGGAGCGTCAGGGCCAAACGGTCCTCTTCGTGTGTGAAGTTCGTATAGCACAAGTCCGAATGCGTATATATCAGCAGCCGACGAACCCACGTCCTGGTAGCCGTTTTCATCCCGCCACGCACCATTTCGGACTAGTTCCGGTGATAGATACACTAATCCTGTAGTAAACGAGGGTTGTACCGTAGATATATTATATCAGGACGCTACTGCGTGACCACAAAAATCCACAAAAATTGTGAGCAAAAAATAGCCTGTGAAGTGAATTTAGATGTCGCTCAAGTACCTAAAAATCGTATTGGAAAAACAAAGAAAGATTCTCATATGTAATTTATTCAACTTTGTTCCATTAAATCAGTTAATTTATTTACTTAGCTTACCGTGAATTTAGCACAATTTGTTGAAAAAAATAAATGATATTCGATATGCTAACTTTCAAGATGCGTGCGCAGAGCATTAGGGTCATTCGGCGGCAGTTCGCCGCGGCGGAAAGCACGCAGCCCGAAATCCGCAAGTTTGACTACCCAGCGAGCGTCAACCAGGCAGTTCGAAGGCCTCAGCGCGCCGTGGTATTGGAGCGGTGACTCGTGGATGAATATCATACCCTGTCACATTCCACAATTAATAATTAATAATATGTTGTAGGGCTTCTAACGTGGAATTGATCGCACACATTAGCTGTTTGTTCAAATTAATGGGCACCAGAAGAATCGCAAGTTTAAAGGTCCGTTCTGGCACTAAAGCTAATAAAATGTCGTGATATATAATGGTAAGGACACAATCCGAAAAAAATCGATGAAAAATTAATTTGACAAATCTGATTTTAAAAACAATTGGTCTAATATGACGTGGTCCAATATCGGTAATATAGTTTCGTTTGAAGTTTGAAAATATTTGATGCTTGGACAATTTTATAAAATATTATATTTATTAACATAATTTTCACTATATTGCGTTAGATTTTTTCGCGCTATGTCGTGTGGTATAAACATAAACAATTTACGATCATGTCATATTTGTAAACGTCTGGTTGGTTGATATCAAAGCGAAAGCTGTTTACTAGTATATTCCTTTGAACTTTCAGTAAGTAGGCTCGGATTCGATTCTAGACCATGTGCTCTTTCGTGTATGCTATTTGTGTCGCCCTGAAATGTTGGCAATCTAAGCTGTGGTTATTTGATACCAATAGAGAAAACATATGTAATTTTTGTGTTTGATTAAAGAATTTGAAATCAAACTTACCCTTATAATATCACCGACCAAAGACGCGATGAACATATTGTCCAGTTTAATATCGTCGTTCTCTAGTATGTCCTGTAAGTCATTAAACCGTTTATTATGAAATAGTTCCTCAGAGCGATGTTTCGTAAATAAAGAGTACCTAAAACAATTTTAATTCAGAGAAATGACTATTAAATTCTACTGTCAAAAGTAAACCAAAGTGATGTATCTAACAAATAAGTTAAGTATATGTTAAGGAAAATATGATCACTCCACGAAAAGTAGAGAAATGCGGCATCCAAACAAACATCACCTCGCACACGTGCACCCCGTTTATTAGGCCTGTCAGGTATCTCAGGAATAATGATTAATTATAGGTAGGTACCTAATATATTTATGAACAATAAGGCTCTAAGGCTGAGTATGTATGCATACATCCTTATTAGTCCACATAAATACTTACGTACATACATATACTCACGCCTGCTTCCCATTGGGGTAGGCAGAGACTACAGATTTCCACTTAGTGCTATCTGGCATACTTCTTTCGTATCATCGACACACATCACTCCTCGCATACATGCTCTCCGGATATTCTGAATACTCCGGGTACTCTGGATTTGACCCTTTTCTAGTACGTCCCCAATCTGGTTCCTGTACGTTTCTTTCGCCAGTCTTTCATTCATCCTCTCCAAATGAGCAAACCACCGCAGCATTCCTTTTTCAATTTTTGTCACTACATCTTCTTCCATATCACACCGTTCTTTTATCACACTATTCCTTATTCTGTCTCTCAAACTAACTCAACTAATCCTTATTTCCTTTTCCCTTTTGTATAATATGAAATAGTATGAATAGTTTTCTTATATTAGACATCTAGAGATACTGTCACGAAGGCTGGCAGATTTAGTTTGTGATCATGCGCGATAAGACTGACCATTTAATTATTTCGATAATGAAGTTAAAAATACCGCTTTTTAGAATTCCAGTAGGTTATAATTTAATAAGATACTACATTATAGAACGAGCAGTAAATAAAAAATGTAACGCCGCACAAACCTAAAAAAACCATTATTGTGAATTCGTTACTGCCATTTATGTAAGAAAATAATAATATGAGTTACTGTACTCTACAGCGCAGTTCACGCAGTGGTCGAATAACGCTTTTAGGGCTCTGTGAATGATTATAAAAAATTCTTGTAATGGCATACTTACTTATAGATTGCTGTAGTTTGTCTGTTGTTTCTTAATATATCCAACTGATTTATGCCAGTGGATATATCTCATATCATGGCCGTCGAGAGAATGCGTTCCTGACAGGTCGTAGTCGGATGGTCGATGTGAATTAGTACCGTCGGACAATACCCGTTTTCAAATATTATTATCGTTTACATGCACGAATGACACAAAATCAAATTAAAAATTATATTATTATGTCAACTCACAACAAACTCATGTTACAGCTATAAGTCTCATGTGTCAAAAAAGCATTCTCTCGACGGCCATGATATGGTACATTTTATGTGATTTATTTTTATTATATTATACATGCTTTATCTATTTACTTGCCTTTAAACTGCCTCGGGTGCAGTATTCAGAAAGCGCACACACGTTCGGCGGTTCGATGCACGCTCCCACGAACCCGTTTATATTGTCATGTTGCAGATCACGCATCTAAACAATGATAATTTCTAAATAATCAGGATTAACTGTATGCCAGCAACATTGAATCGAAGTTAATGTACTTATCCAAAGCTAATAAGTATTAACATTCAACGAAAAAAGTAAATAATGATTGTAAAATTTAAAAAAAATTATATACAGTAGGTACCCGGCCGTAAGTTATGCACAGAAGTTCTAAAAAGCGGCTAAGTAAAACCAAGTTTAAAATGAAGTTATAAGTAATCTTGTAATTTTTTATTTAATTATGATAACGTCCATTTAGTTTTGTAATTAAATAAAACAACGATAAGAATACCTATATTTTTATTTTTAAACTTCTTTTTTACTTAGCCGCTTTCTTGAACTCGTATGCATAACTTACGGCCGGGTAGGTACTGTAGGTTTCTACCTAGTCCACTAAGAAATAGCCTGTGTGACGATAATTTTACGCGCGGGATGCGGAAAGGAAAGGTTATTCACCCGTTGGATTTGTTTCCTCACACTGTAGGTCAACCGTAGAGAAAGAATAAGTGATTACTGAGTCTCAAAGTGACGTGAAGTTTCTGCGTGAATATTAGTAAATTTATTTCGTTGTGAACAACAATCGAAATTTTAAATCGAATTATCGAAATTAATGTGTAAAAAATTTTCACAGAAAGTCGGTCCACGGCGCACTTTGTGGTAATATTTTATTCAAATAAACAAACGAAAATCGTCAAATTAACGAGCGAAAACGTAAAATATATATTCACATGACCAATGTTTGTATTCTTAGCGATCGCAAGTTACAACTATAAAACTATATGTACCTAATTAATTAGTCGTAACTATTATGTGTATCATAACAACTATTATTTTCTTGTCTGTGATGCAATTTATAAAAACCGTCACCGGTCACAGTATAGAGAGTGATATCATGTAGTCCTACGTAACGGACACAAAAGTCAGTGCTGTACAAAAGCAAAGCATATTCATTTCCACAGCACAAAGCGAGTCCACTGCGCGACGAGATTCGAGCACCTGGGCCGACCTGGGCGAATTAAATTTATTTATTCAGGAAAGCGTTGGAGTGCACTGCAACTAGACTATTTGTTGCAAATAGACGAACAAATGCTACTCGACTGTTCGAACTGCCGACGGGTCTGTGTTTGCTAAATGCGCGTTATGGTTTTAAAATCATTTCTATATTTTCTAATGGCCCTTATAATCCTTATTAAAAGCGAGGTATTTGTTCTGTACACATGCATGTTATTATATATACATAAATAAAAAACAAAAAACTGAAAGCAAATTTTTTTCTGAATTAGTTCCGGCGCTTAATTTGATATTTGTGCGTGTTGTCATTTCAAAAAGACTTATTTATTTCCACGTTTACAGATTTTTCATATCCTATCAATAATAAATAAGGTTTTTCTATCAGTGCTCATCAGTACTGTAAAGCTACTCATTTGTATTTAGCATTTTTTTGAAAATAATAAAATAAATAACTTCGTAGAGCATTGCTTACAATACTGTTGGGAATAAGCCTTGTATTGCAGTTCACATAAATCAAAACAAGGCGCGCTCTCTACGAACAAGTGCAAATTCGATTACGCCATCCGACTTCAACGAGAGGAATTACCACTAAAGCCCAAGTATTATGCGTTGTGCTGCTCATGTACATGAGGCCAGGCATGTTTCCCAAAGGAAGTAGAAAAAATTAAATAAACCTAACATAATTTCATTTTTTTAAAATATGAAAAAAAAATAAAAGAGTATTAATCTCTTTAAGGGTTATTTTCAATAAGTAATTTTATATAACTATTGCACTAAAATAAGATGATTACTAAGCCTGAAGTCTGAAGCCTGAAATTACTGGAAGGAATAAATGATATTTGACAAGATATGTTTTGCATGGAAATACAAACGAATGCTAAAAATGGATTCGAAAAATAAAATCTCTACATCTAAAAGTGGAAACAAGTCCTTTTGAAATGGCAAATAGGTATTCTATTCATTGATCCGTTATTATTATATGTTCGTAATTGATTCTGTATTCGATTAGTTATAATTTTGGTTCTAATTAGTTATTAAAAGACAAGTAAAATATTTTTATTTCCTAATTATATAACACAATCTAGAAATACGTCAAAAGGGTTCCTATTTGAATGTATCAATCTGTGGGCACAAAAAGTCTCAACCGAGACGCATTCAAAAAAGTGTTTGCTTTTCTCAGAAGAAACTTGGGGAAACTCTTTTTTAAAAACAAATAAACAATTAATTTGACAAAAAGTATTAAGCATTAATAGTATCGAAGACTGATATGGGAGCGGTCGACATCCATGTATTTCTATTATTTAAGACTATGAAATCAAATACTATATAATATTTTTTTTGTATAAAACTTTCGTTTTATTGTGGTTTTTAAAACTTGACAAAGGATGAATTATTGTAAAAGCGTAAACATTGCACGTCAAAAGATTTTGTGATTTTATTGAGTTGGCTGTAACATGAGCAGCAAGTTTATCTTTGTTTCTTGTACAAACATTGTGACGAATAATTTTTTTTTATATTCCATTTTTTTCAATTATATTATATTTTCAATTACATATTGAGAATTTGAAAGGGCAATGTCATTATGTTAATTTCCTTACACTTGTAATACATAATATGTGATATACCTAGTTTATAAACTGTGCGAACAGCTTGCTTATCGAATCCTAATCATTATTAATCCGAATCAATTAATTGGTCCGTGCAGTGATATCGTTTTCAGACTTTGTCGTGTTACACCAGGGAAGCGTTATTACAACAATTCGTTTTTAACAAAATTTGAATACAGCATTTGGATGAAACACTCCATCACAGGGAATTTGCATACTGTTCCAAATATTCACAGAAGTAACCGAGCGAACGAATTTTTACCCTTTCGTTCGTTATTGTCGAGAGGCAAGACGCGGAAATATTTTGTTTATTTCGTCGAAACATTGCTCCCCGTGCCTATTCATCTGTATACGAATGGCGCCTGGTGTTGAACCGAAAAATATGTATTTGGGACGTTTTGATAAACAACGGGGTGTTTCACAGGTTCAGATTTCATCCAATGCTGTAGAAGACGAGGAATATGGTGGGATTTTTTTTTGTTATTTATTATTATTATTAATATGACCGGTTACGACACCTGATTCTGCGTGGCGCTCCGTAAAACTTTTTTCGGTTATTACGCTGTCCAACAATTTACAGCAAGACTTTCACACTTGCAAAATACTCGCGTCACGTAAACACTGATAATTCATTTGTTTCTCTCTTACCTTAGTTTTTGAGATTGACTACGGACTTATAAAATGATATATTATTGGCTGTTTGTCATAATCAACCATCGATACATAGTAGTCGGATTAAACTGTTTAGCTTTGAGGTAGGCAGTAAATATCCATCAAAAGCAAAATCTAAATTACCAGGAAAATGAGGAAAAGAAGTAAAGGGTGACAACATATGGAAAGTAATTAACCAATCATCTGACAGATATGCGATTTATATTCACTTGAATTAATTATTTTAATTGTCCCCAATTTGCGAAATATCCCTAAAACTGTTTATACTTACTATTTTCAGTTCTTTTTTGATGTCACGCGTAATATCTATATGCGGACGATGCACTCGTTTGACGGCGAGCAGTCGACCGCGGTATAGCGCCACTTCAGTGAAGATAGCTGAGTACCGGAAGTCCAGGTCGGGATTAGAACTCAGTGACACTTGACTGGATCGCACTCCGCCTGTGTTCCCTCCTGCGTTTCCCCCCTTTTCTGCGCTGGTTGGGTTTGTCCCATCACTTTTAATGTTCACGTTTGCGCCTGCGCTGCTATCTTGCTGAAAAAAGTCCGCTCTGACGTAGGCGTGTCACTACGTTTTCAATGAAACTGGACAATAATTTGTCAGGTATGACATAGACACACGTTTGATTAAAAAATCAAAGTTTTTAATTATGAGCGCCCCGACGATATTTACAGCAGTTTAATATTAGATATGTATATCAAACTGTTTGAAACATCGTGTAATATATATACATCTTTTTATCTATATTTATTTGTATATAAGTAACTTAAAAATCGTTTTACGGATTTTATTAATGAAACTTTTTTAAATGATCCTTATGATACTAGAAGTTCTGTAACAAATATAATGTTTTATTGAACTGTCTGTCCGGTTTTTAACGTTTTCACGGCCAAACCGCTAAACCAATATTGATGATACACCGGTTTTTGTTACATCTTGTTCGACCCAAAAAGGGGTGGGCAGGAAGTGGTTGGCGGATGTGCGTAAGTATAATAATTAAATAAAAAATAAAATTAATAAAACGTACCGCCCAAGCGGCCAAAGCCGTGAGTGGAAAACTACTTTACCATATTTATGAGACTTAAATTATTGTTGGTATTTATTTATAGAATAGACATTCTATGCTTCCTTCTAATAAAACCTACAATGCGTCGCATTCGACCTTTTGTAGGGTACCAAAATATTTTATAGAAAAAAACTGTAATATAATTCACCCCACTGCAAGCAACAAATTATCTAATATCAGTGGCAGACAATTTATGAAGTGCGACTCCCACATTATATATTCGCTCCAATGTAAAAATATTTTATCTTCGTGCGGAGAGTATTTTATCTTAAAGAGTCATAATTCATAATTCATTTGATAACTAGCTGCTGATAATTCACCTGGGTGAACTATACGATTTATACTGTTTAGTTTTCTCATCCTGTCCTGTAAATTCATTGAGAAAATCTTTCCCTGTCTAGTGATACAGGTAACAAAGCGTGATGAATCGTATTTTAGATTAGACCCCTAATAAAGTACAGAACTTTTAACGAAACCGGTTCAATCGTTTTAATATTATTTTGAGTTCATTATTATCTATAGGTATATTGTTTTGGAAAAATATCTACAGTACAGGATTGACCTTGTTACAATTTGATTAAATGTATAGAGATGATGTGTGTTTGGTTTACCTACTCAGTTTGTGGTTTTGGTTGCTTTGTGCGTGGTTCGTGGAGAGCTGCGTGGGCGGTCGCTCGTTAGCTTCAGGCAAATGTAGCTCACGGAAGTCGATTTTCCACAGCAGTGAGTCGAGTTCTTGTTCGTAGCGCCAACCACGATACAGGGCTAGCGCTGCGAGCGCTAAAATGGCCAAAGTTCCACCTGCCGCTCCTAAAGCCCATGCTCCTACGTGGCCTGTTTATACAACAAGAAATAAAATATATTTATTATTTTTAAATGAATATGCATATATAATGTTTTTTCATGGCGCTCTTTTGATATTATATTGCCTATATTTTTGAGATATAAAAAAACATATAGAAATATAAAAAAGTCGGAAATAACTATACATATACACGCTAATATTTGAAATTTTCACAAAACATATATATTTAAATCCACCTTATTATTTTTTTTATACCTACACTTTAAGTATGTCAGGAACCTAAGCGAGTTCCTTTATGGATTTAAAAAGATTTGTATTTTATGTTTCTGAATAATAATAATAACAATAACACCTGGGACATCCCACACAACGCCATCTAGTTCCAAGATAAGCAAGGATTATTCTTGTACTGGGTACTAGACAACTAATATACATACTTAAATATTCTTATACACATAACGTATTTGATATTCAGACACGGAATATGTTCATGCACAAATATTTGTCCCGAGCGAGAATCGAACAGGATAATGACACAAGTGGGATTTTTTCATTTAACAGTATTAGATAGAAAAATTAAAAAAAAAAGCTCGAAATAATATATATAATAAGAATTATATTGATGTCTTATGAAATAACTTATTAGATGTTTCTATAATTTTTAGGTATTAATGCAGTTGCTCTGGTTATAGTTAGGCAGTGGCCTAGGTGGGGTGAGACTTGTATCAAAGCTACGTAACCCCATTCCATATTCCTCTAATGTTCTTGTCGGTTCTTAATTTTCACCTTTCCTTGATTATAAGTGACATAATAACATATATGTTTTACGATTATGAAGATCAAGCGCATGGATCGCGTAGTTCTAAGATAGTTGATTTTTCACATTTAAAGGACTGAATGGATTTGGCTGAAACTTGCCACAAAAATTTTTAGGGCGCGGAGTAATCTAAAGTAAACTTATAGTTGTTGCACCTCGTGTATAAAAACGAAAATAAAAAATCTGTCCAAATTTTTGATCTTTATATAAATTCACACACATTGTAGGTATGTATTACTTATTTTAATTTTGAGAGGAGACGCAGGTTTCATTTAAGTCTCTGAAAATCTCGTCTTTTTTGGAAGTTATTAGTAAAATATTATAATTTCAAGAAAGTGGCGCTTTTCAGATATATACTAAAACACATGCACGTGCTATCTTTTTATGGCACACGCTTGCATTCGAATGTTTTCATTTCGAACAATACGTACCTATTTGTCTGAATTAATACAATTAGCATTTCTATGATTCCAATAGATGGTGCGACACAATTGTACTATAGATGGTCAATCAACAACTATATTAGATCGACGTCATGCGACCTCTTTATTGTTTCCGTAAATATTGAAATACGTTTTCATTATTGTTCTGACATACGTACATAAACTGACCCCATATCCCGAAAGGGTAAGGAGACATTATAAGATTTTTTATTACTTTATGAATTTCAAATCAATTGAATAAAAGACGACATTATTGACGTTTGATTATACAAACTTCCGAAGTCACTTCGTTGTTTGGCCAACGCTAAGGATTTCAATTCACGTCCAAAGCCGCACAAAGAATTCCTCTATGGGACGAGACTAGATGAAATAAGACGGGCTCAGCTCGGCTCAGCCAGAGTCTAAGCGGTAAATTGTAAGAGCGACACAAAGCTCTCTGCTTAGGGTGTCGCTCTCCCGAAGTCTTTTTAAATGGGAAAGAAAAATTCTCTACTTCAGATAGGATTTTATTGAATAAAAATCTGTCAAATGCGAGCTGATACGAGTATTGACAAATCGGACGATCTGCAGGCACACCTGCGGATAAAGCCCCTATGAACAAATTATCATCTCTGCGAAAATTATTTCTTATCATAGATTGTTATTCACAAAAAAAGTTATGTCCATAAAAAATATTACGCCATGGACATATAAATAAAATCTTAGCCTCAAAACAATCAAAAACTACTCTGAAGTAATAGAAAAGCGTTGAAAAAAATCTTTGTAAAAGTGTAATGATTAATAAAGGCTGTATTTTAAGAGCACACAAAATCACGCAATAAAATCGGCTTTAATTTTAGAATTGTTTGACGGATTTTAATGAAAGGTATATAGATAGACTGGACACTGAGAAAGGACATAAAAAACTTTTTGCTGTCCAAATGTATCTATTTACTTTTTCACTACTAAACCACTAAACCGATCAGATTTTTTCCACCACATAGAGATTTTTTAGAGTTTACTCTTTATTGCGGAAAAATGTCGAGCCGATCTGTATAAAACTTGGTGGAGGGATAGATAGAATTAAATCGATTCAATTTTGATTCGGTGAAATAGAGTTCAGCTATTTTCATATAGGTATATAAAATAGGATAGCGAAGGGACGTTAATAAAGAATATTGTTTAAATATTATTTTAATTTTAAAATTGAAAATGAAAAACAATATGCAAGTGCAAGAAAAATATATGGATATATGTAATTTCGATTAAGGTTCCAATTTAAAATAAAATTATAGAAGCATCTAAAAAAGTTTAAATTATAATGAACATTTGCCTAAAAAATTTCCTAAAATCTTGTGATTACTGAACAAGTAAGTGAAAGTTTTATGCCACAGTAAAAATTTATTATGGCAACCAAGAGATGTCACCGACTATGACGCATAATATTTATTTTGGTAAGTTCAACTTTTGCAATGTCTACATTGTAATGTTTATGAGTGGGTATTCGACCGAAGCTTTCAAAGGCACATCAACTCGCCAAATAGGTACGTATTAAGACCGCTATTCAGTGTCTAGCCAAGCGTACGACGCGACGGGGGTCGTCTGCACGCGATGGGCCACTGCTTCACATTGCCTTAGTCGTCAAAAGCTTATTCGATGCCGGTAAAAGCTTTCCCTTATATACAACAAGTTTTTTATCCGTCCAGTAAACAAACCGACCGCGTAATGGACCATTCCCACCCGCGCATAGATTGTATTAACTACAAGCTTTGCACATTAAGGAAAGTATGTTCGCGGACTGCCAAGGTCAGTGATAAGTGGTTTCTGAAATCATTTCCTGTAAGAGGCAAACGTTTAACGATAAACGTTCTAGAAAGTTTGTCGGTTTTATCGTTTCGAATTTTTTTAGACGTTTTTCCATACAAGCCTACTTTTTTTTTGTTCCTAATAAAAAACGGTAGGGGTCGTAGGCCCCTCATAGTATGAGTACGTTCAAGTCGACGCCTGCGTACATAGCCAGCTGACTCACTAGGCGTACGTCGGTGGTTAGTTCGCGATGCTGAGAGCAACAATTATGTAAATATATATTTGAAAGACTTAAGTATAGGTCCAATTCAATAGGTCCAAACGTAATATTAATAATGTAAATTCGTCACCACGTATAATGAAAAGAAATCACCAAAACAAATTAAATAGCTCAAATTCGATATAATTAATAGTAACAATTGAGGGATTCTAGAATACATTTTGTAGCTTCATTATAAGACCTTACGTAGACAATATGTGTAAGGAAAAGTAAAAGTACACTTTAAAACAAAAGAAATGAAGCCACACTCGACATGTCTAGATACCTAGATAGATACCACGTGTAATAATGTTGCAAAATTCTGAACAATGGCCATTAGATGATGGAATGTATGGCGTGAGTGATTGGTGCTCATTAGAATTGATGTTTTATAATGAGAATATTTTTTCATTATAAACATCAGGTTCACAAATTCTTTATTCAACGTTTTTTTTATTTACACTTACAATTAGACCATTTTGATATCATAACTCTATTAATGTAAATAAATAGTATATCTTTAATTAAAAAAAATAAAATTGTTTGTAGTAACATATTGTTTTTCCTAACTGAAGGTAATCCGTCAAAAGTTCGGTATGTTTTAATTAACATAAAATTCTCACCAGCTAGCGCTATCTATACCTATAAAACGTAGTGTTTGTCTGTGTTCAGGCTAATCTACAAAACGGTAAAACCGATTTTAATGAAGCTTCGAATACATGAAAAGGAGGTTTTCAGGAGGGACTTCGGCTACTTTTTGTCTGTTTGGGCTAATGTTCATATATATATTCTATTTCCGGTCTCCCTCTTGGAAATATTTAGTGTTCCTATGTGAACTTACGAAATTGTAGAAACTAAGAATTATGAGAACCACGCGAGTGAAGACGCGAGTGGTTTCTAGTTTTTGTATTCCATTAGTCCTTTTTGTAAAATGACGAGGTTTGGAGCTTAACTCCACCACGCTGCTCCAATGCGGGTTGGCGAATTGTAAGGACCGTCATCTATTGACAGCAACCGGGACCGACTGCTTAACGTGCTCTCCGAGGCCCGGAATCAGTGATAGTTAATGTACTTAAGTCAGAAAAAACTCATTGGTACACGCCCGGATTTGAACCACGGCCATATGGTCTTATAGATTTGAAACAGGTTCGTATAGTATCCAACCGTAATGTCAGCTTTAAAATAATAATGTTATTATATATTTTTATTTTAATTTATATAACACATTTAGTTTATGCGTAAATGCAAAGGAATAATCCAAACTTTTTTGGATTAATCATATATTAAATTATTTCTTTACGTTTATAATCAATGACATAGAAGACATAGAATCAAAAAGTTAAAATGTATTTTCACATTAAACTAGCGTGTGAGAAAAATTATGTACCTGTCATATTCCTTTTCCTATTGCATCATATAAATAACGTGTTAATAATATAAGTACATAATATTTATTTATTATAAAAATATTATTATCTTTTATTAAAGTTACTTATTTCATAAGAACCACTGATAGCGATTATAAACATTTAAAAAATAAAAGCATGTCCCCAACTTTAACAATCGGTTTCTTTGTCAAGCAGTACTTACTGACGCACTTTTCTCCGCGGAATCCACAGGGCGGTTCTGAGAGCGGCGGCCGCCCGCCCGGCCACCGTAGTTCACGCACGAAACGAACTTCCTGTGTACACGTTAAGAAAACTTATAGATCATATCTTATTCCAATAAAGCTTTATGGCGGATGTGAACATAGGCACAAGTCGCGTCGCAGTAACCAGTTTTACGTGTAGAGGGACGCAGTGGAGCGAGGGGTGGAGAGTGGAGAGCGACTGCGCCTGCTCAAGCACGCTTATAGCGTTGTATTCCGATCAGTCATTAAGAACTATAATACACTTACAATTAGTTTTCTGCATATTAAGCATGCTTCTAAGTTTTTTCTTAGATTAGTGATTCTGAATTTCATACATGTTATTATGATTTAAATACGACTAATTCATAGTGAACTGAAATATTAAAAAAAATTATCTACATTTAATTAAACCATGGTGCCTACTTATTCACAGAAGACTGATATGGATCACCTTCCACGGTGACTTGCAATTCATTATTGACTTCATTAGCTACCCTACCCTTGGTTCATTTTACAACTCTAAATTCCCACTGTGAAAGTATGTAAATGATAATGCACCGTGCGTTCATTAGTCATGTTACCTCCAAACACGTTCTGAATTTAGAAGTAAGTACAGTGGGTTTTATTCCACAAATTCTTAATTTATAAACTACCACCATGCATATTTTATTTTCGGTTAACATGGTCAGTAACTAAAACGGCAATTTCGTACCTAAAGCCCCACTATGTATATCGTACGCGTCGTTTTATGTACCTTAACCGTCAAGGCCTTTTATTTAGTTTAAATAAGAACATGTGTTCCATACTCAGAATATGCAGAAGGCGCCTGTAAGCGTGAAACTGAAGAAACAAAAACCACTCTTAAATAGAGTGGTTTCACTTTGTTGCGATTAGTCACTCCGTTGCACTTACCGAGTTATAATGTACAGCACAAGTATCAATTTTAATTTTAAAATGTCGTCTTGTGTCGTTCCTACATGCAAAAATGCTGCTGGGCTTACGAAGAAATCGGATGGGATCACATTTCATCTGTAAGTAACGTATTCAAAAGTGGATTTATTTAATTATTGAATTTGTTTTACATATTGTGATTGACTTAAAAAATGGCGCGTTCATTTTGTGAGTGTTGCCAGTTCCATCGAAAATTTTATCTACTTTTTATTTAATACCTGTTTAGAATACTCTATTGTTTGAGTAATAAAGCACCTGTGTGAACAACAAACAACAAAGAAAATTGAATTGGATGAAAGTCATACAAAGAGTACGGCTAGATAAGTTTTTGAGACCATCAGAGCGGAACGTAATTTGTTCGATTCACCTTGACGAGCAATATTTTTGTGACGCGAAATGTAGTTTAAAAAAACTAAAGAAATCAGCTATTCCGACTAAGGTAGAATTAGTCAAGATATGTTAGTTAAATATTATTCATATTGCATCTTTCCTGTTCATTATGTAGGTCATAATTATATTATGAAATAATCCAATTTCATTCCATTCCATTATCATCCCTTTAATACCCCACTATAGGGGCTTAGGCCTCCCCTCGGGATGAGGAGGCTTGGAGCTTAATCCACCACGCTGATCCAATGCGGGTTGATGGCGGGTAGTTGGTTGGTGGGTAATCCAATACCGTACTTCGGTGGCTATTATACCAAAAATTTCATTTTTTCCTAGAAAATACAAAGGATATACCTTTATGAATACATTGTATACGTGTTAATGAATCTTCTATGCATTCCGATTAAAATTAAATTTTGGTGAATGGAGTAATATATGAATTATCTAATAATGGCATGCTATTTTGGGATTTGGTATTGACATCACAGTTGTGTGAGTCACATATAGAAACATCTGGACCCTCGATTTCGGAAAATGTGCGTAGGTACTTACCTACCTAAAATTTTTATGTTTAATTGATTACATTTGATTTTCTGTTTTTGATTAAGCATTTTGCTTTTTCTTTTTATGATATACTTAAAGTTTTTCAATTCAGGATACACAGCCACAATCGCCTACACGATCAAACTCAGTAATTGGTGATGTCTATATATCTGATTTGGACTTTCTATGTGATACAACGAGAAAGCTACTCAATAATGATTTATACTAGTGAAAATAGTGGTAGCATTGCAAAATTAATGTCTTAGAATTGCTTCAGCTTCATTATTATTATTATTATTATTATCGGGAACTGTTGCTTATTACCTGTCGAAATCAATAAAATGTTCGTTTTGTGTAGAAGCTATTGGCCTCAGGTGTGGTATGGATTGTGATATGGATTGAAAAATAAAAGCAGACTTTATTTCCCTTCCCAAAATCTTAATTACAGGAATGTCGTATTAGAGAAGAACATGCCCGAAAAATTTCAAATGAAGATTTTGTTATAAGTTCAAATATCGAACGTTTAGCAATCGTTCTTTCAATTTTCAAGAAATTCATTGAAAAAAATAATATATTCCTTGTAAATGATGACCACATAAATGGTGAAAGTCATAGAAACGGCGGTTATTGAAAAAGATTTAGATATAAAATTCGGTGCCTACATTATTTATTTAAACGTAAAATTCTGCAAATCAGTTCAAATTCTAAAAGGAAATATTATAAAAAGCTTACACAACAAAGGGGTACCTAATAAAAACATTACTTACTTAACCTTACTTTTAAAAACTTACCTTATTGAAGCCGGGTTTTATTTATTGTAATAGGTATAAAAAAATTAATGTTTATTTCCTTTATTCAACTAAAATGGTATGTATGAATTTCATGTTGTAGTGAGTAACTTTCTATTAAATGAAGAACACTTGTGTCAGAAGGTCATGCTACTTCCTTTCTATAATTATACTCGTATTGTACCAAAAAACTCATTAAACTCAAGTAAACAGCTGGCGCCTGAAAGAAATTTAAATGTTGTGAGTTTTGGCCTAGTACCTAAAATAGTTAAAACTTACTATGAATGAACACAAGTACGCGGCGACCGTAGGGCTGCCCCGCAAGAAATAATTTGTGTTATATAAACGCACCCTAAATATACCTATCTGTAAATATTTTTATTAAACACCTTTTTTCTGATTTTATATGATTATCGCAAAAACAGTAGGAAACCTCTCCCGATCTAGCAACATTACGCGGGCGGGAAGTGAGGCAGGCGCGGGACGTACGTAATGTTTTTGGACACAGTGCAGTATGTGTGATCATAATTGAGCGCGGTTTCTGTTATTCTGTGGTTCCATATTTGAAATTTGGAAATTTCTAAGAGGACTCGTTCCAGCTAAAAAACGACGGAAGTTGCGTCATGTAATTCACTTGTAATTTGCAATTTTAGTACACGAATTAGTATTTTATTTAAAAAAGCATTTGGCGTGATGAGACCACCGCAGAGTTTGCAAACAAGAATGTCTCGAGTCGGTTACGCCGTTTTCGATGTAGCTTGCAGTATTGTACTCATGGGCTAGCGGAGTATAGTAACAGTGCTAGAGTGACCAATCTTTACTCTATTTAGTCTATGAGTCTAGCATTGCACTCAATGCAATGATAATTTCATGGTAAATAATGACTTTAATATTGAAGATTCAAAAAAATATATATTTAAATCTAGTATTTTCCTTTTATTGCCGACACGAATTTCTATTGCAAAATTTATTTTTTACAACATACGCTATATCAATCACCTCACTAAAATATTTTTTTTATATAATAACGTTTTTTTTAAATGACCGGATTCGATTGTCAAGTCAAGTACGAGTTTTTTCTTAAACTTGGAAATACATTTGAATTATACACTAAAATTAAAGTCATGATGTCTTCAAATTAGTTATATCTCATGAAATATTTAAGTTTCAAATATTGAGTTTGGAGAATGAGATGAGCCATAGTTCCACCTATAGAGCGTATCACACTTGTAACTTGTTAGCAAAAATTAACAGTTCTCTATTATTATATACTCTTTAACTTTGAAATATAATATAGCACAAATACAAACACTTGTTACAAACATGTCAATAAACTTTAAGCAAATAATTGGTTTAACATGATGCGTAGGTACGTACTTACGTGCTAAATGCGTACTCTAGTAACATATATATATTTACTAGCGACCGCCCGCAGCTTCGCTTGCATATACTACACATTCCTGTTTTAGGTAGTATTAACATTCGAAATGGTTTATACGTAGGTACTTTTTGCTGACACTAATATTGGGTACACCCATTCAAACTTTCAATCTTCATTCTCCTCACTCCTTTAAGAAAACGGGTATTCCCATACTTTTCACCTCCCATTTACCACCCTTAAAATGTGAAAATCCAAAAATCCTAAAACACGTCATTATATATTTATTTTAAAATTGTTATGTTTCTAACTTTAAAGAACAAAGATTCTCATACAAAGCACCTCCATCCCTCCCTCTTTAAATTTGAAATTTCTAAATATTCCTTTCTTAAAAATTAATACTCACGCTATAAAATAAACCACTGTTCCAAATTTCGGCTTCCTAGACTTAGTAGTTTCGGCTTTGTCTACGCTGATAAATCAGTGAGGACAAACGACAGACAGCCACAAAAAGTAACTGATGTCACTCTTGACAACCTTCTCTCACGTCTACAAAGTTTCATTAAAATCTGTTCAGCCGTTTTGGAGATTAGCTCGAATAGATACATTGACGTACAGACAGACAGACGAACAAAAAGTAGTGTTAACGTAATTACCAATCAAACACTTTTGACAACTTCCTTTTCATACCCGTGAAATTTCATAAAAATCGGTTTAGAAGTTTTAGAGATTAGCTCGAATAGACAGATGGACGTACATGCAGACATAAAAAAAGTAGTGTATGTCATTTCTGACCACTTCCTTTCCACATCTGTAAAGTTTCCTCAAAATCGGTTTAGCCGTTTTGGAGATTTGCTCGAATAGACAGACAGACAGATACTATTATTTTATACATATAACCTATAGCCTTCCTCAATAAATAAACTATCCAACACAAAAAGAATTTTTCAATTCGAACCAGTAGTTCCTGAGATTTGCGCGTTCAAACAAACAAACAAACAAACAAACAAACTCTTCAGCTTTATAATATTATAGTATAGATTAACTCGGTATTCCTCTTTTTACGCGCGATTATGATACTCATCCTCGTACGATAGAGCTTTTGATGAAGTCTTGGCGCTAAAATGTATTTCGCGAGCCAGAATTTTACAAAGTACACTCGACCGAAGTTGAAAAGCGAAACGTGTCGCGTATATGTACAATATAGTACATTGTACATTTTGTATTTATTTGTTGTGTATATTGTTTTTTTTTTATTAAGATTTATTGTATCAGGAAAAACTCGTGTTGAACACGAATATAAATATTGTAATTTTATTAAATGGTTAAACGAAAATAGTGAGTGTTGGAATTTGGGTCTCCCGCGCCTGAACACGTAATACTGACAAGACCAAAGAATTAAAACTCCATTTATTGGTTTTCAACCACTTCATTCGATTGCTTTGGAACGTGCAAACGCCTTTGAGAATTTAATTATATAACTTTGAACACTACTATAGTAATTAGGTTATACAAATACGGTTAAATAAAATTACTATTTTGGGAATAATTGTTTTTGTTGCAAATTATGCATATCAATGGTGCAAATACAGATGTTTTATTTGGATAAGTTTTCAGATATCTTTAATAGCAAGTATCACGCACGAGTGCACACGTGCTAAGGGTGAATGACCTTTCGCTTCCGCATTTCGTGCGTTAAATTGTCAGCACATATACTGTAAATTAGTGAACTGACTAAAAAATACTTTATTTATTATATTTACAGTCATTATTTCCAACGTTTTTCGTTGCGTATGAGTACTCAACCCTCGGTATTATAAATAATATTAATATAATAATAATGTAATTGTACTTACAGGAGGATTTCGATGTAGAACTGCCAAGGGGTAAAGACCGGGCGGTCGATCCGGGTCAATGCTTAAAAGTGTATAGTTCCCTTCCGCTTCTCCGAACTCGTCCATATGCACGTAGTACCTGAGAAGTCGCAAACATAACTTACAATCTGCAGTTATTGTCTTGAACTAAATGTAGTTGCAGCGCTGAGCGTTTGTAAAAACACCTTTGGTTGTTATTTAAGATACAATTATAATCAAACACTATGCTTATATGCTATGAAATATGGTAAGAAATACTATAGAATATCAAATATAATGATCAGTGTTGTCACAGGCTAATTCCCAAAAAACCTAAGACATCCATTTTGGTCATCGATTATTCTATAAACAGGTCTTTAATCATTGAATATACCACAACGTTCCCATAGAAAAAAATATTTTGGTCCGCATTATGTAAATGACATATCTTTAACAAAATATTACTACTATTATCACACATATTAAAATCAAGATCACATGATTATCTACACAGGAGCTAAAATAAATAACATAAGCAAGCTATGCGTAGGTCACTTACAAGTTATGACATATTCATAATTTAAAAATGGAATACACCTATATTATAACTTATGTTTTCATATAATAAAAAGTACAGTATTAATAATAATAATAATAACACACACAATCACAACAACGTCTAGGTCTCAAACTAAGCGTTAGCTTGTATTTTGGGTACCAAGCGAAGACACCACATACATATAACAACCAAGACCCGGTGCCAGTATTAATATTCATCATATAAATACTGACCCGACCTGGGATTCGAACCCGGGACCTCCAGCTTCGCAGACAGGGTCGCTGCCCACTAGTCTAAACGGTCGTCAATTATTTTTTTTTTTAAGATTTAAGTATTTTTTTAAGAGTTATTAAGAGTTAAGTTTGAAGGGCTAATTAAAAAAAATTATTTAGTATATATTCTGTCAACACTTCTCGCTTTTTCATCTGATACGATTAAGGATTACGATGGAGCTCAAGCGAGAACATTTGAGTCTATGATCTATTGATTTTAGATTTGGATTATGTGAAGTTTTAAGCTTTGAATGTTTAAAAACAGCTATAGGCGAATATGTATTTTTTCTTGGAAAGGTTATAAGATGGTTTAATCAATTTTAAAGAGGCACAACTAGCGTTAAAGATCATAACAAAAGTGGACGCTTGTCAACGGTAGTCACTGCAAAAAATGTGTGGATTTACTGAAATGCTGGTGTAAGAAAATAAGACTCACGAATCACATATAAGGACATAGTGGAAATCTTAAACATCAGTTCGGTAAGTGTTTACACCATCTTACATAAACATCTTGACGTGAAGAAAGTTTGTTTTTGTCAATACAGTGTACTATTCGAAACAAAAAAAAAAACGACCCCGTATAAATTGAATGACGGTGAAACGTGGATATATAAGTATGATCTAGAAAGCAAGAAGCGTTTGTCGGTATGTTATCAGATGGCTAGTTTTTTTTTCACAGACTTAACACCTAGATCATGTAGATCAGTTAACCCAAAATGGTAAACAACAACCACATTGTGAAAAGTCAGGATTTCTGTAAGTGAAACGATCAAAAACCAGGCTTAGGAGAATCATGCTGTACCACAACAATACCTCTTCAGTCTTCACACGCTTCCCTTAGAACAAAGGCGTTTTTATTCACGAATCTGGTATTGACGCCCTACCTCATTCATCTCACCGCTCCAACTTAGCTCCTTGTGATTTTTTTTATTTCAAATTATCAAGAATAAAATAAAAGAAACGTTTCTTTAAATTGCCTAAGAAGCGGTGGCTGTTTACGAACAGCCATTTCTGACCTGTCGGAGGAAGACTGAAATAAATGTTTCAGAGGCGGTTAGGCAGATGGAAATTTACATAGTGAATACTTTAAAAAAAATATAATATTAATAAATTATAAAAATATACTGTTTGCTTTTTGCGTGTATCGCATCTTACATATAGTGATCCACTCATAGAGTTAATAAATTTGACAGCAGCGTTTGGTTTTAATAGAGTCATAAATGTCATTTTACAGTATCGAATTGACATCATGCAATTTTTCGGGGTTGAAGACCAGCACGTGGGGATTTCGCGGGGTAAGGACCGGCACGCAGGGACCTCGATCTCTGAAACTAGAACTGAAACTCGCCATCTTGCACCGGCTAGCCAAAGTATGAGTAGTTAGACTTTAAACGCAGAAGAGGGCTTCTAGTCAATTCGTAATTTTATGGATCCACTATTAATAAGTAGATTCTTTGTTTATGAATGAACGAAATTAGTTTCTACGAGAATAAGACAAGGTGATATTGCTTAATATCATCTGTATAAATTGTCAATAATAACATATATCAGACATAGCGACCAAACCGGAATCGTATTCGTGTGGTATTTTTTTAGGTTATATATTCTTACGTGTAATTTTGGTAACGCAATAATAAAGTTGTTTTAATACTATTTTGCAGTCTATTTAAAAAAATTACGGTGAGGCTTCTAAAAAGTAAATAGTATTCAAATAAAACTGTAAATTTTGAAAAATTGCTCGTGGAATTTGTGACATCGAAGTCCTCATTCAACATGTTGTATAGTATATGTTTTGAATATCATTGTATTAGCATTCTAGTCTGATTAGTACAATTTGACGAAAATGAGAATGATAAAATAGAAAGTATTCACCCCATGACGCTGCGATATGTGGTGTTACGCATGCGCGCTGCGAGTGCACGGCCGTCGTGTGGGTCGCCGCCAGCGCGAAGTTCAGCTGCCAATGCACGTGCATACACCCATACCGCGTCATGTAACCACGCTGCCTCTACAGGGATCTGAAAATATCTCATATATTTATTGAATCCAAATATAGTATATGTCCAATTGCAGTCACCCCCCGCTGAACACCCCAAATGCGTTTTCCTACACTCCTTCGTATATGTAGGCTGCCATGCCATGGTAGGTAATCACTATATCAGTTGAATTTACGTATTTTCTCTTTACTTATAGGATATTGTCGGCTTCCCGCGGCAAATCAAGATTTTTCGCAGGAAGGCGAAAATATCCTTGTCAATGATTGACGATGATTTTACGTTCAATAGTCAACAATCAAATATCTTTATTTCGTAAAATTTTTGATGTACAGATACTGAAAGTATAGGTACGATAGTTTACGATTTATAACATGTACTATAGGTATAGATAATTTTAACATGCATATAATAGTTTAAGAGGTATATACTCGCTTAGCGCGTCATTGAGTAAACACGTAATAAGATCTACCCATATAAATTATTTTCGAAAAAAGTGTTCAAACCACTGATTGCTACAAGTATTGTGTACTGTGTTAAAACTGATCTTCTGTCCTTCTAACGGTGTTAATATTGAATCGATCTATGAGATATTGAGTAAGTAATTTATGAAAATATTGTGTTGGTGACATTGCTGTTTTGTGTTTGCGAACTGGTTTGGTGTACGGGCGGCTAACGGCGGTGCGCCGCTGGACTCGGTGCGCATTGACGAGCAACTACCTACCTATTTAAGAAAAATATATATATATAAAAAAAAATATTTAACATAGATAAATACACTATATTATTATTATAATGAATATTTGTGTTGGATGTAAGGCTGAGATTACAACTAAGGAGTTTATGAACTGTCATGGCTGTCAACAAAAATACGATTTACATTGTGCGAACCTTTCGCCTAAGCACTTTAAAAAGCTAAACCAAAACGATAAGCTTAAATGGAGATGCGTCGCATGTAAATGTACACCGACTAAAGGGGGCAACGCAGGGGGGCAAGCGAGCAACATGAATAAGCCTGTGCGTTTACCTGAGCAACCCAAGTCTGTTGAGGTATCTAGTGGCGAAACCAGCTATATGACGATGCATAAAAAAGTTGAAATACCTCCATCGGCTGATTACATCACAAAAAAAGGATTAAGAGAGGTTTGGAGCAATGAGATGAAAAAAGAAATAGAATCTATGCTCGAAGTCACTATTCAGAGGACTATCTCAATTCAACTAGATTCAATTAATGCCCAGTGTGCTGAATTTAAGGAATCTCTCACATTTGTCTGCACTCAATATGAAGAATTTAGGAAAGAACTTACTGACCTCAAAAAACTCATTAGCGTATCGACTACTGAAATTAAATCACTCAAAGAAGAAAACAAAATTCTTAAAGTTGATCTGAACACGTGTATGACGCGTGTTAAAGTTTTAGAGGATGAATACTTGAGACAGCAACAGTGGGTAAGATTGCAGAACGTTGAGTTCATTGGCCTTCCGGAAAATGAGGGTGAAAATGCTTCAGATTTAGTACAGAAGGTATCGAAACATATAGGCGTTTCCTTTGATTTGTCTGACCTGGAGTTTGCCCATAGAGTGCAGCCGCGACGTACGGAGAGTGCGATGCGTGCGCGTCCTATCGTCGCACGCTTTAGACAGCGTAGCATTAAAGATCATATTATAGCTGCCTCTCGCAAGTACCGAAACCTGACTGTTAAAGATGTGATGCTTGGGGGTGGAGAAGGTGGAGATCAAAAAATATTTATAAATGAGCATCTGACACGCGACAGCAAGCTATTATTGAACTCTTGCAAGCGGAAAGCTAAGGAATGCCATTACAAATATGTCTGGACCAAAAACTGTAGGATTTATGTAAGGAAAAATGATGTCTCCCCTCCTTTTCTTATAAGCTCTACATCAGATCTTACAAAGATAGTTTAATTTTGGTTTTGTTTTTGTTTTTACTTCTCTTAAACCCCTCGATTGATAAATACATTATTAAAAATTTGCATCACATTGTAGTTAAATCGCTTGGCATTACTACTCACTTATATACACATTGCACTTACTTTATTTTGCAATATTGTGAATGTTATAGTGTTGTACATGTTAAATATAATATTACGTTTGCAATCCAGATTATATTGCATTTATATTTACCGTATGTTTTTGTTGTTACATATTGTGGCGTGCTTTGCCATATCATATATCTTGCTATACTTACAACAAACATTAAAATACAGTTGTGTTTACGGCATATTTATGTAATCAAACTTTATTGCACATTTTACTACAGTATGCATTCATACTGTGTTCGCGCTGTCGCAAGTTATATTAATGTATTGCAATTAATTATGGATTTATTCTGTGTCACAAAAGCCATTATAGGTTGTTTTGCTGTATATAGAAATCGAACACTTCTCTATTGCAAGGGAAGACACTTGGTATTGTTACAAAGTATGTTTCTGGATCTTACTTGTTGTGTTTTATGTATTTGTGTTTCTTTTTGTAAGCTTAAAAATGTCATGACAGTCAATGACTTGTTACAAGTATGGATATACCTAAATGAACGATGCTTAACAAAAATAAAAAGCTAAAAATTTTCTATCAGAATGTACGGGGTCTTCGGACTAAAACGTTAGAATTTTACAATAACTTTTTGTTGCTCGATGTGGATATTGTAATGATTACGGAGACCTGGCTCTGTGACGGGATACTGGATTCGGAGCTCTGTGATGGTCGATTCTCTGTTTACCGTTATGACCGTAAATCGCTGGGTGGAGGTGTAATGTTGATGTGTGCTCCACATTTGCAGGCGTATGAGAGACCTGAGTTGCTGATTCAGGACCTGGAGTGCATGTGGGTA
This sequence comes from Luffia ferchaultella, assembly GCA_949709985.1. Classification (NCBI taxonomy): domain Eukaryota; kingdom Metazoa; phylum Arthropoda; class Insecta; order Lepidoptera; family Psychidae; genus Luffia; species Luffia ferchaultella. The sequence continues at coordinate 10,395,211 of OX453244.1, forward strand.
TCTGTACCATCACGAGCGCTTGGTGCAATGCATGATCTTCATATAGCTCTTGTCTATATACCTCCGGATACGTCTCTCTCATCCCGAATACAAAAATTTGTTGATCTCATGACTAAAATGCATGATGATCACCCGAACGACCATTACATTATCGTTGGTGACTTCAACCTCCCGTGTCTGGATTGGCAAACTGGAAGCCCAACTGTACTAAAGAGAGGTCTCAAGGATGTTCAGGATGCGGCCTCCGATCTTGTTTGTCAAGCCTCTTTTTTAGGTTTATCTCAGTATAACACGCTTGTAAATGGGAGCGGTAATACCTTGGATCTGGTCTTTGCAGACTCCCCGGTTGTTATAAGAAAATCTGACTCAGCACTTGTAAGAGAGGATCCTGCCCATCCTTGTTTCGAAATCACGTCTACAGATATATTGTCTCCCCCATTTAAGCCTGGGTTCCGTATTAAATATCAATATAATCGTGCCGACTTTAGCATAATAAACACTGCACTTACTGAATATGATTGGTCCTTCATAGATAAAGAAAATAACATTGAAGATGTTATAAGCAATTTCTATTCTATCCTAAATAGCTTAATAAAGCTGTACGTGCCACAGGTGCGATGTTCTGGGTCTTATAATTATCCTGTTTGGTATAACAAAGTTCTTATAAAATTAATTAAAGAAAAGGCTAAAGCTCGCAGAAATTGGAAACGTTATAAAAACCCCATAGACTATGAATATTTTTCATCTCTCCGGCAAAAACAAAAGAAGTTACAAACTGAATGTCATGAACAATACTTATCTATGGCGCAACAAAAAATCAAGTCACATCCTAAGTACTTTTGGACATATATCAAATCAAAAAAAAAGAACAAGTCCAACTACCCCCAACAAATGACATACGATAACAGTTCTGTGAATACGCAGCTGGGTATTTGTACTGCTTTTAATACATTCTTTGCAAAGAATTTCCAGAAACCAGCGGACAGGTACTCTTTGAATTTCGAAGATACAAATTCTGAGACGAATGATATAATTCATAGCATAATTGTACGTAAGCGGGAAATTCTAAAATTAATACGTAGTCTTGATATTGGTAAGGGTGCAGGCTGTGATGGTATACCACCTATATTTTTTGTCAAATGTGCTGAAATGCTTTGTACTCCAATTACAAAAATTTTTAATCGTTGTCTCCATGAAGGCTACTTCCCTGATGAGTGGAAAAAGGCATATATAGTCCCTGTCCACAAGAAGGGTCCTAAAACCTTGATTGAAAATTACCGTCCCATCTCGATACTAAATGTTCTTAGTAAGTTATTTGAAAAGGTTGTCCACTCCAATATACGCTCTACATTGTCATTGTCCATCCCCGCGGAACAACATGGATTCGTGAAGGGGCGATCTACTGCCACTAACATGGGATCTTTTGTTGATTATATATCGTCTGCCATCGAGGGTGGCTCTCAGGTTGATGTGGTCTACACGGATTTTGAGAAAGCCTTTGACCGTGTGGACCACAATGTCCTTTTACGTAAGCTTTATATACTTGGAATACGCGGTGATTTGCTGAGATGGATGGAGTCCTATTTGCGTAACCGTTCACAGGCCGTGGTTGTCGGTGGTTATCGTTCTGGTTTTGTTGAGATTCCGTCTGGTGTTCCTCAGGGGTCTATTTTGGGGCCGATTCTGTATGCATCTTATATTTATGACATGGGTAAGTGTTTGCAGCATGCACGGTTTCTTATGTACGCTGACGATAGTAAAATAGTTATGAAGGTAGATTGTATTGCGGATTGTCTGGGGCTTCAGGCGGATCTCGATAGATTGGGGCGGTATTATGCTGATAATCAGATCAATGTAAATATTAATAAATGTACAGTAGTTACATTCGCACGGAGAAAAAAAATTAGTTAAATTTATGTATCAAATTAATAAAACTACAATTCCTGAAGTTACTTCTGTTAGAGACCTTGGTATACTTATGGATCCGAAGTTAACTTTTTGCGATCACATCGAAGCAATTGTCAATAAAGCATACAAGAACTTAGGATTTATATTGCGTGTTAGTAAGACCTTTACCGATGTTAGTTGCTTAAAGAGGCTGTTTTATACCTATGTAAGAAGTACCCTTGAGTACTGTAGCCACGTTTGGAATCCGCAATATGTCACCTATATTCAAAAACTGGAAAACATTCAAGTTAAATTCATAAAGCATTTAAATTTTAGAAGTTGTTGCAATTTAAATAATTATCTGGGATCCTGTCACTATCATAATCTTACAACACTTGAAGATCGCAGGGAACTAGCAGATATGTCGTTCTTGCATGGGTTGTGCAATGGCTATGTGGACTGTACTGATTTATTGTCCAGGATATTGCGACTCCGTGTCCCCTCCATTAGAACAAGAAACACAGATTTATTTGCTGTCATGCACTCTAGAACTAATTATGCTCAGAATAGTCTGGTAAACAGGTTGCATCGAACTTATAATAACAAATTTAATAACGTAGATATTTTTAACACTAGTAAGTTATCGTTTAAGCGTGAGGTACTTGAAGTGATAACCGAAAAACAGCAACATAGGCTTAACGCTTCGTGATCACAACACAGATTACTATAATGCAATGTGGTTAATGTGTATGAAAATAATTTAATAATAATATGTGATGAAATGTGGATACTTTTTGTAAACTTTTTGTAAACTTTTTGTAGTCGGTTTGATTTTTCATTATTAAAAAAAAGGGTGTATTGCTTGATGTCGCCTTAAATTATAATATGAATAAGTAAAAAAATGTAAAACCATAATTGGCTATTAGATATATTTATAAGTAACGTTAATTTAGATTTTTAAGAGCTGTGGTTTTTGTCATTAAATAAATAAATAAATAAATAAACAAATTGTACGAAAAAAGATCCCCCTTCTAACTTCGAACGAAAATTCAAAGTCTTGACTTTGAATTTTTGAGTTTTGCAAAAGATTTTTGCAAAAAATAACTGGAAGACGGAGTAATAAACGAACTATGAAACGAACGAATATCAAGATTATGTTGCATGACTACGAAATAAAGATACTCGTATTTGATTATTGAACGTAAAAAAAATTTTTTTTGTAATTTTCTGTGTTTGTCGGTTTTTTTTGTTCGTTTACACGTGCATCCCGTGAAAATCACTCATTGGATTCAAAATCTAATAACTTTAAAATATGAAGTTTTATTATGAGTTACATTTATTGTTATTAGGGCCAACAGTTTCACCCTTGTATAACTATCTATACTATTACACAATAAATGGCTATATAGTTGCCATGAGAATAATCCAGAATATTTTGCCTTTCGTTTAATTTTGACAGCAATAAAAAAAATTAACTGACCAAAAAAATATTTTATGAAATACGCAATTTCATAGGAATTTAATGGCGCTTTTCAATAAAGACAATCTCGAAAGCCGTCCTTGTTTTCTTCCCCTTCAACGAAGCGAGGGGCGAGACTCGCTCAGCCTGTATAGTAAAATTAATCCTGTATGGTAAATGTATACGATAAATTGCATTGTTGTTCGACAAAAACAGTATGTAAGAATGTGGGTTATTTCTAATTTGGAATTCCCTCGTTGCAAGAACATCTCGCAGTTCTTCCCATAGTCGGGGATTAGTTTGTAATTGTTTACCGCGGGGACGGGAAAATATATAGCCCGTGTCATTAGGAATAATGTCGGAGCGTAAAACGTTAAGACGCCAATTTCTATCTCCCGTGGTCGTTTATCAAGTACGCGATCCAAAGAGTTAAGTTTCGTTGTAATATTCAGGAGCTACATTTTAGTGCTGCATAAGGAGCCAACAATAAATAACGTTTATTCGATTATCAAATCTGTAGTATGTTTGTGTTTTCCTTTTATTTAAACATCTGTTTGCATTATATTTTACCAGATTCTTATGCTTTTGAGTAGGGCAAAGAAAAAAATTTACAGTGAGGAGCTGTTAAAAATGTTACAATTTCATTGAAGAAGCGGAGCATTTGTGTATTTTGCATATCAGAAGAAACACTTGTAATACCTACTACACTACGAAGGACTGAGTAGGATAAAATAATCTTATCACGCGACCGATTGTAGGTAATCTATGAAATTCCATGAGGCTTTTATACTCCAAAGCCATGAGTCAGTCCAGTTAATTAGTAATTTGAACCTTATTATGTAAGTCAATAACTAAGTTACCATTTTCTCGCCCCCGAAGGCAGCAAGCGGATTGGTGAAGTTGAAAGGAGGTTGTTGTAGACGTTCATTTACGGCGCTCGCGAAAGCGGGATATGAAGGAGCCCCAGTAGGTGCCACCGCCACGTATGACCTAAAAGCTCTTAACGCATGTGCGTCTGGTTCCCGACGTAAAGGCCCGGACAGGTACCGCGCCGCCTCCGTTGGTTCATATTTTTCGACGTCCACTCCTACCGCCGCATACTCGCCTGGTAAACAGTAACCATATAACTAGTTATAAATCTATCCATATTCAAAAACATGTAAATGACCAACAATAGATATAGATGTATATTGGTGATAGTAATCCGCACTCCACGTACTTTCTATATAGAGAGGCAATTTATATTAGACCGACTATACTAAATTTTACTATGCAGCATGTAACCCACATCCATCAAATTTTTCGAGCGTCACTAACGTGGCATGACTAGCATTGCTGTTCTTTACGGGGACGACGCGTGACAATACCCACAAAACGGGTATTTCTCACTGACAATTCGCTCTTGTTCCGATGGTATCTGAGCGCCATACTTCGAAAGGAAAATCTCAGCGATCGACCGCATTGTCGGTCTTTGAATTACTTCAATAGAGGAATAATGCTGACCGTGTACTTCAAGAACCGAAGTTACCACATTTGAGCCATATGATGAAGAAGGGAGACAGGCGGATCACGCGTATGGCCCACGCGATTGCTTACCTAGATGTTTGTGTTGTGTGAAGGTCTTTGTGTATTATCCGTCGCAACTAGTTTCATACTATTGAATGAAGGCAGATATGGATAAAATAAAATTCAAAGCAAATGAAGTTGACAAAATTTGTCGGCTTTGAATCGTCGACTTTAGCAAGCTTGCACCTTCTAATCTGCTGCATTCAAAGTTCAATGATGTAACGTTTATGCATAATAGGTGTAACAGTTTCCACAAATGGAAATCGTATAATTTCTGTTTGAAATTTAATAAGTTGATGAGTTGGTTGTAAATTATAAGACTATGAAATATTACATTATAAATTATTATAATATATGAGACTTCCCACACAGCGCCATCTAGTCCCAAAGTAAGCAAGTATTATGCTTGTGTTATGGGCTACTAGACAACTGATATACATACTTAAATATTCTATGTAATATATACATATATAAATATTTTTGCGAAGACACCACATACATATAACAACCAAGACCCGGTATCAGTATCAATATTCATCATATAAATACTGACCCGACCTGGGATTCGAACCCGGGACCTCCAGCTTCGTAGGCAGGGTCGCTACCCACTAGGCTAAGCGGTCGTATACAGTTTTCAATTCGTAGATTTCTTTTAAAGAAACACGCTGAATTAAAAACAACATCGCATATACGGTAGAAAAAATGCACTCATCGTTGCCGCAAAATGATAAATTCGCAAAAAAGATATAAAGAGAACGAATAGGTTATATGTATTCAATGCAGTATTTAGTTAAGATATGAACATTCCAGTCACAGAGTTTCCTACGATATCTCTAATTGAATAAACAAAGATGAAGTGTGCACGCAAACAGTTTTAATTACATTTCTGCAGTTATTTGCCGTCTTTATTAGACAGTCTTTGTGTGTAGTGGGTAATTTATGTTCGTGAGAGACGCGCTGTTTTTCGTCATAAAGGCTATAATTTGAATCTGTAATTTTATGAAATTGTTTTCCGCCAAGATATGATTCTCGAGAATAATTTTCCTTTTCCTTTGACACAATTTTCACCCATAAAACAATAGCCGAAGTTTGAATTTTCTCGATTATGCGTAAGTAGGCTTTTTATAGTCATGGATTTGCCCATGTCACTCCTTCAGTCAATCTTTCTTAGCGAATGACGGCTTTGTCAAGATAGTAAGGGTTAAAGCTTGAAAGGGGAGATTTAGGACAACAGACCTTTTTATCTGTAGGTTTACGTACAACTTAGTGGCTGGTTAGAATTTAATAACGCTTTTCCAACTAACAAAGTGCAAACGTTGCAGGCCAAAACAAAAGAACCCGTGGGAAATATTTCAATTGTTTCAGATGTGTGAATAATAGAAAACAGAATGGCTAGCAAAAAGAAAATGGAAATTGAACATTGATTCTAGTATAGATGTAATTAGATATGCATTGTGGGAGTCAAGTGTCAAGACGTTATTATTTTTTTACGAGGCGAAGTACACGTTTGTTAGAGGACAAATGATTTCAAAAGTTATATAGAAAAATCCGGCCAAGTGCGTGTTAGGCCACGCGCAGTGTCGAGTTCAGTAGCTGTCCGTCATAATGTGCGTGTTTCAAAACATAAATAATTGTAAAGAAAAAAAATTGCTGACTTTTGCTAAATTTTAAATTTCTCAATACAAAGTTAAAATGCACTTAGTCTTAGCTCATTGTGTAAACACTTTAAGTCAATTTTCTAAGTTTTTTTAGGAAATTTTTACTAATCCAATTACATTTTATAAGTTCTGATCGACTATTGCTCGTTAACTTGAACAGCCTACTTAGCTGTGATAGTTTGCATTTTAACTACTTTGTATACGTCGTGAAAACAATTCACATGCCTAAAAACAACGCTTTAGCTGGCAGGGACACGAGACTAACAAAAATTAGACTTTCGGGAGCGTATGTCTCTACTACTATTGAATCAAATAAAAAGTGCTTTTTTGAACCTCTAAACCTCTATATCTTTTTTCAAGATCTATCTATTGGCACCACTTACTATAATGCGCGCTAGATTGTTCTTCTTCTTCAGTTACAGGTATGGGAACCAATCCCAAAAAAATTATTCATAATTTCATCACAATATTGCGTAGCGATTCACTTATTACACCTACTTTGAAAATGTCATCTATGTAATGCGCAATAGTTCCCGAGAAAACCCGCAGATAGACGGACTTTGCGAAACTATAAGGGATCCGTTTTTTGTCATTTGGCAACAAAACTTTAAATACCACGTATTATGCAATTGAGAATGTAATGATAATTACTCAGGAAGGTGGATCAGACGTCTCAGTCCCATTCTCTCGCCGTTTCGCTCGCCAAGTTTGAAACCATAAATTTTTTTAATGTTCTTGTCCTTGGTATATAAGTATTTTAATTATTTATTTAAACAGATACGTGAAACAATGTTCATTCATGAGTGGAAATATAAAAATGCAATTCTCTAGGTAACGATCGATACTTACATTTCTTCATCATTATCATCATCAACAGCCCATTTTTACCCCACTGCAGGGGCTTAGGCCTACCCCAAGGTGAGGAGAGGGTTTGGAGCTTAAATCCACCACGCTACTCCACTGTGGGTTGGGGATTGTAACGACCGCCATCTATAGACAGCGTCCGGGACCGACTGCTTAACGTGCTCTCCGAGGCACGGAGTTAATGTACTTAAGTCAGAAAAACTCATTGGTATACGCCCGGATTCGAACCATGGCCCTATGGCCTTATAAATTTGATACAGGTTCGTTGCGCTCTGGGCTATCACGACACACATTTTTTTACCAAAGGAAAAGAATTACTAATTGCGAAAGTCAATTTTACCAGACTCTAGTATAATATTGGAAATCATTTTTTTTTTTGTGGAAGTATGATGAATGATAAATGAGTAAAATTAGCAAATGAAAGACGGGGCGTCACTTCCGAAGTGCGGAGGGGCTCCCTGCAGAGTGATTGTATCGCGATCGATTTGCTTCTAGAGGAAAAATGGCATCCGGTATCTATAACTGGCAGCAAGACGTTGTACTATAGAGTGAATGACAGATAGTAACTATGGAAGGCCGACGAACCCGAGATTTTTCCTGTAAATATTTCTGTGGAATCGGAAAAAAATATTTATAAGCACAATGAAACTGTATGTCTTATTTATACAGGATGTTGGTACGGCTAACCGTCTTTTTTTACAGATGTGTTATTTGAAACCTGTCAAAAATCACATAGTTATGTACAGTTTCACGGTAATTGATTCAGATTTTTTTAAACGTTTGCGTACTTTTTTTGTTATGATTTAGTACAAAAATAAAACAACTCGTAATTTTCTAATTTCATATTTTATGTAATCTGAAAAAAATCGATTACTGGTTAACAAAGCCCTTAATTATACATTTATCATTGATAATAGATTTGAATTTTTCAGAAGTGTGCAAATTTAGACGGCGTTAGGTATCCAGATCAGAAAAAAAACTAAGTTCATCCGATTTTATTCTTTAAAATATTTTGATACATTGAAGGGGAAAAAAACTTAAATGCACGTGTTTTTTGGCGAAACTGTTTTATTTTTCACAATATGTTCATCATTAAACTAAATTCGTTTTCACACATTGTAAAAAATTCATAATTTTCGATAAAAAAATACGCGCAATAAATTTTTTTATGTTCCAATATCAAAATAATTTAAAAAATTTAAACGGTTGACCCAAATTTTTACCAAATATCCCGTATAATAACAACAATAATATTGTGGCATTGATCTTCTGTACAAAGCGGCGGTACATACAAATACTTTTAAATTTTAGTGCCATAAATATTACTTAGACGGCCTTTAAATTATATATAATGATTTATAAACTGATTAAAAGTGTTATTTTCTCGGTAATGTAATTTATGTTCTACCGTTATGACTTAGAAGAATAATGGGAGACTAATATCTTACAAGTAGCGGATGTTTACGTCATCAGCCATATGGAATTGGTTTTATTGGCAATAGATAGACTACGATTTGTGAGAATTCTATGGTATGTGAGATTGTGGGAGGGGTATCCCCTTTTCACTCTTCTTCTTACAAGTCATTAGCCAAACTGTGTCGTGATAGCCCAAAGCGCAACGAACCTGTCTCAAATTTATAAGACCCCATAGGGCTATGGTTTGAATCCGGGCGTGTACCAATAAGTTTTTCTAACTTAAGTACACGATATCACTGACACCGTGCTTCGGAGGGCACGTTAAACAGTCGGTCCCGGACGCTGTCAATAGATGGCGGTCGTTACAGTCCCCAACCCGCAGTGGAGCAGCGTGGTGGATTCAAGCTCCAAGCCCCCCTCCTCACCCTGGGGGAGGCCTAAGCCCCTGCAGTGGGGTAAAAAGGGGCTGATGATGATGATGAGCCAAACTGTTTGTTCTTTTCATTCATTATAAATAGCGACTTCTACAGCTAGTTAATTATAAGAGAAATACATAGTCAATCAGAGACTTTTTAGATATTTCTTACAATCAAATCTAAGCACATCTTAAGACAATGAAAGTTCTGCTATGTTAGATTAGAAACTTTTCACGTAAATCTCGTCGAACCCTTAACTAGCAACAAAGAAAGATTAGAAAAAAATAGATATATCAGTGTCGGCTTATGGAAATGCCGCACGTACTCGTAGATACATTTTTTTTGCGTGACAGTAATTTCGCGTTGGAGATTGCAACTTGTGACATGGAGCGACCTTATTTTAAATTGATGCAATGAATTATAGACATGATTTGCTACTGAGCTTGAGCCGTGTAAGATTTGGCAGTTTTGTACGTGTTCGACGAGTGTATTTGACATTAAAACTTTTGTGACTATAAAAATTTAAAAAAATAAATCCTTTCAATAAAAATATATACTGCGACCTTACTAAACAACGGATATATAGCTGCAACATTTTGTATTTTCAAAAGAGTTTACAAGTTTTTGTAACACGTTTTTAATGCAGAATAACACCTTGCTTTTTTAATATTTTAATCAGTTTCGAAGTGAAAAATTTTGCAATACAAAAAAGTGCGACATTTCTTTTTAATAACAAATTTTCTATTTTAATAAGAAGATTGTGTATTTACGAATTTTCAAACAAACGGCTTTAACGGTTGCACCCCATTACATTACCTTACTTAAACCCGCCGCAAAAAATATATGGTATTCAGATCAGAAAAAAAACTAGGTTCGATCGTTTTCATTAAAAAAAATAAAATATTTTGATGCATCGCAATAAAAAAAAAACCTTAATAGTCGTGTTTTTTGTCGGATTTGTTTTATTGTTTACATGTTCACAATCAGATCAACTGCAGTTTTTCAAAAATCTACGCGTACAAACCTAGATTATGCACTGGATTCAGAAGTTGGAAATTCGAAGCTCAGTATAGATTATAGTATTCCAAATCAATAGAAACCAAAATTGAACATTTTCATTAAAAAAAATTCTAGGAGTAGTAAAACAAAAGGTGTAACTCTCCCTTTCGCACGCGTGGCGCATCGCAAGTGGTGTGTCGAAATAGCAAATAAGTATTGATATACCCATAAATCTTAAACCCAGTGACTACACATTTCTCTTAAGTGTTCTATTGCAAATTTGCACCATTTTGATTTGACATTTCAAACTAAAATATTTATTTACGAGTGCGACAGACGTATTGGTTTAATTATTATTTTTGTCAAGTACGTTTCGTAGATTGCTTTACATATTATACTCTATGCATATATCACTTTTATTATTTTGTCTTGCGGCCATCAAAAGCGACATGAAATACGATTCCCGTGAAGAAAAGAAGAATGTTTTACGAGAATATAAAAAAGTTATCTCTGGATATAATCTGATATAAGAGCATACATATGTGTTTCTTATGACAAAACACACAGAAAGTATTTTATGAAGCAATATATTCATATAGCGCAGTACATAATGCCGGAGTAAAATTTTTTTTAACTCGAGTTATTTTCCCCTTTTATTTCACAAGTTCAAGTAATATATGTTGATAGCGACTGGAAATCGACAATATGAAATCAACTTACCGCTCTCTAGAAGTTGTAGAGCGTCTAGTGCCAGCATCAGGCCGATGTGGTCGTGATAGTATCCCACTGACACGTATACTGAAAGACAATCAGAAAGTTTACAACTGAAAAAATATCGGCCAAGGCTGTTAATATTTTTCCAAATCGTTTCGTATCATAGAAATTGTTTGCAACACAGATGTTTTGCGATTGAAATTTTACAGATATGTAAGATTTCAATGACAAACGATAAAAATGGTATCATCGAGCTGATCTGATGATGAAGCTAGATAACAAAACTCTTCAAAGGCCTACACTACTATTACAAACCCACCGAATTTGGGCTCATTAGATTTAACACATGATGACGAGGGCCTGCAGATGGAGTTGGAAAATATTTAACAGACCCATCAATGGCTATTAGTAAACCCATCGCATTTGAACTCATTAGATTCGTCTTCAAAGCACTTTTCATATCACATGGTGATGAGAGTATGATTTGTTTTATGGAGCTAGAAGGTGCACATGTCAACCCTTGGATGGCTGCTAGTAAACACACCGAGGTTAAACTCATTAAACTTGTCTCCCAGAGTAGTTTACATAGCACATTGTGCCGAGAGTAATAACATAGTAATATATACATATATACAATAATATAACAGAATAATATCAAAAACGGATTAATCTGGACATATTTAGTGATACGATGTTGACATTGAAACATAAAATGCTAAAGTTGAAAACTGTCTAAAATTGTAAATTTTATTGTTTGGGGAATTTTTATCCTGTATTTTATGCTGAATCCTCAAGGGTTCTATTTTTGTGTTTATGGCCATTATTTTTAGGAAGTTATTTGTCTTTTATTCTCAACTACTCATTGGAATTTATTCTTTGTTCTTTTAAAGTTCTTTTTTTATTTTTTTTGCAAGAAGTTGTGATTCTTTTAAATTAAACAATATACTCATAAATAAGTACTTAAACATAATGTTATGAAATTTTTGTGAATGCTGTTGCGTACCTGTTAATAGTGTGTAGACAGGTTCAGAATATTGTATGTAAATATTATTTAGTTTTAATATATTTTACACTTGTCTATATGCCGTTGGTATGTCTAATAAATAAATAAATAAATAAATAAATAAATAAACAAACCTATCAATTACTACAAGTGAACCCACCGAGTTTGAGCTCATTACATTTGTCTACACGAGCGATAGCATAGAAGAGGGTCTGGTGATGGCACTACAAGGTGGTTTACAGAACTCACCAATGGCTACTACTAGAAAACCCGATTTAATGCTCTTGGAAAGGCAATGTAAAGTAGGGACGTGATACGGGGAAAACCATGTCTTGAATAATCAACTACCCAAATACAAGGCAAGGTACGTACTGAAGAGTTGGACAGCCATGGGTAGCAAACATAAGAATGCCACTAACGTACCAACCTATGGGCACTAAACATACATACGGATAAATTTACGTTTTTTCATATAAAAAGCCTAAAATTAAATAAAAATAACAAAACTATTTTAAACAGCATATATTTGAAGAACACTGAACTTAGAATTAAAAAATTATATGTTATTACATACATAATAATGTCATAATAAATTAAATAAATTTGAACTTAAAATGAAGTTTCAGAACTTAATATAGCTATTAAAATACGAAATATATATTTTAAAAGCTTCAAATGTCATAATAAGACCTCATAAATACTACTTTGAAAACTTCTATTTGAAATAAAGCCTCAAAGCAAAATAAAAACTTGCTTGAAAAACCCTTTTTCAAGCAAGTTTTTATTTTTTTAAATGTATATCAAGGTACGGCGCGTTCCATGCAAATGTAGTTTTCGATCTCATAGTTGCAAAATTGATTGACTTGTGACAAAGATAAGTAGGCTCGGGTAACATTAAAAAAAAAATGGGGAATTAAATAATCAATGTTAATGAAAATAACAGAGGGTGAAAAAATTGAAATTGGAAAAGAAATCATGAGTTTCCTTTTACCAATCAAACGATAACGATATATTATCCATTTCCATAAAAAAATGTTTTTATCCTAGCAATAATTACGAATTTTAATTGATTCGGCTTAAGCAAATCGAACTTTTATTTTTGAATTTCATATATTTTCTTAAAACTGTTCTACGGTTATATCTTTGCATAAAAGGGTTGGCAGATTATTGCTATTAAAAAATCTTAGATGTTAAACGACTGCACCAATACAATTACGTTAATTAAACAACGGCATTGTAGTGATTCAAGTTTAACGAGGAAAATGTCAACTATGTTAAATTGGATCTCAGTGTCCAATTAGCGTCTCATAAATCATCAACAAGTATCTTTTTATTAATTATATACACAAAGAAACTACAAAGGAAAGAAGATAAGAAGTGTACTTTTTAAATTTAAAAAAGACTATGTTGCATACTCAATTTAAATGCTAATTACAAAAAAGTAATAAACCAAGCGTTGTTTTTTTCATAAAAAAATGTTTTAATAGGATTTTATTATCCACAAGTTTAATATGCTCAAAGCTCATGTTGGCGTTGAAATAAAGTTTTTATTTAACTTTATAATACCTGAGTTCGAAATTCGTACGCTAACCTGTCGTAGAAAATTAGAATATTTAATTACCTAGCATAAATTTTCGGTAGCATTTGTAAAAAAAATTGCAAGATTATGAGCGAAGTGTAAGAAATTATTCCATGAATACTATCTTTCTAAGCTATCTGTAGATAAAAATGTTTGTAAATCTAAGTGTCTAAATTTTATGCAGTGAATTTTTTTTTTCTAGATTTTTTTGTTTGTTAACCTCGTAAAAAAGGGATACGGAAAGGTTGTTGGCGTATGTGTGAATGGTATAACTATGATATGAGTGCACAGGGCTTTGAATTAGTTCAATAGAGAAGTAATGCTGGCCGTTTAGTTCGAGAATTAGTTATCACATTTGAGCCATGTGATGAAGAAAGGAGACGAGCGGGACGCATTTAGGGCCCACGAGATTGGTCACCTAGATGTTTGTATTGCGGCTAGGTCTTTGCAGATTAACTGGCTATATCGAAGTACGGAAAGCACGTCATCGAGCAAAATTAAGTAACCTAGTATTTTATTGGAAAAACTAGTTTAAAGAATAACCACAAAGTTTTTAATTTGATAACTATACACGGTTAGGTATACAGACGAGAGGGATTTCCTGTATATCTTGGAGAGGAGCCAAGGAATATGTTTTCTTGGCAAGTCTATCCGGTAATTTAGTTCTACTTAATTTTTTTAATATCTGGGGCATTTCGGTCGTATAGTTCCAAACTAGCCAGGGCTATACATGGTTAAATATTTTTTATAATATATCCATACATATAACAAACATAATACTTGTTTACTTTAGGACTAGATGGCGCTGTGTGGAATATCCCATACATTATTATTATTATTATTATCATAGACTTCTGACAGGCAGGCAAAGCCTAGGTATGGAACAAAAGACATGTTTATGCACACAAAACATTTTCCCCAGAGGGAATCGAACACGCGACTTTTGAATCTGCAGTCGATCTCCGAGCACTCGACGAACCGGTTAGTTATTTTAGAATTGCTAATATTTAACTAGCAGCGGTTCTTTTTGCCTAATTTCTTGCACATATTTGTGCCTTTGCACCACCAATTTACTAATTCTTTGAATATTGAGTTTGGAAAATTAGGTAGTCTGTATATACCCATATTGTCTAGACTGTTCATCATAACATGTACGTATAATTAATGAAAATGAATACACCTTACTTCTGGTATCTTTGTAGGAATCGCGCACGATATCGATGAAAGGATTCCGTGTGTAGTTCTCTCGCGAGTTTTCGTAGAGGTATGGTTGTCTGTACACATGTGATGCGCGAATCGAAATCTGTTGCTCCCGCGCAGCCGACATGATGGCTTGGGCTAGGCGCGAAAAGTCGTGATTCGGCGCCTTCAAATACACGAACACCACCTGTATATAGAATGAATTGAGTCGTAAACAAGTTACTCGTAAAAAAAATCTTATTAATACATATGAATAATTTTATTTATAAAGTAGGTACACTTTTTTTTTGTTACAGCACGTTTTGCTGTTTCGATTGAAAAAATGTAGTATTTTTTATTTTACTTGTATAAATGCATAGCTAGATAAAGCCTTTAATGAATATAAATTTATATAAAAATTGAATAATTTTACTATATTTAGGTACTTTTTAATCCACTACGTTTTAACATCGGAATACCTACAAACTTAATTTGTCTTTAGTCCTCTTCTACGTATTTTTACTTCCTCATTGGGCAACTAATTGTGCTAAACAAAAACTTATACACGATAAAATTTTAACAACCATCCAAAAAAATTCTAGATATTAGGAATCACCAATATACCTCTTTTTGGAATTAATAAATATAGGTTAAATTTTTATAATAGTTTATTTTATCTACAGTGTTATTTTATAACGTTTGGTTACCTTCTTTTTCACGACGCGCTCGAGATCTAGAGATCGAAACGGGACGGAGTGTGCAGCGGCCGTGAATGGTGACTAAGTTATTGGTTTTTTCGGGAAAGGTTTGTGTAGTCATTTCTCAATATTTTTCTATTGAACGATAGAACGATACTAAAAGGATACAAGACAGCCATCGGCTTTTTACCAAACATCATTATATTAAAATTAGAATGGTTGTTGCACTTTGTGTATATGTTATCATTATCATTTATATAGGGTGTACACATAAAATACGTATAACAACGTTTACATGCATAAAACTGAAGTGTGTGAGCACAGCGACCACGGAGCGAGAGATGTCTGTGTCGGAGGGCCTGGTGCGTGCGAACGTCGTATACACTCGCTTGTTGGTGCTCGCCACGTCGCGGCAGTACTAAACACAAAACATGATTCCATATGAATTTTTGTCATAACTGTAACGTGAACTTCTTCAACATGGCTTGTCGACACTACCCCATCAATAATTATTGGCCAGAAATTTCGATGAAAACAAACGTCTAATTAAAATTTGCTGGGAGTGATATAACCATGAGAGCATTCGAACCTTAGAATATAAAAGGCATGTCACTGGACAAGTGAAGTACCAGTTACACATATTGTGAAGTGACAGTCGCATAACAACAATTATTGAAGGTATCATCATCATCGTCAGCCCATTTTACCCCACTACAGGGGCTTAGGCCTCCCCCAGGGTGAGAAGGGGGTTTTGGAGCTTAAATCCACCACGCTACTCCACTGCGGGTTGGGGATTGTAACGACCGCCATCTATTGACAGCGTCCGGGACCGACTGCTTAACGTGCTCTCCGACGCACGGAGTCAGTGATAGTTAATGTACTTAAGTCAGAAAAACTCATTGGCACACGCCTGGATTTGAACCATGGCCCTATGGCCTTATAAATTATAAATTGAAGGCATACTTAAGAGAAATACTAAATAAGGCGTCACAGCGACGACGAAATGTAGATAGAAATTGATGCCTATTGTGGATTTGTTGATTTAAATAGGCCTTACGAAGTTTTGACGAGGTGAACCGTGCTAGCTGGTCTTTCTACATAAATGTCTTTCAGCATATTTCTCGGAATTATATTTTCGTAGCCATTTGTTATGTCTATAAAACGACCGTTTACATTGTGAGCCAGCGTTGCATCGTTGACTTAAAATGTTATGTATGGTGTGAGACGCTGCGCACGCCCACTGCTAACACTCAAAACGCTAATTGGTTTATTCATAAAAGCACGCAAATAAAACAATCCGACATACGAGTAATTTTTGGTCGACATAATACAAAACATAAAAATAAAATTTTACATAAATCCTTAATAAAATACTAAAGTTTATTATTTACTAACGACCACCCGCAGATTCGCTTGCGTAGACTACAAATTCCTGTTATAGGTACTATTAACGTTCGAGATGGTTTATACGTACTTTTTGCTGGAACCAATTTTGGTTACACCTATTCAAGCTTTCAATCTTCATTCCCTTTCCACCCTTTAAAAAACCGATACAATTTTTCATCTCCCGTTTCCCACCCTTAAAATGTGGAAATCTAAACATCCTGAAACACGTCATTATTAAAGTCCCTCCATTCCCATTCTTAAGTTAGAAATTTCTAAAAAAGTCTTTCTTAACTTAATGCTCACGTTATAAAATAAACCTATATTCCAAATTTAAGCTTCCTAGGCTTAGTAGTTTCGGCTGTACGTTGATAGATATTTACGTTGATGATA
Source organism: Luffia ferchaultella (assembly GCA_949709985.1). NCBI lineage: Eukaryota > Metazoa > Arthropoda > Insecta > Lepidoptera > Psychidae > Luffia > Luffia ferchaultella. The sequence goes on from OX453244.1 coordinate 10,412,425, forward strand.
GATAGACAGACAAACAAACACAAAAAGTAGCTTATGACACTCATGACAACCTTCTTTCACGTCTGCAAAGTTTCATTAAAATCTGTTCAGCCGTATTGCAAATTAATTCGAATAGATAAAATTGAATTGAATAGACACATACACGTACAGACAAAAAGTAGCTAATGTCAAATCTCTTGACAACCTTCTTGCAGTCTGCAAAGTTTCCTTAAAATCTGTTTAGCCGTTTTGGAGATTAGCTCAAATAGACAGATACATGTACAGACAGACAGACGGACAAAAAGTAACATTTGTTAGTTTTGACGACCTTCTTTTCATACTTGTGATGTTTCATTAAAATCGGTTTAAACAGATGGACGTATAGACAGACATACAAAAAGTTCTGTCACTGTCAAGTCACTTTTGTCTACATCCTTTCCATATGTGTAAGTTTCATCAAAATCGGTTAAGCCGTTTTAGCCGAAGCCAATTTGCTCGAATAGACAGACAGTTCGTTTTCATATATATAGCCTATAAACCTCCGCTAGATTGAAGCTATCAAAGGCAAAAAAAAATTTCAAATCCGACTGGTAGTTTCGAGATTAGCGAATTCAAAAAAACAAAAAAACTCTTCAGCTTTATAATAAGTATTTCTATTATATAGATTAATAGATTATAAGATAATAAGAAAATAAGATAATACTGAAAACCGTATCAAAGTCTATTGCGTGGTTTGGAAGTAAAAAGTTAACGAACAGAGGCAGACAGCGAATTTATTTTCTCCCGCTATAGTTTTCATATTTCGATAAAAACTGCTAAGATATTAATTTAAATTGTGTGGTGTAAAGGGCAACTATAATATGCATGAAATGCTTAAGACAAATAACGTATTTAATTTGATAAGGATTAATATCACGTTTAAAAATATAAAAAAAATAGCACATTATGTTAGAACAAATTTGATTGTCATAAAAACGGTTATAGTAAGTTTACCTTAAAAGATACACATATGCTGTTGCGGATTTTTGGTTAGAACTTTTAAAGGGGAACAATTCCGTAATACATGATTTTTGCTTAACATCAACCGTTTACGCAGCGCGCGACGGAAGCTCTCAAAAGGAATAATTTTTCCCGTTTTTGCAAACATTTTTCATTAATGCTCCACTCCTATTAGTCGTAGCGTGATGTAGTATAGCCTATAGCCTTCCTCGATAAATGGACTATCCAACACAATGATAATTTTTTAATTTGAACCAGTGGTTCCTGAGATTTGCGCGTTCAAACAAATAAACGAACAAACAAACTCTTCAGCTTTATAATATTAAGTATAGATTTTTTTAGGACGCTTCTCAATGCATTGTTGTATGTGGCACTAGCTGACATATATATATTTCCTGCAACAACATTTGTGTATACAAATACACTAAACGGAACTCATATTAATACACAAGTACCAATATTTAATAAATAAATATTAAAAAATAAGTATTGTTTATATTTAATGTGAGACTTACATAGCTGACCATGGGAAGGTTGAATGCGGCGGCCATGCGCCCCTCGTGTACGCACGTCTCCTGCGGCCCGATGAAAGCCGACACGTTGGCTGCCCATAGCGCAGCCACCTACATAATACATATAGGTATTATTTTTTTGTTAATGTATTACAAAGTAATGCATATTACAGAAAAAAAATTCTGATGTACGTAGCTAATCTCTCTGACAACGTCGAATTTCTACTTTGTTGTATTTTTGAAGTAAGTTATGTTTGTTACAGTTAATTCATGGGTAGGTATTTCCTAGGCAATAAAACTATATAAGTACCTACATAATTTACTAAGAACTAGTATCAATTGGTTTTGTTAGAAATTACCATATAATTGTCGAGTGTCGACCTCTTCCAAAATGTGAAAATAAGGTTTGAAACAAGATTTTTTGTAAATACTTGTATATTAAGCAAATAACGTACAGCCAATTGTTGGTTTGGCTGTCCGTTATTTGTAGAATTTTAAAAAAATGTGTTATTTCAAGCTTTAAAACATTTAAGTTTTAATATACGTCGTGAGACTTAAAGTACAGAAAATAAATACAATAATTAGCTTTGACGTCTTAATTCCTGTGTTAGATGTCTGCCAGATTTCAAAATTAAATGATCAGGCAGTAAGACATGTATAAAAAAATTGTGACTAAATGTTTTATGTTTTATTCTTCTTCCAAGTTAAAATGATCTGCCCTGCCCAATTAATATCTGCACAAACTATCTATTTAACAACACTAAATTTTATGACATTTGTAATTGAAATTAAATTAAACTAAATTTAATGTCATTTGATAATTCAATTTTAGTAAAAAATATTTCATTTATATTTAATAAAAAAGGGATAAATAACATAAAGCAAATCAGGGTTTTTTTTTTAATTTTATAATTGTTGTAATGTTACCGTGTCTTTACCAGCCATTATGTGTGTTTCCGAGTATCATTTATGTTGATTGAATCTTCTTGTACGAACATATTATATGTAAAAGACTGTTTGTTTCTAAATAAAGTATTATTAATTATTTTTTTTTTATAGAAAACGATTGTCTGGTATCCTATTTCAAGTCAACCACCCGAATTAGGTTTGACATACACTTGAAATAGGAACAGGGGTGCCAAATATAATTATTTATTTTTTGTAAGTATATTCTTACAATTTATATAAGAAAAATCCTAACAATATTTTTTTTCAATTGAGAAATTAAATAAATAATTATATTAAAATCTGACAAGTTACGGATTACCAGATCAACGGTGGTTTTTATTTGCCTAATATTAAACTATTTAAAAAATATTTCTTGTCTCTTACGCCCAATATATATTTTTTTCATTGATCCCATCTCATTACATGATCATGACTGAAACCGGACTGAAACTCGCTATGTTGCCAAACGGTTGCGCTACCTAGCTAGAGTAGGAGTGGTTAGACGGTAAGCGCAGAAAAGGGCTTCTAGTTAACCCGTACTTTTATGGTTTCTAAAGTCAAGTCGCACGTCTGGTGTTTATCGAGTAAGTATGTGGTGTAATTTCCCTAGGTAGAAATAATTTTTATTTCATTATGTTTATGCATAAAATAGGTAGGTAATGCTTCAGCCGTTTAAACACAGACATTCTACGTCATGTTAGATGGTTAGGGCATGAAGTAGTTGTGACAGACGGGTGCTAAATACACTCGTAAATGTAGTGAGGATATTATGCGTTATTCGTAAATTATAGTTACATATATTTCCTATTTGCTTATATTATGTATATAGAAACCGGCATGGCCCTTTTCGTATTGAGGGCGGGGGCAATATCGAGTTGAAGTTCAACGTTTTAATTTAATTACTTAAATGTAAAATTAAACATAAAATATGTACTACAAATATTATATTTAGATACTAACCACATCTACCGTCTGTGTCATTACGTGCATATCGGTCGTTGAAATCGATTATTTACTTTGCCCATTACTAGTTTTATTCCAAAAACTATTATTTTAATGGAAATTTTCAGGAAAGCGCTAGGTCGTTAGAATCTTTGAATATTAGATGTGTTCAGTGAGCGACGCAAGAGATTTGAGACTCGAGTTAGTCGAGTGACAACAACGAAGTAAAGACAAAGTTTTGAAAAGAAATAAACGTTTTACTATAGCATCAGAGTAAAGTGCAGATTTTAATAGAGTGTACGTCAAGATTACTCGACTTGTTTTTCTGTAGAGTATCAGGTAGCGAAATAGGCGTGAAAAGAATTTGCTTTGCGTTTTACTGACAGTACATGAGATCTGGTGTCGTAGCAACTAAAAGTCTATGCATCCAAATTCAGGTGCGCTCATTGACATATTATGATGTACTATAAAAACTTAGTAAACAAACCGCGAGTTACAAAAATCAAAGGTTCAAATCCGGTTATTAAAATCAATGCTTTCGCACGAACTTCTTACGACATTGGAAATGAACAGGATAAATGAATGAACGGAATAAAGTAAACACACATATTTTGGATAATATTTTATGAAATAAATTTTTTTCGCAAAAAAAATAACACATCTGTATCTGAATAAGCTTAAAACTTCTGAAATATAACATTCTGTACGACATTTCGATCGAACAAACCGAATTAGTACGAAATGTATCACCGACGCATATCCGACTTCCAACTAAGGGCACCCTAACCACTACTTCCAATTGTCCGATTCTAACAATATTTATCTCAATCGATCCTCCGTTTAATTACCCCGAGCCGTTTTTTTATTTTTTTCTTATTCGGACCTATTCTCGAAATATCGGGCTCCCAAAATGAAAATCGAGGGAAAAAATTGCGATTTCTTTCGTTTTTTGTCGATAATTTTTTTGTTTTTGAACTTTTTCCAAATTGTCTTTTGCCATATTGTAGAACTCGCCGAGATGCGTTTTTTGACACCACGTTCATCCCGATATCTCGAAAACTCTTTGTGCAATCTGTCTGTCTCACAAAACTCCCAAATGACCCCTTAATGCCCCCTATACTCCAACGAAATGAGTCATTTCCAATGTCAAAACGCTACTTGACGTCGTTGCCCACTATGAGGTCTTTTTAACCAATCTTACTGGCTGGAGTAAGGATCTAAAAAGACGAATATTTTCATATGATTGGTTAGTGAAGGGGTTTAGTAGAAAGCTACATTATATGTAGTTTTAGGAACTCGCCGAAAATAGACCATGAATGGTTCTCTGCGGCGCGGCGTTTAGGTTACTTTAGTACCACTTATTCTTTGTTTTCTGCTTAGTCTATATGTACGTACTTATTACCATATCTATGGTCCTTTCATATAAGATTTAGCCTCGTTTTCTAGGTAAATCTAATTGGGAAAGTTTATTCAAGACCGGTAAACAGCAGGAAATTAAGTTCTGATAACTTTAGTTCGTCGCCATGTCAGCACTGTAACTGCAATATGTATGTTCAAGGGACTCGTGTGTCTGTACTATAACTTTGTTCGCTATCAAAGTTGTTCAACTTTGAATGTGCTTTAAGTTCTACAAAAAGCTTGTTAGCAGAGCAATAAGTCAGTTCCAATACTGCATGCTCGTATTCTGCATGAATCGTTACTTATTTTAGACTTAGATAGTACGTGTGTTGAAAAAAAAAAACTATGTCAAATAAAGTTTTTTGTACACATTTGGTTGTTCTGTTCTTTAAATATGCGATGAGCTGCAAAAACGCAACTTAAACCATCATTAACCAAGCTAATGATAAAATATAATTTTAAAATAAAATATTATCATTTGATTGGTTAATGAAGACCTCGAGTAGTGAGTGACTTTAAATGGGCTGTTAACAATATACGTATATATATAAACTTATTGGCTTTCTGCCTGCGGCTTCCCCTGCGTGGACATTTGTACTGGGACCGCTATAAGGACATTGTGGAACTGTCTAGAAAACTTTCTAGTAAAAAATAGAACATTCGTAGTAAAGATTCAGCAAAGGTACAATTCTTTCCCACCCACTATCACCCACGCATAGTCACCGCCACCGAACCCTTTTAGAATCGATGGGAGGTTTAACCGTGAAAAATAATAAACATACAGGCTTATTTTGCTCATTAAAAAGTAACCTATATCCGTTTTCAGAATGCAAGTTATCACCATAACTTTATCGAGATCGGTTAAGAGATTTAGCGGGGAAAAATTTACATATATACAGACCTATTTTGCGCGGTAAAAAATAGTCTATATCTGTCTGTAGAGTGTAAGCTAAACTACTTCAAGATTAGTTTAGCGGTTTAGCTGTGAAAAGGTAACAGACATATTGAGACGTTTTTCGCAGGAAAATTTGGCGTATGTCTCTCTTGAGGGTTCGGTTTGAATCCATATCTTTAGTATCTTAATTCATCAATATCAGTTCAGCGGTTTACCCGTAAAAAGATAACAAACATACAGATACATTTCAGCGTCAAAAAGTACTCTACGTTCGTCTTTATGATGCAAGCTATCTTTCTGCCAAGTTTCAAGCTGTGCAAGCAAGCAAACATCTGTTAGTTGTGAAAACGAAAAAGTCAGACAATAAAAAAATACAACGTCTATAGTAATTCTAGGATTTAGATATAGTTGTATGTTTGAGAGTTACATAAACGTATTTGACGGATTTTTATGAAATTTTTTAAATTTTTCTTACTTTATAAAAACTTACATAAAATTGATCAACCGTTATTAAGTAAGTTCCAAACAAACATAATAATATACATACAAACAAATTTATGTAGTATTACAGATGTTAATGGCAAAGTCGTTTAAAAAAAAACATATCTACTGCAGCGCTCCAGCGTTCATAAAAATAGCAACGTCATATACTTAATTTGTATTTTGAACTATAATTTTTTCTATGTGAAACTTGAAAGTTTCATCAAAATTGGTCTGTTAGTTTTTGAATTGTAAACATTCAAATGGACGAATATTTAGTTGATTTCTTTAATTGATAACTTCCATGTACCTGCAGATATCACTCCGATACAGTTTTATTAGATAAATTGCGACTTGCTATAAGTCACGTTGAAATGATAAACGGTCTCGACTACGAGAACCCTATCTATGTACGCACATCACTTGGCAACGAGGGATTTACTGTTTAATGCGACATCACGTACGCAGACCGCCTACCGATGTGTTTTGTATATGAAATCACGTATATACGGAAGAATGATATGTTAATAATACGATTAAATTGCTATAAAAACCCTTCAAATTCAATATCAATATGACGTTTCAAAATTCATAACTGAACTAAAATAGGTATAAAATAGAACTTTTGTCCTCCCCTCTCATCGGCGTCGATTCCAAGCAAACAGATAAAAGCTCTGTACAGTTCAAAAGTTCGGAAGTTTAATAATTGAAAATTCTTCAACTGAAGTAAATTAATTTCTCAGTTGAATGGAGCTAAGAGCTATAAAGTTAAAAACTGTCGAGAAATAACGTTCAGTTAATATCTTTGAAGATCGTTGTCTTGAACTTAATAAACTTTGTAATTGAAAAGCTATTTATTCAAAGTATATTTAGACAATTTATTATCTTTATTATTATCATCACATTTACAACTAGGTTTTGACCGCGATTTTATCGAGTGAATTATTAATCGTCAACTCGTTTAATGACAAGACAGTAAATTCGACCGTTTCCTCGACGCGGCAGTTAATACGACAAGTGGTTTTCTTTCACTGAAAATGCCTACATAGCGTTCACCATTAGCGACCATGGAAAAGATAAAAAGAATACTATAGCTGTAATAAAGTCAGTTGGAGGGTCATAAAAGGAATTTTATGGCACAGCTTCGTTTGCGAGTGTGGACGCGACAAAGCGCAGCCGAGGTTTACCGAGCCAAAGACTGCAGTCGGATAAAATAAACGAACGATTGCGGGATCACTTAGAGCGAATTGCATCAGCCGTCGAGGGAAAATTGATGTCGGATTTTCGAACGCGGCGGGTACTTTTGTTGCAAACTGAACGCTACTGTGTCACATGACTTACTATAACATCGCATTTTGCTCTAGTGTTACACATTAATGTTCACATTTTTTTACTCTGTGGAATAGGCGCCGACACAGGGGGGCGAAGTACTTTATTTTAAGCAATTTCAAAGAAACAAACTAAAATTTCATAAATCGAACAAAAATAGACCTGCGTGTGGGCGCTGAATTGTGAAACTACATACATACGTACTTTTGCCGTTTCATCATGTCCACTTGTCCGTTCATCTGTCCTGACTCTCACAACTTCGTAGTTTTTATATTTATAATGAAAGGCGAGAGAAATTTTGTATGTACATTGAAACGACGAAGTTGCATTTTTTTTTTAAATTTATATAACGAAAGGAAATACAAATTATCGTCTTAACTATATTGCCAAACTGATTAACAGTTTGTTGGCGATTTATTGCACTCTTACATTATTATTATTTATTAATTTTTTCACTATTAGTTATATTAGACACATTGCGAGCATATAACCTACACAATTTGGTTATCAAATAGTTTCAATAACGTAGTTTTCAACCTGGCTTTAAACATTTCTTTACTTTTACAATCTTTTTCTAAATCGCCCACCGTGTCATTAAAAATTCTGGGTATGACATATTTTCGGGTTCTTTTTCCATAGTAATTTACAGCTCGTGGCTCCTTATACTTTTTTCGAATGGCTGTTCGTAGATTGCATTTGTATATTATATTCACTATGAATTTTGAATTATTAAATTGCTCACTAGCTAGTAAGTATTTTACTTTTTCCTGTACTGGTAATATATTACATTTTTTAAAAAGTTTGTTGTAATTCTAATGACATTTTTGTTTGGTGTTCCTATCAACTAGAAGCTTCATAAATCTTAATTGTAAGTTATTTATTTTCTCCATATAAGTTTTAAAAGTGATACCATATGCACTCAATCCATAACTCAGCACAGCATCTGGCAGTGCATGATACAATATATACAGTGTTTTCCTGTCAATCACATATTTGAGTTGGTTAAATTTACATAATAACAATCTTAGCTTATTACATACACTATTTACTTGTGAACTCCAATTGAAACTACAATCTATATTGAGACCTAGATATTTGTATTCTTTTACAAATTGAATATTATTACACTTGCCACAATTAACATCGCTATTATGCAAACATCCGGTGCAAAACCGGAAAGCGAAGCGTTGGACGCCCCGCGGCCAGGTGGACAGATGACCTGAAGCACCATACCGGGGGTAGTTGGATGCGAAAGGCGGAGGACCGTGTGTGGTGGCGAGCCTTGGGAGAGGCCTATATCCTGCAGTGGAGAGACACGGGCTGATGATGATGATGATGATGATATGCAAACATTGGAAGGAATGCCCCACAATCCTCATTTCGCTATCAGGCTTTTTCATGTAGGGAGATTGAATTAACATACACTTAGTTTTAGCCATATTTAAAATTATTCCATTGTCATGAGTTTTAGTATTCGCCATAAATGAAATTTTAATTTTCACGAAGTGTAGACGGGGTGATGGGGGGGGGGGAGGTCATATTCTGATTTATATAGTTCCAAAATGGATTCTCCTATGACCCCTTCGTTATTTCTAAATGAAAACAACTAAAAATCTTTAAAAAAATTTTTGATTTGACGACCGCTTAGCCTAGTGGGTAGCGACCCTGCCTACGAAGCTGGAGGTCCGGGGTTCGAATCCCAAGGTCGGGTCAGTATTAATATGATGAATGTTGATACTGGTACCGGGTCTTGGTTGTTATATGTATGTGGTGTCTTCACAAAATATTTATATATGTATATATTATAAAAAAAGAATATTTAAGTATGTATATCAGTTTTCTAGTAACCCATAACACAAGCATAATACTTGCTTACTTTGGGACTAGATGACGCTGTGTGGGAAGTCCCATGTAAATTATAAATTATTAAATTATAATTACTGATTAAGATGTTCAACCGAAATTAATTCCAGTAACTTCTATACATTTGTTTTAGAATAATTGAGAAAAAAACTGGGAAACCCGAGGAAATCGTTATACGCGACTATACATGCACATAGCTATAGCCAATTATAAGTTATAAAACATATATGTAGCACTCGATTTAGAATAGTCATAAAAATCTGACTCTAAACCGTTTTTTCAGATATCAGATGCAAAAAAATCAAATGCTGCTGCCAAATTTTTACTCTATAGAAAAAAGCTTTATGGTTCATATTTACTTACTGGTTTTTTTACGAAAGAAATTAAAAAAGACCGATAACTGTCGGAATTTCGAAATCAACGTTGCCGGATCGAATTATTTATGGCTACATATAGAGCAAATCTTGTAACTAACTCTTGGCTATGATACATCCGTACTGATTCAGAACCCTCTACTACGCGTAACCCGACACACACTTCACCGGTTTTTAGTTTTAATCTGTTTGTTTGAAAACTTAATTCGAGCGCCACTAAACCGAATTTAATGAAACTTTTCCGTTTAACTAGATGAAACTACGATGTAATACACAGGGTAAGATGCCACTTTGCTATTTTAGGAGCAGCGCAGTAAAAATAAAGAGAGGGTTATTGTAGAGCAGAGTTCCACAAAATAAATCAGAAACGGTCTATTTGAATAAAATGTTATCCAATATTTAATTTTATATAGATTGAACTAGCGATGGTCCGCGACTTCATTACCGTAGTTTTCATGATGTGTACAGTTTTTACAATTTCTGCAGTTTACTTAGGAATCCTAAATATTTCGGGATTGAAAAGATTAAATGGTTCAGTCATTTTGAAGATTATCCCGAACAGACAGACAAAAATCCACATAATTCCTGCATGCCAACTAGCTCGTTTTGATGTCTGCGAAGTTTCATAAAAATCGGTTCAGCCGTTTCGGAAATTAACCTGAAAAGACAGACATACAAACAGACACTACGATTTTATAGTATAGAAATCTATTAAACAATGCAAATCGTCGAAACCATTCAGGTGAGTCGCATTCAAATTTTATCATACATACTATAATATTCTCACTTCGAGAATATCATATGCTTCTCAAAGTTTTTACATGTATTATGTATTTCTACCCTAGTCGACAAGAAAAGTAAAGACTCAGGGCGCCGCTAACCCTATTTACAAAAAAAAAAATCGCCGGTCGCGTATTGTAGTAGCACGTCATGGGTGCAAAAAAATTAGTTTAAAAGGCCATCGTGTGTCGTGATATGACGTAAAAACAATTCTATGTTACAAATATAAACGTATAGCTCAATGCGTGGTTGTCGACACAGCGCCTCGTCTACTTATTGTCTTCTACCTGAGTTTCGGGAAAAGCGAATATATCTATCCTGTTCCAAACACCTCGTTTCACTTCCTCTGTAATTAGGTTTTTAAATAATCATCGGTCATTTAGGTTTTTAAATAAAGGATGAAAATTTGAGGCTTGGAGGTCGTCGTTCATGTTGGAAAAACACATAGACAAGATTAAACATTTTTGGTCGCTACAGTCTACAATCCAAAACTGAAAGTACGAAGTCTCCGCTATATAAATACTATGGAAAAATTTAACATAACAAAATCATTAAGACCTAACGACTCATATTTCGAAACGATCGGAAACACGAGCAAAATCATACACTAAGATGATATGTCATTGTTTTAAAGTAATTTCAGAACCACTATTTATTTTTTCCGTTCGAATGTTACATGTACGTTACACTAAATTCTACTTCACAGTGCAATGTCAAAATATCAAGGGTATATTTATGTACCTACATCCATGAAGATAATACATCTAGAATACTGAATTACCAGAATTAGCTAAACGGATATTTTCAATTACCCCACATTAGGTTCCTCTAAATGAGCTATAAAAATCTATTACAGCATCCACGTAATGATAAAAATATTGTGTTAAAGAACTATTGAAATGCAACTCATCGGTGGAAACAAACGAGCACATCGTATAATTCAGACGAGAGACGTTTCACTCAATCATTCAAGAAGTTCGATGGAAGAGGGTAGGCAATGAATAAACATTATTACAAAAGGGTGAACTTTGTAGCGAACGCAGCGGGAAAAACTGATAGGGTCATTCGTTACAGTCTGGTTATTTTGCAGTTCTTGCTTTCTATTGAAATATCTCTTGTATCAGCACGCATTGTGTTTTCGTGTTATTGTATGTAGAGTTGACGTTAGCTAAAACGAATTAATGGTTTTAAACATTGTTTATTATGAATATGAAACAACTGTCGGGCAATATTTTAGGTATACACTAACCGCGACTTGCCTGTGGTACTACCGGTGGTACTACTATAGTACCAAGGGTAATATTTTTTTCCGTGGTAGGTATATTGGCCTGGCTCTTATTAGCACGGGAAAATATTACCCCTGGTATAACTTATTAATTCGAAAGAATTAAATATTAATATTCAAAATCTCATACGGAATTTCATGGTTTTAACTATGAGAATAAAAGAATTCCATTATAAACTTTCATCCCTTATTATGCTCCCGAAGAGTTAAATTGTCAAAAAACGTGGATAGATAGATATATTTACTTTCTGACCAAAACAGATTTTCATACATTTAACTTCAAATTTGAAGTATCTGTTTATGTGTACAAAAGGAATTACACAAATGTCGTACAATAATAAATGACCTATATTGCTTCTGCAATTATCGGCGAATTAAAAATTTGCACTGACTTCCGGCACCACCACTTTAGTACAAAAAATTCACGTGTGAAATGAACCAATCATTTCACACGTGATTTTTTTCCAAGGGCTTGTAGTTTATTAAAGTAAATTTTGAAAAATTTATATGCACGACTGATTTAGTTTCTAATCCAAAGCCTATATATTTTCATGCATTTAACTTAAAAAAACTACAGATTTTCATACAGACTTGCCCTCTCTATTTTACCCCCTTAGGAGTACAATTTCGAAAAATCCTTTCTTAGTGGATGTTTACTCCACAAAAGAAACCTTCAGAAATCGCTTCAGCAGTCCTTAAAAATGATGGAATTCCCATACAAACTTTCATCCCTTATTTTACCCCTTTATGGGTTAAATTTTCCAAAATCTTAAAACACAACTTATTTAGTTTTCAACCCAAAGACCAGATTTCAATTTTAATGTATTTGACTTGAGATGGTGCGATGGCGAACCTATGGGCAAGTCCTTACCCTACTACTTTATTAAGTCAATGTCATTGAGTTAATTCATAAACATCGAAAAATCCATGTTTTGACCGCCTATTAGATACACACATGGCGTTTGTATTCCGCTAACCACGCCATAATATTCTCACACAGACTTTTGCGTGATTTGACTTCCCAGTTTCGGTCTCCTAATTTTACCCGTATTTATTTCACGCAAGTATTTGATATCATGTCTTCATAATTTTTTTATTGTGTTAACTAAAGTGCATTAATTACTATGTCTAATTATATTTTTGTTGTTTTTAGAATGAAATATTAACTTCAAAAAACAATTTGGCCTATAAAAGCACTTTGGAAAAGTCTAAAGCTGCCTCCGGAAAAGATATCTCGGCTTTCGCTTGAAAACTCGAAATTAATTCAATTAGCTGTACATAAAATTTATTACCTAGTATATAAAGCATTTGTCATTGGAAATGACTTTCATTTCGTTGGAGTATAGGGGGTCATTTGGGAGTTTTGTGAGACAGACGGATTGCACGAAGAGTTTTCGAGATACCGAGATGAACGTGATGTCAAAAGACTCAGCTCGGCGAGCTCTACAAGATGGCAAAAGATAATTTGGAAAAAGTTCAAAAACAAAAAAATTATCGCCAAAAAACGAAAAAATCGCAAATTTTTTTCCCCGATTTTCATTTTGGGAGCCCGATATCTCGAGAACTAGGTCTGAATAGGAAAAACATAAAAAAACAGCTCGGGGTAATTAGACGCGGGATCGATTGATACTAAAATTGTTAGAATCGGACAACCGAAAGTAGTGGTTAAGGGTGCCCTTAGTTGGAAGTCGGATATGCGTCGGTGTTACATTTCGTACTAATTCGGTTTGTTCGATCGAAATGTCGTACAGAATGTTATATTTCAAAGTTTTAAATTTATTCAGATACAGTTGTGTTATTTTTTTTGGGAAAAAAATTTGTTTCGAAAAATATTATCCAAAATATGTGTGTTTACTTTATTCCGTTAAATTCATTTCCAATGTCGGAAGAAGTTCGTGCGAAAGCAGGAGATCTGTTGATTTTTCTTCAAAGAGAAGTCACCGTACACGTATTTAGTAGCGTTTATGAAGCTTTAATAACATAAACAGGTTATACAAATTTAATCGATTTTCCAGCGTGTTGGGTTAAACATATACCAAGATTTGGTTCTCTCCATAATTAGTCAGTTCCAGTAATAAAATATTGTACGAGAATTTTTTTAGTGATTTTTTTTGGCGCCTGTAGGTTGACACAAATTCGGGCGGTATAAATATAATATAAGGCTTCCGTTTCTTTTCTTTTGAGGTATGAAACATAGACATCGTCTTATTTCTATATCTTGAAAAATATAAGGAAGTTTCATAAAAAATGCATAGCCATCAGTGAGGCACTTATTGTTGAGAATTTTACCTTAATATATTTTTTAAAGTAATCTAATTAGAACGAGGGTTCCACAGGGAAAGATAACTAATTGTGTCGGAACGTGTTTATGTCACCAGGGCGTAGCGTCGCCTGCGTACGACTTTGAATGATGCACGCCGTCTAAATAATTAACATAAGAGACGTCTCGCGAGCGAAATTCAGATGGGGCGTTAACTTTTTACTATAACATAAAATTTTACTTGGTAAATGTGTAACGCGAACACTCTATATCATTTCACGATCATTTACGCACTCTGAGGGCGAATAAATCTTTGAACGGGCTCGCGGAGTTCGCTCAGTAAAATTTGTATGCCGAAGCCGTTGCGTATCGTCGCCGAATCGAGATTTCCATTACCATGCATTAGTAGATATAGTCTATAGTTCATGTCACGCGCATGTACGTGCTTTTTTGTTGCTCTGAGGGTTCCTAGTTTTCTATACAATCTGTTTATGACCGACTAATCATATTTTTTAACATTATTGGTTACAGGAAACGGAAATCACAACCCAAAGTCAGTTTACAGTATTCAAACATGTATGTTCTGGACACAGACAATTGTTCTGGGGCATTGCTGACCGGTAAACGATCTCCGAGCGAGTACGAACGAACTTCGCTACGATCACTGGAGCAGAATGTGTAGGTCATTCTTATACGAACCGTCGATTAGGTCACAGAGATTGCTCTGCTGGTGTTTGCTGACCTTGTTTAAATGATTTATATATTTATCTTGTTGTCTATTATTAATTTAATAATTGTAATGCAATTGAAGTATATACGAATATTATTTTTGGTTAAATATGTACTCGACCACAAATCACCAGGCCGAGATTGAGGTTCAGTCGAACACGATGAGTGGTTGTGCATCCGGTTTGATAAGTGGCCAAGTGAGTAAAAGGTGTACCTATCTGATTTTCAGCAAATTAGAAATACAATTAATATCATAAATTAACACTGTAATTATTAAATATTTACTGTAGGCGGACGAAGCTTGTTATATATCTCTCGATAAAGGGGTATCGGTGCTAAAAAAGGTAAATAAAAGGTAATCTCATTTAGAGGCTTTTTCTTCTCAAATTAGATACGACTTTCCACTTCAAACGTCATCTATGTTTTAATTATTTTCCCAGGGCTGGCCATAATTTTGTGCTAATATTACACATTATAGACCACATGATATTTTTTTAGTATTGCCAGGATTTATAAGTCGGTGTACGAGTAGGCGAAAGAAGAATAATGGCCGGAAGCACCGCCCCCGGAGCTCTGAGGAAAAGTACGCACTATTTCCACACGAATATGACACCGAGTCTCGTGATTTATTCGGTAACTTTCGTTAGAAGGTGCCTCCCATATGTATCTATTTACGTTCACATTATTATCAGAAGCTTCCTTTGAACATATACATTGATTTTAGTTAGCTAGTTCTAGAGAAAAAAGATTGTTAGGACAATGGAGATATCTGACGATTTGTTAACTTCATTTATCAAACCAGCACAATGTTACAGACTTTCAAAAAACAGTTTTTAAATTGTAATACTTGTATAGTTCAGGAGATATTTATTTGTTTATTAGTTTACCAACATTTTCGACACTTAACGTAAACAACCAAAAAAAAAAATAACTTAAACTAGACCTAGTGTGAAAACAATTATAGACAAACACAGCGTGAAATATTACAGAATTTTAGTTATGTTGTGTTACGTGTTGCTGAATTTAAGTAAGTAGGTACTAAGAGGTCCTGTATATTAACAGAGCTTTTTTGAAAGTACAAAGCGAACGATGTAATATATCAACCTGGTGGTTATACTTGTACAACTTGTGCTCATTACAAAGTCATACAGTGATACTGTTAACTACTACATTAGTACGAGACTTTCTCGAAAGGAACGGTTTAAAATTGACAAGTCTGAACGACGGGGCACAGTGAAGTTTATTTCTGACAGAAGTTTCGGATAATCTACATACCCTCTTAGGAACTTGTAAAGAAAGATCTGATGGCATATATTCTAAACTGTGTTCCATGGTTAAGCAAGAAAGTGGTGCATTTGATTTTTTATAATTTTGTAAATGAAATTCGTTGTAAATTGTAAACTGCGAATTCACCAAACATAGCCAATTTAGAAATATAGTGTTAATTCATATGCTAACGGTATCACGTATTCGTGCGATCAAAGCAAAATTTGATTCCAACTGATTCCTACATATTTTACCGACAACACTTGGTCACGTACGATGTACGTCAGCTGGTTTTAGCTACCGCTGAACTTGCAGAAGATTTTATGAAACGGCTGACCGGATATTTTTTTATCCATTGAACGTTATTTTAGTAGGTTTGTTAAGCTCGTTGCAATATTATACTATTATCTATATTTTATATGTGTGTGTGTGTGTGTGTATAAATGTTTTGAAAAATTAATTGAAGTTGAGTATAAGGTAGACGCTTCGTATTCGTGAATTTTCTTAATGTGCTTTGCTTGTCAGTGCAGTAGTTGAGTCAATTTCACTATTTAACTGGAATTGAAGTTTTAACGAACTTTGATGAACTTGTTTAACTTTGGGATCCGTATATTGCCGAGCGATGCCGAGAGCTAGTACAGACGGGAAGTGATTGTTCTAATGATTTAAAGAAACGGATTGAAAGGAAATGTAAGCCCATATTCTGATTAGCATCTATGAGATTTAATCAATCAATAAATTATATTTTAAGAATGACATTGTATTGTGTTTAGACTTATCAGTTTTATTTACCTAAATGGTTTAATTATTAAATAAATTATTATTAATATTATCTCAAAGCAGTTCTTAGAATAGTTTACGATTATAACCGCCAGAGGGCATTCCAGTAAAAATCGTTTGGCAAAACGGCTTTTTCGTCTTCGTTTATACTAAAACTTTTTTGTATGTATGTCGGATTTAACTAAAAACCATAGGCGTGATAAAAACTCCAAACGTAGGTAGTTAACCTTGTGAATTAAATTTCCAAGGAATTAACAATTTATGCATCCATAGTATGTCAGCTTGCTACGTGCGCACAAACACACTCTTCCTATAGTATGTCTACCGACCGCCAATACCGTTCGTACTTCGCTCAGGTGGAGTTGTTGACGTTTGTCAAAATAATAAATAATGCATAAAATTACGAATTGACTAGAAGCCCGCTTCTGCGTTTACCGTCTAACCACTTATACTATAGCTAGCCGGTGTATGATGGGGAGTTGTAGTCCGAGTTTCAGTGCGCAAGTTCCCCGCGCAGCGCTCTTCCCCCTGAGAGATCCCCGCACACTGGTTTCGACCCCCCGAAAATGCGAAATGTCACTTCGATACTGTGAACTGACATTTATGCATGGACGTACATTTATGACTCTAATTTATAAAAAAAAGCCAGCAGATCATCTTCCATAATTAATTAATTAATTTATAACGTCATTGATTTATACTCATTGTTTCCTATATTTTACCTAAAATTAATTAGTTACACTTGGAGGATGAAATCTGGGGGTCACGGCCAGTGTTGTCAGTAATTAAATATGAAAAGGCAATTCTAGATTTGTATGGCGATAACGTTCTGATGATATGTCGCGCCGTGCCCTTCGGCCAGCATTGCATCTGTCGGCGAAAAAAGTTGAGAAATGCCGTGAAAGTTCTATAAGGGAAAGAAATGTTATATAAGGGCATGAAAAGTCATGAAATATCATGAAATACTATGAAACGTCATGAAATGTTATTAAAGGTCATGCGATATCATAAAAATCATGAGACATTATGAGAGGTTAGGCAAGGTTATGAAAAGTCATGAAATGTCATGAAAAATATAAATTAAAATGTTATGAAAGGCCATGCTTTTGTTATAATAAGTGGAATAAATATTTATTTAATTTAAATATAATGAAATGTTATTGAAATCACGAAATATCTTTAACGGTAATAAAATGTTAAGAAATAAATAATGTTGAGAGGAGAGCCGTAAATCGGAAAGAGCCGACAATGCGCGAAGTTGGCCAAAGGGCAAGTTGCGTCTTCCTACCACGTAGTAACAACGCATTGCGACGTGCCGTCAGAACCACATGAGTAATGTCAGAACGGTTTTAGTCCCATTCAAACGCGTCATTAGATGTTTTACATAAAAATATTATACTAAATTCATTTTCAGGCATAGGTCAGGACATAATACGATTTTACTACTAAAATTATTACTATATAAGATTCTAGGGATAACTTGTTTGCCAGTTATAGCCGATTATGTAAATGCGTAATATATATTATATAATATAATTATTAATTATGATTTGTTTTACAATAAGATTTTGTTGTTGGCATGGCTACAGAATCTTACCGTGTAAGCATATCTGATGCGCATTTGACCGGTTTCGAGCCTGTGTACCAAATTAAGAACTATTTTTTTTGTCAAGTTAATATAAATAACTTTTTTACTCATTTTTCTTTCATACTTCTGGTTAAAAGAAAGAGTCTTTTATGGTACCTAATTGAACAAGAGTTCCGAGAGCTGTAGCAGCTGTGCACCTGTCTAAATATTTATTGTTATACTTTTTTAAAATTATTTATGGCAATATCACATAGACTTACATTATTACGCGGGCGCCATTGCAGTGCTTTATGGATTTTGATGAAATTTGGTACAGACATAGCTTGAACCGCTCGCGATTAAACTATAGATTCCTACACACGCTCGGGATTCAAGTTCAGCACTCCGAAAAAAATTAACTTTGCTTTCTCGTTGTACAAATAACTATTCACTTACGAATAAATATTCATTACATGAAAGGTCGTTGTCTGCCGGGAAAGAGGGGGGAGGGTAGGGATGGGGGTGTGAGGCTTGGCTACTTCGACTGCTGCTACTACCATTTTACATCGATGCAACGGCCCGCTCAATGAAGCGCCGTCGTAGGTCAACGAACGCATCACATAGCCGTCTTATTATTATGTGAAACTTATTATATTCGAGGGTTAAAAAAATTCAGGAAAGTGCCTTAAAAAAATAAAATGAATAAAGTATCCTAGTGTGAACATGCACTACACACCCTACGAGCGAACGAGTGAGCATCTCTTTACGCAAAGTGAATTTAATACGGCGCACCGCGATAGCCCGGGACGCGTTCTGCGTTTTGATACATCCATTAGTGGGTCATTGCTATTCTTGGGAATAACGTGCGTTAAATTATTTCTGGAGTGCAGCGAGCTGTGCATCTTTGTGGAGTTGTACGTATGCAGAAACCGTGGCCTTGCATCCTATCGATTTATGAATGAGTGGGCGTTGAAATGTTTATCATTGTTATTGAATAGTTCCGAAGAAGATTACACTAACCCGGGAGGGTTAGTGTAAACTCGAGGGACATAAATCGTGTAATTATTTATTTTTGTTACGATACTTCAAGTGCTGTGGAAACGCTTATAAAGCAAACCTTTGTTTTCATCTCATCGTATATTTATTTTATAATAAATATATTTACGTAATATGGCATCATCATCATCATCATCAGCCCATTTTTTACCCCACTGCAGGGGCTTAGGCCTCCCCCAGGGTGAGGAGGGGGCTTGGAGCTTAAGTCCACCACGCTGCTCCACTGCGGGTTGGGAACTGTAACGACCGCCATCTATTGACAGCGTCCGGGACCGACTGCTTAACGTGCCCTCCGAAGCACGGGTAATATGGCAACATAAATTAAATATACGCAACGCTTATTGCCCTTTGTCTTCTGTTCCCTTTCATTCTTTCTTCTTTTTGCACTTTGACGCGATAATCCACGGCCACAGATTTACGGCACTGCTTACTTTGAAACTATTAAAAAACCGGCCAAGTGCGTATTGGACTATGCGCAGTGTCGAGTTCTGTAGTCACTACGACTATATGAATATATCGCAATTTTTCGGGTTTTAGCGATTTTTTCTCGATTGTTCCGAAACTAATGTATTGAAGTTTCTGAAATCGATTTCGATTGAACATCCTATTTACTATTCATCTAAGATTTTTTCAGGTTTTGAAACGTTTTCATTAAGAAATGTCGGTGGGGAACGGAAAAAGTTAATTTGGAGTTGAATATTTCAGGAAGACGGGGCTAAAACAAAAATAATTTAAAGAACCCCCATGTCATTTTAAAAGAGCTTTCTAATGATATGATGGGATAAGCACAAAAATCATCCCCATTTCGTTATAGTTCGGCATCTTTAAAAACGATAGGCAACGAAGTCATGATAAGTAGAAACTTTGAGGTTGCGACAGTCAGGATATAACGAACCTATAAGGGTGACGATTATTGCTTCTGGCTTAAGAACCTTAAAAATTATGAAATAACCAATATACTTCTTTTATTATACACAAATCACCCCTTTTATTAATTGTGCATTTCGTGTAAGTGTTGTAAATTACGCAACATGAAAAAAATAATAATGAGACAGCGCCGTTTGGATGAAATTAGTGACGAAAAGGACGATCGTTAAAAAAATTAGGAAGTAAAATGCAATAACTTGCGGGTTGGGTGCTTGGCCGCAGCTACAAATACAGGGAAGCGAAGCCGTAGCGAAAACAAATGACGGCTCTATACCTAAACACAATATCTTTCTTACTGCTCCCGCTGTGTTCCTGGCCGCAGCCTCCTCGATGACAGTCAAACCTAGTTGAAAGCCCTTGGCAAAACGAGTCATATCAGTTCAAACATGAAATACCTAGCTGCTTTTCCCCGTTGAAGAGATCTTCTTGATAGCCTGCCGTCTTCGTAACAACGTTTCTTTGTTACGTTCGGATGTGAAGTAAAGACACACAACCTTAATAACACTTGTTTAAAAATATCTGTATCATAGTCCATAATTCTATAGTTCGTATTACTGTATGGACTATTGTTTGTTTTAGTTGAAGGCTCCTATAGAATTCAAAACAAATCGAATTCAAAATGAATGACCAGAAAAGTGTCGAGTTGTGAAATAGAATACTAGTAGGAGTAGAATTCAAGAAATGAAGTAGAGAAGTAGTACAGTTGCAGGGGCGGGAATGGGAAAAATAGTTATGTACGACTATGTCCATGCGGACCAAGAATCAGGCATAAATTAGTAACTCTTATAACTTATTAATTAAAAAAAAAACACTTTAAAATTGCTTACACATACGCAAAATGTTATTAAAATTTTACATATTAAAGATTTTATTAAAATTTAACACTCAATATCACAACGTAAGACTGTAATACTGTTACGCAATTCCATGAACTTGGAACTAACATTATTAAATGTAGGTATATATTTGCTCTTTTCTAACGCTCGTCATTCAGTATTTTTTGTTTATTTTTTAATAAAATATATGAAAAAAATATTTAAAACTGGGAAAAATATTTGTTACAATTAAGCAATTTGATAGGAAATGAGGTAGGTATTTAAATTGAACGTAGTTGTATGTAATAATATCGTTTTTCAAAAAACAACATCCTGTATCTCGAAAATATCTATCTACTATCCACTTTCGCATAATGTGAAGCATCGTGAAAGGTTCAAAAAGATGCAGAAGCCCCGTGCATGAGTGATCTGCCTTCATGCTCAGGGTTGAGCTTTTTTGCTTATCCTGTATTATGAAAACGAACAGTACAAACTGTTTAGAAGTTACAACAGAGTAAAACAAATACTTAGATAGGAATGACAAAAAAATGTTGTCTGATACTATAATGTAAATTTTCATGAGTGTACGTGTTCCTTTCGGGCCTTCGTATCTAACAAAGAATTTGACCTTTTTAATTTTTAAATAATTAGTTTTAAACATTCTTGACCTTTTGGGAAGGCAAAACAAACCATGAATTAACAACTATCTTTCCTGAGGGTTAAAATATTCTCGGATAGTCAGAAAGAAATCCACTTTGATTACGTATATAAGTTGGACATAGTTACGATAAATCTCCAAATATTTAGTATATTAGCTTCTATTCATGAAGTATCTATCAATATTTTTACTAACATTAGGACCAAATTTACTGTTCGCAATCAATGTTCGGACTCTGTGAAAGAATAATGTTCTAAGAACCGAGCGAGAGTCCCGAGTGTTCCAAAGCAATTTCACACCCGATTGGAGAAATTACATCTAACCATTAGTTTGCTTCCATTGTGGAAAAGTATTTAGCGTGAGTTTCATTAACGAGCTTTCTGTGAATTTTTGAACTTTCACGAGAACTTTTTCAATTATTGTTCGTCGGTTTATAACTTTACAAGTTTTTCTTTTTCATACCTAAAATTTCTAGCTAAAGTAAACAGACAAATGTGAATAACATAATAACATGACATGTTTTTTTTGTCGTTGTTTTGTTTACGTTGTACCCTCCGTACTTGGAGTCATGGAGGGTTCGTTTCGACCTCCCTCCGGTTTGCCGCAGAGATCTTGTTTATAGTGCCTCATTTGTTACATGTGGCTCCCCTCAGAATAATATATATCAGTACATGTATAGCAATTACGGAATTTTAATATTAAATTTTTACAACCTTTCAATAATAATCGCTGACTAGCAAAAGAATCACTTTCTATATAATACACGAGTATGTATGTAGGGATAGCCTGATAATTGAATAGATAGAGAAAGACAATTTTACGCTAGAAAACATCTCATTCCTACGAGAATATAGAATAGGAGACTGGTGGTGACGCAGTTGAAATTACTTACCCATTCATATAAAGGAGCGACCAAATTTATCCTCATTTTACACAAAGGATAGTTAAAAAGATGAAATCGTACATCGGGGAATTAAAAATGATTTCTACATTTGGAAAAATAGAAAATATATGGATGAAAATTAATGTGAAAATGTAGACAATAAACATGGGCAGTTTACGTGGACGGCCACTTATTGTATATATTCATTTAGAAAAAAAAAACGACTCTAGGTACAGTCTCAGACTCACTAAGTGCGTACTACGTTTAATCAATGTCAAGTGAGTAAGCCACCACAAAATACAACCTGCCTGTCCTACCTTTACCTACCTATATAATACATATCTATAATAATTGGTTAGGTATATATTTTCTTGTAACAATCTTCCGGTAATCCTTAAAAGGCAGAGTTCTTTTTATACTATTTTGGTATGCGTCCACGCTACAATAAATGCGAATTACAGTTATAAAAATAAAATCAAAGTATTTACTTTATAATAAATAACTAAATTTGCGACCACAGATAAAAAAAATAGGAGGAATAGTAGCGTGCGATGTAGTGTGCTCGTTTTATGCACGCGCGGCACGCTGCATCCGACGAATGCCTGCTTCAAAGTAGGTACATATAAAAGGGTCTACTCAATTCGATAGACCTATTTAAATTTGTTTCATTTCTTTTAGGTGCAACTAGGACATTTAATTAAGGGAATACCATAGACAAATGCAATCATTTGTCTAATATAGAAAAACCATTGAAATAAATATTGTTGTATATGGGTATCAATTGAAAATCTAATTGAAAGTGCAGTACTGCGGACGTAGTAGGTACTTTCTATTGTTAATATTATCTTGGTACCTAAATTAGAAAGAAAATTTGTTTAAATTATGTTAGTTATTGAATTGAACTGATAATGGGGCTGGATCAAAGTACAAGGCCGTTTAGACATTTGTGGAGAAAATTGTATCTTACGCAACATGATACTTGAGAAGATGTATGAAAAACCAAACGTTATCTATAAGCGGAAATAACTGACTTGGTCACGTTGCGGAAGCACTATTTGTCGGCCAAAGACAGTCGTAATGTCTCTCCTGGCTAGATGCACCAATTATCTAAAAACATACACCAACTTCCTATTGCAAATGCATGTACACATATACCGTCTCCGTCTCATCGTAGGTAAAAAAGTCTATATGCAAATACTGAAAAGTTACATGGGTGGCGAATGAATGCATAAAATTAGACCTAAGACGATAATCATGTTTTATTTGTTTAGATACGTTACAGCAAATGCAAGTAAACAATGACACGTTGAGCCAGCTAACTCATGTAAATGCTTCGATAGTGCACTAATTTATACGTGACAGAGAGTGTCTCTATGCAACCTCATTGGCGATTATGATGCCAAACATCATGATCTATGCAACTAGATCTCCTAAACACAAAACTTCAATCTAGCACCGAAATGCCCGTAGGTACCTACACAGAAATAAATGTGTATACAATGTGTCGTGATAGCCCAAAGCGAAACGAACCTGTCTCAAATTTATAAGGTCATAGGGCCATGGTCCGAATCCGGACGTGTACCAATGAGTTTTTCTGACTTAAGCACATAACTATCACTGACTCCGTGCCTCGGAGAGCACGTTAAGCAGTCGGTCCCGGGCGCTGTCAATAGATGGCGGTCGTTGCAATCCCCAACCCGTAGTGGAGCAGCGTGGTGTATTTAAGCTCCAAGCTCCCCTCACCCTGGGGGAGGCCTAAGCCCCTGCAGTGGGGTGAAAATGGGCTGATGAAGTGAAGTTATAAAATAACGTCAGAACATGACTAGTCGAAGTTGATACCAAAACAACGTAATTTTATAACTAAGCGTATATTGTAACATACGAATCAAATTTTTTTCATTGATGTTTCATTCTAGTTTAGATTTATCACCATTTTACTTACCTCAAAAGGGTTCTATAATTAGGTTAATACATATTTTTTCCGTATATACCTACCGTTCCTTCTCTAAGTTGTAATATTTATATTTACCTGATGTTATTAGTTATAAAATGTCTTACCTGTTTGATTGAAACTTCTTCTTGACCGTATGTCTCTGCTACAATGAAATCCAGGGAGTGCCCGAGCGGGCCCAGTAGTTGTTCGTTTACCTCGTCCACTGCCATAGATATGGCGCCTGTTGAGTTTTAAAACAATGTTGCATGTGTTATTTGAAACGACCATATATAAATTATGTCATATTTTATTATTGGGTAGCAATGAAATGCGAACCGTGAGGTAAATAATTTTACACCTGAGGCGGCTACTTTGCTTTTCACTAGGAAAATAAATATATTATGATTTAAACTATACATAATAAATGTAGTGCTGTATATAGGGTTAATTATTATTATTTAATTTAATATTATAGGGTTTTTATTTATTATTAGTGATATTCAATGTTAAATCAAATCTGTCTTACAAGCAAGTGTAATTTTTGTTTCAAATTGAAAGGAATATTTGTAAAAATTAGGAATATTTTGAACTATTTCAAAATAGAAATAATCTTCTCTTACATAAAGAAAAGTAAGCAAATTAAGTAACGTTAAGTAATTTTAAGTAATTCTATTTCATTTATTATCGATTAATTAAGTAAATTAATTTAAAGTAACTATTTCATTAAAATTTTATTTTGCAGTGTGTAATAGTCACAATAGTATTAGATTCATTTGTATTTATTTACACCCTTTAATTATAATTATTCATATTAACCATTTATAAAATTTATTTAAAATAAATCCTTCTTTGAAAATTAATAAGCCGGAAACCCTGTTTTTGACTACTGTTATTTTAGCCAGTTAAAATTTCGCACATTTACAACCTCTTTGGTCTCAACATGTGTTTCATACACTTATTTATGTTTCAACGTTCACCGGGTTTTAAATGTAAATTACTTTTCCGTCCTAGGGAACAAAAACGCTAGGTTTGCTCCCGCACCGCAAGTTATGATACTTTTTCCATTAGTTAAGTGAGAAGTTTCTTTGAATAATTCAAGTAGTAAGTATTATAAGTAAATGTCATAACTGCAAAGTGCCCGTTAAAACTGTTTCTAATTTGTTGTGATACAAGCGATATTTTAATGTCTACTATAAAATTTTGTAGTATTATTCATGGTCATGATCTGAGACGATTAACTACTACTGATAACAGTTTGGTCGTCAAACTTACGTTCTTGACGTCGCTAAATCAAATCGATAGTACAGACGTGTGAAATATGAGCAGTGAGTTCGATATAAGAATGCTTCAGTAAAACAACGGCAACGAAGAAGCAGCTGTCCTCGATTCTATCGAGTGTTGCCCCACAACTTTCATTTCTCACTGGGGAGTGTTGCGATTGCGACTAATGGAAGCTTTTCGAGCAAGCAAAGCTTTCATAGTCAACGAGTCATGTTATCTTCTGTACGATGAATGATGAAAAGAATGTTATATGATAAAAGCTGGGCCACTCTGATGTGCAATACTGTTAATTATCTCATTGATTGTGTGCTTATACCTGAAAAGATTGTGTGCTTATACCTGAAAAATGGCAATTAATGGCTTGACACGTAAATGTGGTCGTGGTGTAGACATGTCACATTATTTAATATATTATGTTTAAGTAAAAGGGTGTTTTATGATAAAAATAAATACTATATTTTGTGTAGTGTATCGTTTCTCGTGGTCAAACAATATAATCGAACAACAAAATATATCATGTCGTTTCGTTCATCGTCCACGCTTTACTATTTAATATTGTCATTAAAAAAACTATATTATGCTATATATTGGTATAATTATTATGGTATACAAAGCATTTATAGTAGCAAAATTAAAAAAAAAATCGCGTTATTTAAAAATAAATATTCAGATGAGAATCACATTAGATTTTCATATTCTAAATAGTATTGGCATTTCTGTAGCTGGTAGTTGACATACCGGATATGACGAGTCCAGGGCGGGGATAGTTGTAGTCGCCAGGACGACGCTGCGAACCCGTAAGGTAGCCCACCGTGAAGCGCTCGCAGCGTACGTGCATTGCCGCTGATACTAGAGCCACCAAACACCACCACTCCCACTAAAAAGAAAAAAAATACTGAAACTGGTAAATACTTAACATAATTGAAGTGATACAAGAAGAGTCTCATGATACAGATAGGGATTCCTCTCTGCGTCTATTCTATACGGAGACTTGAGTATTTAATTTAATAAGCAACACAGTTTTATTTTAAATATACCCATACGTGGTTAGTTCGAAATAATGACGTGAGATGCACGTCACTATTTATATTTCATCATTTAAATAGGATAGGGGTAACCCTCTACTCAGCATCTACTCCAACCATAGATACCAGGAATAATTTATCTTCCAAGTTTGTCCATTCTTCATGGTGACACTAATTATAATAAATGATCAATAACTATAGTTCGCTCTTTTATCTTTTATATCTGTATATAAATTTATATATGTATATCTTTAAGGCCTCTCTACAGTCACGTCGTAACGCAACGTCTCGAGAATGGCCTAAAATGTGTTTCTGTACGGAGGTGATATTTTGAGCTGAGGCAAAGGTTTCATGGACGTAAATAACTTAGCCACATCCACTTTGTAAAGCATTCTTTTTTTTTCAATAGAGAGCAGAAGGAAATATGCATATCGAAAATATATTCTAAAAGTCTAAAAGTAGTCAAAAGTATTGTGAATGCTTGTACAAAATGCCCTACGTGGAATAACTAACTAGTCACGTTGCATCGTAGTCATCCCCACTAATATTATAAATGCGAAAGTGTGTTTGTTGGTTTGTCCGTCTTTCACGAAGCAACGTGATTTCATTGTTTTTTTTTTCACAAATATAGTTTATGAGCTGAAGAGTGACATAGGCTAATTTCTATCCCGGATAAAAGTATCGTTCCTGTGGGATAACTATTCTTCGTGCTAAAACAGCTGAACGGATATTGATGGAATTTAATATTTAAAAGCACCTTCGGCTTTAAAGCTTAAAATATATAGCATATAGGATAAATTACATCCCGAAAAACACACGGTTCCTGTGGGAGTGCTATTCGTCATGCTAAAATGAAATTTTTATTGTCTAATACAAATTTTGCTAGTAAACATTCATATTTTTCAGCACAATATTTTATTTACATTTTCCCTTTTCGCACAGATAAGCACCCTCCTCGT
The DNA here is from genome assembly GCA_949709985.1 of Luffia ferchaultella. Taxonomy (NCBI): domain Eukaryota; kingdom Metazoa; phylum Arthropoda; class Insecta; order Lepidoptera; family Psychidae; genus Luffia; species Luffia ferchaultella. Next base: position 10,440,348 of record OX453244.1, read on the forward strand.
GTCTACCCCTCCCATACTCTAAAAATAGTGATAGATACTACGTATGAACTTCAGAGAAATTATAAAGTTTGCCCCATTCTGTGCTGTAATGGCCTTTAAAAGCGTGTATAAGGGGTAGGCATACAATAGCAACAGTAAATAACTTTGCCTAAACAAGTTACTTAATAGGTAAGTTTTATGTTTTGTTGTGATGAATCTTTTTCTGTATCATATGTAATGCAAAGTACTCATCAAATCAAAATGTGAGATTTTTATGTGACTGCATTTTTAAGTTTAACTTTCTGCTTAACTCTTATGCACGAGCGTGCTTGTATGTATGTGTTATGGTTAGAGATAACTTGTATTGATGTTAATTTAAGTATTAATGTATAAGTCAGTTTTAATGTTCAACACTTACTCATACAGTAAACGACATGTTCGCGACATTTAAAATAAGAGAGAATTCACCAACTTCTCGAATGTTGTTTGACGTAAATGAACAATACAACAATACGTGACGACGGCAGCAAAAGTTGTTTCCAATATGCGTAGGTACTATTTTTGACGATGATATGAAATATATTACGATGTTAAACGCGAAGTTTTCTTAATATCGAGCGCTCGTAAAATATCCAGTAACGTTAATAGATGAGCTTTTAAAAACGGACGTTCTGCTACTCGCTACTACTTTTTGGACGGTTTACTACGATTACTCTGTATGCTCAATCTGTCATGAGTGAACGATGGTTGCTACTAAACGACATAGGAAAAATTAATAATAAAGAAAGTAAAACATAAAATTAACAGTGAATAGTCCAATATTGGAATTATAACTTTTATAAAGACAAAAGTTATTACAGACTTCAATTGGCTGCTAATGCAAATGATAAATATATGAATTGTGTCTATTTGTTTTGATTGTTTATGAGGATACAAAATATTCTAAGTCTGTTGGAATAAGAATTACTCAATTGTCCAAAGTTATGGCAAATGCAATAAAATTATTACACAAGACTGAGTGGTCAGGCCAGTGTCATACACCCACGTCAAACATCTGCGTTAACGACAGAAATTGTTAATTCGACATACCTTTATTTCGATTAAAAATATATTTTTACATTTAATTTAATTGTAAGAGTTACAAATAATCATAATTTATTCCAAACACTTAAAATGAAGTATTAAACGAGGACAATACCCATAGGAATGGAGATCCCACCTACACATACGAGAAGTCTAATTCTGTTGTTTTCGACATTTCTTTCGGTGGAGATATAAAAATTAAAATTATTTCATTGTGGTAACAGACAGAAAAAAAAGAATTGATTTAAGAATTTCCTTTTTATTCTGTGTACACATAAAAAAAAAAGAATTCTTGTATCAATGCAAATTGTATTGGTCCAAGAATATGCGGTATTTGTACCTATATATTGAAGACTATATTTTCTTGATAACAGAATTCTTTTTTTTTCTGTGCAGGGGAAATATTTATATCTCACGTATCCGACGTCTAGCTTACTACAGAGAAAATAAACAGATCATTAAGTTGAAGAATAAATGATTCAATTTTGTAAATAAATATCATACCGCTTGATGTTTATAGCCTTGATAGCTTCATGTTGAACAAACAGAGCAACTGTTATGCCTCGGACTTTGATTATATTAATCTTTCACCATTTAATTTAATTGGGAGTTTATCAAAGTTTTAATGTATTACAATTCTTCAATTATTATTTTGATCAAAATTACTTAATTACTAGTGAACGCGCGCGACTTCGTTCTCGTGGATTTCATAGTTCATATCTCAATTTTACATAGGAACCGTAGATATTTTTGATAAAAAGTAGTCATAATATTTTCTGAAAAGTTCTCTATCGGCCATAAAAAGTCTCATCGAAAATGGTCTAGCTGTTTCAGAATTTCAAAAAGGCGTGTTTGGGTTTGGTTATATATATAAACCTGAGCCACAAAAAAAGTCTTTACACGGAAAAAACAAATTCTCGAATCAAGAAAATATTGTTTCATATATACGGAAGAGAATATTCTCTCAAAACAAGTAAATATTTTTTATTCTAAATTTATCCATACTCAGACCAACAAAAATGTGTTGCAACAATAATATATTTTCTTATTTAAAAAAAATATCCTCTTCCTTATATATGAAACTAATTTTCTTGGTTCAAGAAATCTTTTTTTACCGTGTATATCGAAATCACAGACTGACACTTCAATTTTATTTATTTGGACAGATTATTTTAATTCAGATTATAATTAAAAAAACACCGAATTTCTTGGATCCATAATAACAGAGATTTGAACATTAATGTCATTGTTTTATGTAAGCATAACATTCTGTAGGAAATCAACGGACCACACTTCACGTAGAGGCGATTCGAAAAGCTCGGGAAGCACGAAAGTGCTGCACGGAATCTTATCTTGGAAATTTGAAATAAAGAAATGACGTTTCTAAAGTATTGGTATTAAAAATTTAAATTTAAGTTATATTTTTCGTAATATAACTTAAATTTAAAAAGGACAGTAAAGTATAAAATTTTAAATACGGAATATTGATGTAATTATAATAATAGAGAATATTTATTAAATATTTGTAGTAGGTACCTCAACGATTAACATTCAATTTGATTCCATGATTAGTTTCCTTCGCAATTATTTTAGGAATTATGCATGAATTATGTTTTATTTGAAATAACATGAAAATAACCGTGAAATAACAGTAAGGTCTCTTAGCAACGTAACTTGAAATCTGAGTGCTTCAAATTTTGGCAGAAAAATCATAACAAAACATCAGAACATATATTTTTATCTATCTTTTATATCTATCATAACAATTTCAATAGAATACAGATACCACAGATTAAATAAATTTGACAGTACAATACAATGCGTCAGATACAATATTGTCAAAGTATGCCACATTGTGCAAATTGTGTAATTTAAACAAGTATAAACTTTAGAAAGTAAAGCCAATTCAACATCCCAAAAAAAATCTCATCGAATTGAAAAAGTTGTTTTTCAAACCCACTTCTAAGTGGCGGTATGTCTGAATAGTTCAGATCTCTCGATAGTATGTCATCGACAACAATAATAGGTGTTCCGATCTAAAGCACACGTCGCGTTGCGTCACCACGAGGCGTAAGTAACGTAATGTAAAGCGATTACAAACCAAAACTGGTTGGACGCGCTCTCCGCCTGACGGGACGGGTGCCGACAGCACGATCTACATGTGAAAGTCTACGTCGCAAATTCCTGCACCTTACTACAATCAAAACTTTGAATAAAATAAGCACGTGTCATTGTTGTTTTTTTGAGCGAACACATAATATAATAATAACATATACATAACAACCACGTCTAGGCCCCAAGCTAGGCATTAGCTTGTGTTTTGGGTACCAATCGAAGACACCACATATATATAACAACCAAGACCCGGTACCAGTATCAATATTCATCATATAAATACTGACCCGACCTGCGATTCGCACCCGGGTCCTCCAGCTTCGTAGGCAGAGTTGCTACCCACTAGGCTAAGCGGTCGTCGTTATGGATGCATTCATTTCTGATACTTTTTCCTAAGCCTTCTGTAGCCTGCAGAACATAGATCTCATATACATGCGACAAAATCTATCAACCCTTTGTGGTATTTCACAATGGTAACATACTTAACACAGAAATAAGCGTGAAATGGCAAGCCAGTCCATTGCATTGGATCTGTCAGCAACAGTAGTCAATTAACTAATCCGAGACACGACCTGTCACTGGTTTGATTTTATTAATTTAATATTGGTACTTTTGTATTTATGAATTATGCAAATACATTATGAAGTATTTATGGCCTGACAATAAAATCATTCACTTAATCTAATTTTAGTTGGTCTTCTATGGAGTTTTCGTACTATTCGTATTAAATCAGGGCTAGCCTTTTTATGAAGTTAATTCTGCCCGTTTTCTAAGGATTCCCTTAAAAAGCAGGGCCTTCATAATTCGCTATCTTATGCGACCCACCGCCAGAAGTCCGCTTGTATTGAAATAGCAACAATTTCAAATATTTCAAACGCATTTCAGGAACTTCCTTGCGTTTCAGCAAAAGGCTGTTTTTGACAAAGCTGACACATACAGTATGTTTGGTACAGCGACCCCCGACTTTTTCTCGTGGACATTATAACTTATTTGCAATCAGATTAAGTCAACTCAACTCTATGAAAAGTCTTATGGTTTTCTTTTTAAATCTTTTTTTGTGTATTTTCATCAATACCCTGACTTATCGCACATTACTTGAATTATCGCATGAATTGAACATACTGTACTCCTCCGGTTATTTTTATTCATTTCTCTAATTACTAATCTAATATTTAAATACACAGTTGGTTCCGTATCTATCTCCGTGACAACACTGACCACGGTCAAAATTATGTAATGTCGAATCAATAAAATAAAACAAAACATTTTACAAAATTTATTAAAATAAATAAAGTTCTTTTATTTGTTCAATATATTTTAAGAAATTCTTTGGTTATTCTACTTTTCAGAAATCTATCACATGTGCGTGTTTGAGATCTGTCTTTAATAGCAAAACATAAACATACCAATTTGAGGTATAAAAATGAAAACAACACATTAATTTCTGTTCGAATACTTATGGGTAGCGGGGGCGTGTATTTATGGTTCGTGGAGGGAGGAGAGTAACGTTGATTGTGTCCTGCCGTGTGCCCACCGACCCAATCCACTTGCAAGTGTCGACGACCATAAAACGACCTCTCCACGACCCCTAAATACACGCCCCCGTTACCCACAGTCGAACAGAAATTAATGTGTTGTTTTCATTTTTATACTTCAAATTGGTATGTTTATGTTTTGCTATTAAAGATAGATCTCAAACATGCACATGTGATACATTTATGAAAAGTAGAATAACCAAAGAAGTTTTTAAAATAGGTTTAACAAATAAAAGAACTTTATTTATTTTAATAAATTTTGTAAAATGTTTTGTTTTATTTTATTGATTCGACATTAGATACATAACTTTGACCGTTGTCAGTGTTATCACAGAAATAGATACGGAACCAGCTGTGTATTTAAATATTAGAGTAGTAATTAGAGAAATAAATAAAAATAACTAGAGAAGTACAGTATGTTCAATTCATGCGATAATTCAAGTAATGTGCGATAAGTCAGGGCATTGATGAAAATACACAAAAATAAGATTTAAAAAAAAAACCCGTAAGACTTTTTATAGAGGTAAGTTGACTTAATCTGATTACAAATAAGTTGTACTGTCCAGGGAAAAAAATCGGGGTTCGGTGTACCAAACACCCTGTATTTTAATGGATACTAAATCTCCTTTACGCATATTATAAGTTTACTTTATAACCATAAATAAATAAATAAATACGGTGCTTCTTAGGAATCAAAAGTCTAAAATTCTTAGGCTCAGTATGTAAAATATAATCATATTACTCAAAAAAAAAGTCTGATTAAACTTGAGTTAAAATTAGCTAAAATCGTCGGAGATTTGAGGATAATAATGACAGCATTACTAAATTCGCAATTTTTTTTTTCGTAGCTTTCGTCGTGAAAATTGTACTCAATGTATGTTTTAACTGTTATAGTTGTAGCTGATAAAATAAATGACAGCTGTGGAAATTGCTCTTCTATTTACGTAAAAAACAAAATGAAACATGAATTCACCAAAAGTTGCTCAGTTTTGAAAAATGACGGCAAATCTAATCATCGTAAACGTTCTAGCGTAGGCGGAGTAAACGATTAAATCTGAAATTGTTCTGTCAGTAACTTGCCTCCATTTAGTACTCTTTGTGAGAAAATCGTTAAAGACTATATGAACGAAAACGTATCTATAACTATTTTATACCATCTATTATTACAGTAACAGTGAGTTGCACCAAAAGAGATAGCGTAAATGTTTAACGCATAAAGTGATAACTGACCGCTATACTTTGATTGGAACGATGATGACTTTCATGTGTGATACAACCAAATACGAACATAAAAGACATTATGGTTCTGATCAAAGTATATCTGTAAATTTTTACTTTATGCGATATACATTGACATAATCTTTTTTGGTGCAACTCGCTGTAAATGTTCCTAGACGACATCTTAATAATGGTGACGAGATGCCTCTCGTCAGTTGGAGCAACAGCTGTCGGTTATTTATCATGAATTTATTCGTGTAGTATCTAAATGTCTTCGCCACTCCTTATAACGTTTTGTATATTAGACAACTTGTCACCAAACGAATTATTAGGAGTGCGTACGTATTCCAAAAAGTAAATGAATCCGAATTAAATAAAATTATAAACAAAATATCTTGTTGAAAAGTTATTTTACCTGTATTTTTATAATTTATATCTTAAAATATAATACAGCTTCCAAAGTTGATTAATATGACAGATAGTCCAACTAGCCCACAAGCAGTAAAAACCCTGAATAGCTATTATATATGGCTTATAAGCTGTAGAAGCAGCTAAGAACCGTACAATGGCTCTACTTTAGCCGTACAACTACGTTTGAACACAACATTAGTAGCCTTAATCAATATAATAGGTGTACAGTAGCTACAGTAGGATTCACTAACGTTAACTACAGCCAATATACAGCTCTGACTAATTTTTGCAGATACTATAATGAAGATAAAGGACTGTTGTAGAACCCTTGTATAATATAATTCTTAGCTGTTTCTAACTCTTAGGGGTTTTTAATGCTTGTGTGTTCTTTTATAAGAATCAACTTTGGAAGCTGTTGATTATTAATTTATTAACAGTTAACTCGGTTGCGATATCACAAATGAAGATTTGCAGATTGTTTTGGCGTTGTAGATGCAAGTTTGGATCGCATTGGCCAAGTCTAATAATAATAATAATAATAATATACTTTACGAAATAAATATTTACAAGTAATAATAATAACAGCCGACTTCAAAAACTTAAACTTTATTATGTTTAAAACTACTATATAACTAGTTACTATTATATAAAGAAAATAGCATTAATGACCGGCATATAGATAGTTTACGAAGTCGGTGAGAAGTCATTCACTTCATATTATGTTTTATATTTGCTATAGTTGTAAGTATATCAATGTTGTAATTTTATTGTGATTACCCGGCAAGAACCCATTTACTTGTGAAGTGTCTGAGTTGACACCAACTTCATAAACTGCCGTCCATTAATGCTCCTTTCTTTAAAGTAAAAATATTATTTTTAACTGTTTAGCTTAAGTTTTTGAAGTCATCTTTTATGCTGTTTTTGTACTAATTATTTTATTATTGAATTTTGGTTTATATATAACTAAAAATTAAATTATTATTTATTTAGTTTTACTAGGGCCTTTATACGCGTTGCTCAAACAAAACAGCGCCTTTTGGAGAAAAGCTTAGCAGCATACAAAATAGAGCTAAACATCTATGCGTGCCTATAAGATTCGAGAGTATCCCTCGATTGTCCTGGCATTCCATCATCAGATCCAAATGTCATTGGACAATGGTCAATTCAAAGATTTCGCAAGAGTATCGTTAATAGAAAAGCAAATTGAAATAAAAAATTACCGATTTGTTTTTAAAATAAATATATATTATATGAAAATATATTTAGAATTACAACATTCTTTATTGAGGTATATTTTACGAGAGGGAGAGAGTGGTCATTAAATTTTAGAGTGTTAACGTGTGTTTGAGGCAACTATCTATGCTCAACATTGCCGAAAATAGAACTCGCCGGAGATATTTATGTTCCTATGACCTGGTTAAATAAACGCACAATTTTACTCAAAAATAGGACTACTACATGTAAATTAGGTCTCTGCAACTTAGTCACAATGACAGTTTGTTATGATTAACAAAGATGTTGTTAGTGGTTATACGTCATCGATTTTCCTCTATACTGCTCCAAGATTTCGTATTCTTGTGTTCCGCACCGAAGCTGGTATTAGTTTGTAATATATTGTTCGTCTGTCTGTCATAGTGTTCTATGTAAGTTAATTTTTTTCTGTGGTGTAACCCCAAAGTGAACCAAGTAATTAACTTAAATATGATAAAAGCCTAATACAAACTTGAATATTATGTAGCATGACGTGTACACTATCTACGATAGCAAAAAAGAAAAAATAAAAAAAATAAAAAAAAATACTGATCATAAATAACCGTCCTTTTAAAATTATTTATTCTTGTTAAGGATAAACTGAATGTTATAACTTTGAATAATGCGACTTAAAAAACCATAATAAAACATAAATATTTAAAACAAAAAAATAATAATTATGAACAATGCACAAATAAACAATATTAAATTAGTAAAATTTACATATTTTAATAGACGACTTATGCTACGTATAGAAATTGCTCTCCTTTTATCTTACAAAAAGCCGCCGTTTCAATAAACTTCAAAATCACTTACATTGTACATACACCTAAAAGTTCTTAATACTTTGAGCCATCTCTCGTCCCGAACAGGCTTACACTGTGAGCTCGAGCACTAAGATTGGTAATTTAACTAAAGAAAATATAGTATTAACCAAACTTTATAATATGAACAAAAAGAGAGACAGAATTTGCACCCCTTTGAACTTGACGGAAGCCGCCATTTTATATATTTAAACATTGCGTGCCCAAATGAAATTATACTTTGGTTGCCTCACGTTGCATATGCTGTTTGTCAACTCGACCGTAGCATCTGATACATGCAGGATATGTGTGAGTTATGCTGATGTTTATGTGAAATTTCACTTTTCCCGGGACTGCATTAAAAAAAGAATAAAAACTGCCTAAATGTTCTAAATACAAATATGGAAGGACGATCTCAGGGAACTCAAAAATTTGATAATTTTTGTTGTTGAATTGATTGAATTGATATCGAAACAATTGATGACAATTGAAAATTGATAATTTATAAGATGTTCTTTTTTTATTTTATTTAAAAGGGGTTTATTTGAGTATAGGGCTGGAAACCCTATACATGCCAGCATTTTCCTCGAACACTTCTAAACCGATTTCGAAGCGGTTTTTATAACCCGTAAATATTATTGCAGAGACATAGTTTAAAGTTTATGGGCCACCATGAGACACTGTAATTAATCTATTTCTTTAAAACGGCAGGGATTTTGATGCGGTTTTTTTGTGTTAGGCAGGTGTCATTTCCTGCAGGTTATTAACTATGTTTTACAGTTCTGGCCAACAGAGGGCGCTGCAATTTATTTGTTTTTTAAAACGGCTGGATCGATTTTGATTTGGTTTATGGTGTTACAAATATATTACCTCAAAAGAAGTTCTTATCTATTTTTTACGGTTATATGCCATCAAGGGGCATTGCAGTAAATGTGTTTGTCTAAAACGGCTAGCCCAGTTTTGAAGCAGCAGTTTTTGCTTTCAAATAGGCATCACTTCAGACAAAGTTCTAAGACAAGTTTACCGGTTATAGGCTACCAGACGGCGCTGCTGTAGATGTCTTTCTCTAAAACAGTTAGGTCAATTTTTTGCCTTTTTTGTTCTACATAGGTGTTACATTGCAAGCTTGATCCTTAGATATGTTTTACGGTTATAAGATACAAAAGGGCACAACAGTACATGCGTTTGTTTCTCTAAAACAGATGGGCTAATTTAGATCGGTGGTGTTTCGAGTTACGCAGGTGTTATCACCTCCGAGCAGGTCCTTGATTAGTTTACAATTGTGAGCTGACTCTGTTTTTTCAAAATGGTTTTTACATTATCATCATCATCATCTGGTTGTAAACATCCCATTGTTGGGTACAGGCTTACTAATTTTAAAAAGTAAGTACATAAAAAAAAGTCAAATTAAAATGTATTTTTATGGTATTTTAAAAATAATGAAATCATTAAATAACTTAGAATTTGCTGGTTTTGGTTGGTGATTGAATGGACAAATATTATATTTGCACGATTTACCACTCGACAAGTCACCTCCTGTTGTGAGGCCTCAGGCGTCTCCTGGTTGCGTTACTCGTTACCAGCAATTAACGTTAACGGGGCGGCACAACGCGGCACCGGCAAACTAGAGTAAAAGTGATTGATTTGCAACTATTAGCTCTAACGGAATTTATTCGGTTTATTTACTGCTCGAACGGTAGTTCTAGTGTGTCGAAAGTAGATGTAATTTGTTTGGTAAAATATAAAATAAAGCAAAAACTGAATCATATTTGGACTTGCCGTTTTAATAATAATAATGGCATTTATTTAACAATCTTATATAACATTTAACATAATAATATACTGTTTTTGTTCAATTATTTGATACTGAAGTACATGAAGGTTGTCTTTCGTTCGGGCATAGATAGGCCTCCCCCAGAGGTTTCCACATGAAATAGTTTTGTGCTTGTTTTCACCAGCCGTTTTAAGTAAACACATTTACTGCAGCGCCCCCTGGTGGTGTAAAACCGTAAAGCATATTTAAGAACTTCCTCTGGGGTTGTATATAAGTAATACCATAAAGCGGAAAAATCGGCCCAGTCGTTTTAGAGAAACAGATTTATTGCAGTGCCCCATGGTGGCCCTTATCCATAAGACATATCTAAAAACCTGTTCTGAAGCGATACCTACATGATACAAAAAACCGTATCGGAATCGGTTCAGTACTTTTTGAAGAAAATGTTAACAGATACGCACAAACACGTAACATCTTAACCCAAACCGTCTCTGTCCCGTGGTGGGTAAAGATATTTCTTAGGTAGTTAAGTTTCAGAATGTTCTAGAATGTGTTAAAATATTCTGGTGCGTCTCGACAGAAACTGGATCCAAAACATGCTTGTACTCATAAAGTAAAAAGTTAAAAATAATCTAATTTAAGAAAGTCGGTGCCAAATCAATAACTTTATGTTGCGTTCTAGATTTTTTATAGTAAGAAATATTATCATTGATTCAATTGTTATTACCTGATAAGTACCCATATAAAGTGCGTGAGTTGGCATCATTTTCATAAGCTGTATGCCTCCCATAAATTTTTTAAAGTAATAAATAATATTATTTATTAGTTTAAGGTTGAATATTTTTTTATTTTATTTTTTTATTTGTGATTAATTTGTGAGTAAAACACCTACATTACAACCTAAATGTTAGTAAAATAATATGACAGTGAAAATTAAAACAAACTGCTAATCACAAATCAACATCAAATTGTAAAAATTTACTAAGTCATTTACAAGATGTCAATATTATATTTACCCTATATGAAATGGCTACCCGACAAAGAACACAAGTCACAACAAGTCACAATTTTCACGAAATTTAGTAAGTGATGCTATTCTTTTCATGGAACCATGCCCTCTCCAAAACGACCAATTCACACTAAATGAAGGCAGCAACAGCGACCAATAAAAGGACAATCATACCTTTTTACAAACACGTACATATATAAGCAACTTCCCCTGTGTAAGAGAACGCGGCCGTCTCGATGACAGTCAAAACAGATGGAAACCCTCTTGAAAACGAATTATATGGTAAACCAAAACACGAGGTAGATGCTGTACACCGTTGAGGAGTTTTCCCAGACTGCCTGCCATTTCCATCATCATATTAGCTTTAAGTTACCAAGATGTTTTATTTTCATTAGAACTACACATATGCTAAGTTTTATTTCAATTAAAAGAAACCAAATGTCTTGCACATACAGTTTTGATCAAACTATAGCATATTCATTAAAAAAGATTCAGTCAAATCGATTCACAAATCGTGAATATGACGTATACAAAAAAAATCTGTCGAATTAAGAACTTTCTCCTTTTTGATGTAGGTTAAAATTGACGTCATGTTATTAAATCGGACCTCTGGATATAATTTTGTTGTGCTAATCTGCAGACTAGTAGATGGTGAGATGAAATTTTCCAATAAGTATTAGTTGTCGATAAGAGGTTTTGCGATAGTGCTCGCGGCATTGACACAGTTCGCGTCAGCGGCGGCGTGCGCTTGAGTCGTCTTACTGGCACACCTAAATTACACGAGTTCAAGTTAAATCGGTATGTTGTGTAATGCAAAAGATTATGAACTTTATACATTATCATAATTTGTCGCTTTCTCAGAAAATTACTAGAGATTTTCTAAAAGTATATAGCTAAGTTGAAAATGGCAATGAAGCTAAATAAGCTAGACAGAGCTGCGCGATAATAACAGCTAAGAAGCCAAATTTTATATGCTTGTGTGACTGACTGAACAGTCCATACATTCTCGCCAACGTCGTACTTACCGTATACCAACCGTCTCTGTGTACGTGAATTATAACCGAACCCTTGGGTAATATTTTCATGTACACAATTTCCGACGCCAGATCTCCATCTAGAGATGTAATCTCATCAACATCTTCATCTCAATTATCTAGAGATAAGAGAATATAATTAAAGCAAATATGTTATATGGGGTATTTTGTTTGTATAAAATTGACCTCCGAATTCGGCTGCAGCGTGTGTGCCCCTTATACCTACCAATCGGGATAGATATAAATTTTTTATCAAAATCCGCTTTGCTAACGTTTCCATGTCCATCAGTATCATAAGTATTTAATGACGTTTAAGAATAAATAAATACAATATTTCACAGTTGCGACATAAGGAGTGAAACAGATTCTCGTGGCGATTTGATGCCAATAATTAGATGGTAATATCAAATTGACTAGAATGTGATTAAAAATTAAATCATTATTCCATTAAAAATAAAAATTCAATATTAATTCTGATTGTGATTTTGGTTCCGATAGATATTACACGTTTTATTTGACTAGGCCCAGGAGTTGGGTTACGTTTTTTTTTTGAGTAGTATATGTATATTTGTTTGCTAGGCGCTGTGGCCTAAATGGTTAAAAGGATTTTAATACATGAGGTATCGTTATAGTCGTCTTATTTGTGGGAGTAACTATAATATTTATATACCTTTTTCTAATTTAATATTCACTTTATTAATATAATAATATCTCGTCGGTCGTACGAACGGACAGACGGACAGAATACAAAGCATCTGCCCTTTTGCTTAGCTATTCAGCTATCACTAAGTTATATGAAAAGAATATAAATTTTCCAAAACGCACTCTGATTTTCCTTACCACGCGCTCTCGTTCTTGAAAACGTTCGTATTATATGAGAAGGAGCACTAAAATGTGACAAGATAGAGAGGTGTTTGCAAAGAAATTAGGTGTTTGCATGACATTATGTAACAAACTTTTAAAAAAAAACTTAATCTTTTCAGCTACCTACGATATTTGTCGTAATTTTAAAACATCTTTTACTTTTACGGGATTTGCGTGATTTGTGACATATAATAATATCAGAGGATGAAGGGTTCTCAATAACGTAACAAAGTTGATGTGGCAAGAGAGGTGTGACGTCATTCATGAAGAACCCTCAAGTCATTCTAAACTTCAAGTTGTGTAAAAGCTTTTCATACTTTCTATCGTAAACTTTAATATATTAGCGTTCTGGTTTAAAAATAAACACTTATTTGTGTTAGAAACTAGAAGAACAAAGAAAGTGTGTACATTGAATTGTCTGAGTAAATGAAATAACTTCAACAATTCTTAAAATATTCTTCTATCCTTGGATGGCAAAAAGCTGAATTTATGAAAATGTAATCTTAGATCGTGATTGATTTATTTTATCGGTGATAACTGCTAAATAAATCATTATTTCGTGTTTATAGGATTCCATCCATCTGAGATGAAAAAAAGGAACCCTTGAAGGATTATTTTGGGGTCTATCTGCCTGTCCATCTGTCACAGCCTATTTTCTTCAAAACTTTTCTCAAGTGCATCGTTTGAACCATTAAATGAAAGTATTTGGTTGTGATAAATATTAATATGCGAAACTATTGAACCAAAAATAAAATAAAAAAATTGTTATTTTGGCCCTCACTAACATTTTACAGGAAAACTTAAGCAATAACAGTTCTAAACGGTACGTGCTGAACTAGATTTGAAATGGAATCTCTGTCACAGAGTAACTCAGCGCCAAATTTCAAAAATTCAATTGGAAAATAACGGAACATTCGCTTGTTCCATTTGCTCCAACCAGTTCCAAAACAGTACTTGCAAAGCTAGACATCAAAAGGAATCTATGAGCCAAGTCTCAAGAAAATCCGTTTGAGAAGAACGAAACCCTCGCAAATGGAGCAATCATTTGCTCTAATCAGTTCCAAAATGGTACTTGCAAAACTAGAGGTCTAACAACGACGGACAGAGGGGAAAATTACCATACTAATATTATAAAGTAAGGTACTTGATATTGACCTTACTTAAGGTTTTTTAATAATGAGAAACTAACAAGGATATCGGACTAAGCGTAAATAAATTATTTGTGGTTTATTCGTTTCTCGGTAAAACGAATGATGCATTCTCAATTCATCCATTTAATGAAAACAAGTTGAGTTTGCGTCGAATAACGTACGATAGACATATTTGTAATTTTTTATAGTGGTTTAACATGGATTTAATACGTCACCGGATAATTTCGTGTTCAAATATGATTCATTTTCAACACGTTTTCCTTTTAGTTCACCGTGATTTTTGCACAATGGGCAGTGAATGTCGTACTGTACCTATATGTTAAAGCATTTACTAATTGTTCGTAGTAAAATTATAATTTTAGTAATTTTATTGCTCCATTTACACCACTTACATTAAATATGTACAACTGTATTGAGATTCATGAATATTTTATGTTTTTAGTCAATCATCATCATCGTCAGCCCGTGTCTCTCCACTGCAGGATGTAGGCTCTCCCAAGGCTCGCCACCACACACGGTCCTCCGCCTTTCGCATCCAACTACCCCCGGTATGGCGCTTCAGGTCATCTGTCCACCTGGCCGGGGGGCGTCCAACGCTTCGCTTTCCGGTACGTGGCCTCCATTCGAGAACTCGTCTACCCCATCGGTTATCAGTTCTACGGCAAATATGACCGGCCCATTGCCACTTCAGTCTGCTGATCGCTTCGGCTATGTCGACAACTTTAGTTCTTTGACGGATTTCAGTGTTTCTGATTTTATCCATCAAAGAAACACCGAGCATAGCCCGCTCCATTTTAGTCAATACTTATCGCCTATTTAATATGTTTGTAGTACTATATGTAATAATTCACCTTTGAATATTATGCGGACTTACATGGATGCAATATCAGCATAGTTGCACACAGTACGCTAATTCTTGTGAGAAATCGTCACATAACTTCATAGTCGTAACAGTATTTTTCATAGTTTTTCTTTGTTTTGTTTAAATGAAAGGCCCATACCTATAGCTATGGTGACAACCGATCTATACATAATGATGTATGTTAAGACATAGCCTATCCTTGATGATGTTGGGATGAGTTCGAGTGATTTTTCAAAAACTTTTATTTTTAAATGAATGTTCTGCTATCAAAACTCAAATAATTTTTATCTCTTTTAATGAAGCTTAAAACGGAAAGCAATCTCTAACCTATGTTTTTAAATAGCAACTCTATTTAAATATCGAACATGAAAAGTTAATTACAACCATTTTACAACAATGAAAGAAAACTATTTTTCTTTATATTTATTCTGTCAGCACTTCCGACCTTTTCGTGTGCTACAATGAAGCTCAACCGTGCTATGATCTATTATAATTTTAAATTTGGCTTTTTTGAAATGTTTAGCTTAGGACGTTTAAAATTAGATGTAGGCGAATCTGCCGCTTCTCAGAATACGAAGATTTTCAGATGGTTTAACGAATTTAAAATGGGCAGAACTTGTCTTGAAAATGACGATAGATGTGGACGCCCGCCAGCGGCAGTCACTACAGAACATGTGTGTACTACTGAAATGCTGGTGCAAGAAGGCTCATAAATCATATATGTAAGAACATAGAAATAATCTTAGACATTAGTGTCTATTGGTGTGTGATGACCGTTTGGCCGAGTGTTTAGAGACCCTAACTGCAGAGCCCAGGGTTGCAGGTTCGATTCCCGCCCGGGACAAATATTTGTGGGCATGAACATGTCTATTTGTTCCGTGCCTGAATGTAAAATATCTACAATATATTATAAAAATTATTTAAGTATTTATATCAGTTGTCTGGGTATCCATAGTACAAGCTTTGCTTAGTTTGGAATTAGATGGCGCTGTGTGGAATGTCCAAAGTATTATTATTATTTTTTTATAATTTTACATGAAGTGCTTCTCAAAAAGGATAAAAAAAAACACTCGTGTAGACAGATGCCGGCCAAATGACTACGTATCGAAAATTGGACATCGAAGCTGCACAAAATACATAAGATGTGTAAAAACAGTTCATCTTAAAATGTAAGTAATATGTAAATATCAATGAATATTATAATCGAAATAATGCAAATTGTGAAAAAAATTCAGGCGAAGTCTGAAGCAAAAGCTCGATTTAAATAATATCCATATACAAAACAGCGAGAGTACGAACAAGGCGAAGATTTGAGTTCAAAGTGACCATTCATTACTCTCAAAGAATACATTGGTAAAACTTTTCCCTCGAAGCGCGGAGGGTTCGATATCACTGAAAAGAGTCTTGTCATATTTCACAGTGGAGTGGGTACTGGTTAAATTAATCTAGTCGTAAAATATGGACGTTTGCTGAAAAAAATTATGTGCAGAAATGCGAAGCGGCCGGACTAGCCTCGGGCTCGGAAACGTAATTCAAACCTTACCTAAATCAACCCCGTCAGGGTAAGCTGTGTTCAGTGAACGCTCAAATGTATCATAAAAAAAAAATATATTCTTTTTATTAACGTTTTCATAATGTACGTGATTATTTCGCTCCAACAATTTGGATGAAATTTCGTATTTTATCTAAATATACTTAAGGTTTCTTTTGAAAAACGCAATTTTAAAGAAATTTTATTTTCAGCACCTTACTATTTAATATCTCGCACATTTTTCCCCGTATTTGTTCTGTTGCCCGACGGATGATTTTACTTTTACCTTATACTCGCCTCGGTCGCCCAATTTTAAATTTAATTCGATATTTTCGGTTCAGCAATACGGCAGCGTGAGCATCGAATATTTCATCTACATACCTCGACTCATAATTTATATACCTAAGTGTGTATCGAGTAGAGTATCGTTGAATGCTAACTTTAAAAAGACTTTCAGATTTTTTGACTATTTTTCAAAATTAAGTGCCGTTCAAAAAATTAAGTCCCGTTCAAAACATGCTGTTATTATAAGTCTGAAAAATTTCATATAATTTAACAAAGTACGAAATTACTAGAAAAATTGTGACCGTCTAGGGTCTACTAGTCAACGAGTTGTTCAATTGAAAAACTTAATGAATTTGGTCGATGACAAGCTTGTCTTTTTGGCTTAGTAAAGAGAACTTCTGATGTCGTGATAGCCCAGAGCGCAACGAACCTGTCTCAAATTTATAAGGACCCATAGGGCCATGGTTCGAATCCGGGCGTGTACCAATGAGTTTTTCTGACTTAAGTACACAATATCACTGACACCGTGCTTCGGAGGGCACGTTAAGCAGTCGGTCCCGGACGCTGTCAATAGATGGCGGTCGTTACAGTTCCCAACCCGCAGTGGAGCAGCGTGGTGGACTTAAGCTCCAAGCCCCCCTCCACACCCTGGGGGAGGCCTAAGCCCCTGCAGTGAGGTAAAAAATGGGCTGATGATGATGATGATGAAAGAAAACTTTAAGCTCAGCCATTTTGGAAACAGAGGGGGGGACCATGTTTTTGACTAATATTTGTAAGTTCCATAACTATATTGACTAAATATTAGTAATGAACTGCCAAAAGTTAAAATGAAAGGATTAATAACAAGGTGACTATGTAATAAATATAATAAATCCAAATTCCACTCTTGTGAAATCCTTGGCAGCCAACACTTGTGCTGCTTAAAAATATATTCTGTAAAATTCTTTATTAAAAACTATTTTTTGTTTAGCAGTTATCTTATATTCAATATTTTCTTTTTACAGTTCTCGCCCTTTTTAAAGAATTTGATTAAACTTTTTAATCAGATATTCTTCGTCTGTGGGTCCTTTTAGCATAAAGTTTCACTTCTCCGGCACTTCCCTCAAGTCGCTAAGTACAAAATTACTTAACAGTGACTGACAAAAAAGTTTGTTAAATACAAAGTCATCAGTATTATTAAGAAAGGAAAATTCGGTATTCATGAAATTTCTTTTTCAGTGTAACATTTCCTAATTATAAATTACTACTTTTATTTTACTAAAACGTAAAAAAATATCATGCTTAATAAATATATCATATTTTCACTTCTTATTACAGTGGATTTATTATAAATACCTATTTAATTGGAAGGAGAGGTACGCATTGTTATCCGGGTATGCTTTGGTTTTCATTATTTTTACAGTTCCGACGGCCGACGACCTGGCGCTATCTGTTTCATTAGATTTTACGCCCGCTGTGCCCGCTGTTTATTCATGTTACGAATAGACTAATAGATTTTTTGAGGTTCCTTTGCACCTTAGTGACTACACCATTCATGTTGATGTTGTTGTGATGTATACGTTATTTAAAAAAAATATGCAAAATATCCATATAATAGGTATGTATTATAAAAAAATATGTGTCTAAGTATGTTTAACACTTGTCTAGTATATAGGTACATATAATACAGGCTCTGATTAGTTTGGCAACGGATGTCCGACCGTGTGTGACATGCTCCTGATATTATTTAATTATTTCTTCATAATTTGTAAAGTTTGTTCAGTCAAATTTCACCCTTAAAACCTTCTTCAAGTATGATATACATATATTTTACGCGCTATTGTCGATTTATTTATATAATCTTGGTCTATTTTGAAAATATCAAAGGATAATTAAAAGTTGCCTACACAAGGTTGCCTATACAACGCGTTCAGCTGAACATAATCTAAAAAAATAGAGTGCGTAGGGTTCATTCATCCATTTAAAAAAAGTTTTAAGTATGCTGACGGCGCAAACTAACAGTTACCAATCGTTTACATTTTTTCAGCACTACATTTTATTATGGCAACGGGTAAAAACACTTTTAAAAAACTACACAATGAGAGTAGTATTACATTTATATTAAAACAAGTTAACTTGTAAACTTAATAAAACATCATTAGACTGTCTCGCAAATCGTAAACTTTCGCATCGAGTAACTCTTAGGGGTTTCTCGACATCTTCGCGCCGGTGACTCCTTAGTGTGCCTCCTGGCCGCTTCGATGAAGTCGTTGGAGCTTTCGGGCTAACGACACGCGTCCTTATTCTGCTTCAGGCGGTCGTTTAGTGGGCGCAACTCCCACATACCCCGCACGCCCGAGCGCGCGGAAACTGTAGAGCTTAATCCGCCTTCCCACCGCAAGGGTAAAACAAAAAAAAGTAAACTTGCACAAACACTAGTTGTGAAACAGCCGACAATTATATGAAACAGAAAATACTAAATTAGTTCTATATCGAACTGACGAAACACACAACTGACCACCATTCTCAGAGAAGTATTAAATATTAAATTACGCCGAACACTCAGTGATATATAGACTTGTACAAACATACGAGGGGACTTTCAGGGATCTTGATATATTTTTCCTTATTCGCAATAAATTTATTAATCTTGTCTGTAATCGTCTGCCCTCCTCTCAGAGCACTGGCCAGTGAGCAGAGTACACATATATGCATGCACGCACATTCACTTCCCTACACATACACACGAATGCACTCATAAACACGCACTCACACGCACACGCATGCGACATATACAAAACACACACATTCATAATTAATTCCCAATTTTTTATACATCTTATTTAAGTGCTTTCTTATATGTTTGTAAATTGCTATTTTTTAATTTTCTAATCATTCATCGCCTTGTATGAAATGTAATTTGCGTAAACTTGTAATTGACTTTATAGATGTGTATTCGAAAGACCTTAAGTCTCGATTGTGTAGCTGTAAGTCTACTTTGAATAAATAAATAAAAAAATATCTTAACAGTACGTTGACCAAGCATTTAGGTCATCCGAGTTGTAATTTTTTCTGGGTAACGGTCAGTTTGCACAACCTGCTTACTTGAAACTTTTTATTTAGTTCGATAAGCCCTACGCTATGCTCAAAAGCTCAAAGCTCACCATGGTTCACCGAAGTTCAGTTATTCGGGAATAAACATAATAAAGTCAATTTGTCATTGTGGAGATTGGCATATGAAACATAGAAATTATTCTTCGTTCGACAAAGGCTTTTTTTTATGTTCATGCGTCGAACTTCTGCACGGAAATTATTTAGTAGCCACCACAGAACAAATATATAGCACATATTTTAAATCGCGACCCTTTACCTACATGATTTGTATGCCTGTCTCCTATGCGTGTCGCGCATGGGCACGTTACGTAGATAGAGTCATAGGCAGAACAATCAGCCCGTATGTAATGCCAACAAAGACCAATTGAAGCGTGTGCGCAGCCTTCGGCCCGCACTGTTTGTTGCGTGCTCGATACATAATAATGCACCCTAATAATCGTGCTAGAAACTTACTAGAACTACCGCTTTTCTTTGATAACAATTTAAAAGATAACGTTGCGAAACGGCATTTTTAACGTTACTACTTGTAACCGAAATTAAATATTATTAAAAAGAAGTATTAATACTATTACTATAGAATATAATTTATGTTTATAATTTACCAAATAATTTAACATTGGATCGAATAAAATTTTGATTGCATTTGATATGAATTCTTTTTATATAATAAACTGGTATTAATTTTACGATTACCTCCTTGTATACTTTTATATGATTCAGGCTTTCGTTTTTCTTTCAAAATAAATGAAAAGAATCAAAAACTATTCAGGATTCGTCATTTGAATTTACAATTCCATCGTAATTGAATTGTATTTCTGATATTTGTTTCATTGGTAGTTTATACTGTTACTTGGAACATTTCAGTTGTTCACTTGTATTTTACAATATTTTTTATCTATTTTATTTCTATAGCAATTCGATATACCTACCCACTGAACTTTAAATTGATAAAACTGAAATAATATATTTTATACTTAAGAAATGTCTACTAAAAACATTTTGAAACCGCTGAAGCGAATTACACAAAACTTGGACGTAACAAGTGGTGACGTAACCATCCACTAAGAAAAATTTTCCCAAAATCATACCGCGGTAAAATGGGAGGAGTAAGTTTATATGAAAATCCGCTATTTTTCTAGTTAAATGCATGAAAATTAGTACTTGGACTTTGAGCCAGAAATAAATATTTTGTATTTAAATACTTGTGAAAATTTAACGCTTAATGTAGACGATGAATTATGTATGATTTATATGGGAATCTTGTAATTTTTAAGGACAGCTGAAGTGAATTACGGGAAATTCAGACACTAGGTTTCTTTGCTGACGTAAGCATCGAGGGTAAAATACAGGGGATGAGTTTGTATGGTAGTCTGTCATTTTTGAAGTTAAATGCATGAAAATTAATAGATATGCTTTGGGTCAGAAACGAAATATATCTTGTTTGAGAAATTAACACTTAAAAGAGCGAAATAGGGGATGAAAAATAATAATGGAATTCTGTCGTTCTTAAAGTTAAATCTATGAAATTCATTATTTGGCTGTATAATTAGATATTAAAAAAAAAACGTGTAATTGTATGGGACTTCTGTCAATTTTGAAGTTAAATGCATGAAAATTGTTAGTAGTCCGTAAGTACATATGTCGTGTTTTAAGTTGTCTGAGAATTTAATCCTTTAGAAAGTAAAATAGGAGATGAAAATTTGTTGAAGAATTCTGTCATTTTTGAAGTTAAAACCATGAAATTCATTATTTGGCTGTACAGTCAAATATAGTTCAAATCAAAATTAAACAATTTTTGAAAATCGTATTAATATATGGTTTTCGAACCGTTATTATCATGACAAAAAAATTCAAAGAGAATCATGTTTTTTTTTAAATTTAGTATTAAACAAGTAAACTAGGTATCGAAAAAACAAAAACACACCGCCCTTTAAATAACATGGTTTCTCCTATTACGTTTTTTTTCTGTACAAATCTGTTAAGGAACTGCGCGAGGTACAGACACGGGC
This sequence comes from Luffia ferchaultella, assembly GCA_949709985.1. Taxonomy (NCBI): domain Eukaryota; kingdom Metazoa; phylum Arthropoda; class Insecta; order Lepidoptera; family Psychidae; genus Luffia; species Luffia ferchaultella. The sequence goes on from OX453244.1 coordinate 10,462,355, forward strand.
TGGATACTCTTTTTTGTATGGAGTCCATAGAAATTAGAATTTTGCCTTTTTTGTAAAAAAATAAGGAAGATTTATTTTAGAAACTCGTACTGGCTTATATACTCATACTAATATTTTGTCGGGAATCAACCACACATCTTAATTTTTCTTAAAATTACGCTAATGCCTAAGTAATTATTGATTCTTTTTTAATTTTATGCTAGCCACTAATTACATTGACTGATTGTTTGTTTACCTATTGCATTATTAATTTTAAACAAAATTTTTTAAATTACCCTTTTGTGTATAAACGGAAAAAAAGTGCGCAATAAATATTGGCCGTGTGTGTAGTTAAAATTGATATTTAACCTTTTGGTTAGAATTTAAAAATGAAATGTATAAGTGTTTTTGTACAATTTTAAAATAATCCATAATAAATGCCAATACACATGAGAGAAAAGTTGTGGGCGGTTGATAGGATTCTAAAATGTAAAAGTGTGTAGGTATGTAGCCGTCGGTTCGTCCTTTTTTCAAGCAGCAACGTAGCAACTGATCTTCGTGATATTTTACATGGACATAGTTTATGCGTTAAGGAGTGATATAGCGTACTTTTTGTCTTGGAAAAAATCACGTTTCCTATGGGATAACTATTGTTCATGTTAAAACGGCTGAACGAAATAAGGCTTGGAATAACACACAGGCAGGATAGATTTCACAGCAAAAAAATACGTACATCAAATAATAAGAATTAAATAAGGTAAATAAATTCTAGAAAGAGATGTAAATATCATGTAAATCATCAAATAGTGTTAAAAGTTAGCTTTCGGCCGCTAGTCTTTCGGTGTTGTGTAGGAGATAATAGTTCTGATGTCATGGTGATGAATATATCACGTATGCTAGGTTTTATTACTAAACTTGCTGGTGTTGGTTGTGCCTACAATGAAGAAATTGTATGCATGCACGCATAAGTAAATTTCGCTTTAGGTGGATTAACTGTTGATAGCTCATAATTTTTAATTCCTTTTTACCGTCTTAGCTTTTAAAGCTAGAAATACAGTTCGCTTCCAGACCTCAGCGTTTGAGCTGTGCGTTTATATTATGTTTAATTAGTTTTTTTCTTACACGTATGAAAATACGTAAGTATAAACTCTATATAAAATTTTCTGTACAATACATTATGTGTTCGTCGTTAAGTAAATTTTAATCAAATGGAAAAATTAATGTGATGAAGGTCGTTACAGTTTAAAAGTTATGTTATGATAAAGTTGCATGTCAAAGATTTGCCTTCGCACGGATACAAGAAATGTCTTTGCTATGCTACATTGTAATATGCACAGGCCACTTTTTTTTTAATAGAAAGAGCACTCAGTTCTTCACTGCGCTATTCTTTTCGATATGTAGGTTGTGTTTACCGAAGCGATGGTAGTTTTTTGTCGACATAGGTGGCGTGATGGCATCATTGATGGTAAGTTTTTGAACTTAAAATTAACGCGTCTTGAATATTGCACATTTTTCGTGGAATGAAAGCAAAGGTGACATACCTTTAACAAAGATATAGCCAAAATATAATACCGGTTTCACCACTGGTGATAGGAATTTTATGTAGCAAAATTTTTTATAATACCTACCACTACATTTTGCGAATATCAGTGGATAGAAATTTTTCGTGGATGGGAGAAGACATGTTTATACGAATATGATATAATTTATATTTATATATTACATCTTTAATAATAATAATAATACCTGGGACATTCCACACAGCGCCATCTAGTCCTAAACTAAGCAAAGCTTGTCTTATGTGTACTAGACAATTGATATATACTTATTCTTTATAATATATACATATTTTATATCCAGTCACAGAACAAATGGACATACCTATGTTCATGCGCACACAAATATTTGTCCCGGGTGGGATTCGAACCCGCAACCTATGTAAAAATACTCTGCTGCGGCTGTAACTGGTTCCAATAACATATGTTAAAATATTGGAATGTATTGTTGAAATTTTTAAAATCTCTGTTTGTCAAACCTTACATAAATATAAATGTTTGTCCAGTTATACAACTAGTGTGTTCGGTAATAAAAAATTATGACCAGATACATAGATAAAAATAATTAATTAACAATGTCATCAATCTGCTATTTTAATTACAGCTCCCGTGAATTGTAAATTTTATAGATTTTTGCTCTATGAATACTTACACAACTTAGTAATGCTTTTAATTAATTTCTGATTGACGTTAAGTAAATAGGTTTGTTTACATACAGGGGTGAATAAATATCCACCAATTCAATGGGTAAATGGTAAATAAACAGTTTATTTTACGGAATGGCGTAGAACAGCTTTCGTTCAATTCCGCCCTGGTAATGAACGGATGTCAAGCAAGATATCACGAGATAGTACGACTATGTTACTAGAGAGATAGGAGTTAATGGGATGAGAGAATGGCCGCAAGCTTTCCTAAATTACAATGAATACGAGCACTAGGTACATACGACGCGACGGGATGTATTTCGACTTCAACCATGAATGTCCATAGAGATACTGCGTAGCGTCAACAAAAATGTGAGCAAAAAATGTACCACGTAAATCAAATATACACCAGTTGATATTTTGAAATATTAAAAGTAGACTTTTGCGACAAAGATACTGAAATTACATTTATAATGATAATGACGTATGGTCTGTCTCAATTATGACTCCGTTATTTTGCTCACGTTCAACACTTCAAAATATGCGACGCTCCATCTTGATTATTATGTTATCTAAGACTTCAATATGACGAATTCGCGATGAAATGCTATATATAGAATTGGCGGTACGTATATAAAAAAATTTTTGTACTTAAGATCGAAGTTCCTTGATCCCGTTCCTATTGCCATACTTTTTTTTATTATATACATAGTGAAGCGTTTTCACCATATATACAGACTAAAGATGTGTCGTACAATGGTTTAATTATTCGAAATTTCGTATCACTCGAGTGAAACGAATACCTATTCCTTTAAACATCTTAAGAGCCCCTGTATGTTGTCCGTCGTCGACAAGCCCTCGAAGCAATTAATTTTAATTTTTATAGGTTTTGTTGCTATTTTTATTAAATAGTAACGCGCAGACGACGATTTTGCGCACGATAAACCTTGAAAAATCTAATCTTTCGTGCTTACCCAAAAACGTAAGATTGAATTTATTTTTCACCTACTTATATTATGTTAACTAAATGAAATTTCGTAGCCTTACTAGATAAATAGGTGATGTATAAATGTCATTTAAAAGAATATTGAATATCTTAATGGCCATTGAGAAATATGACCTGAAAAAATAGTGTTTTCGGTTTTCAGATCGCGAAATCAGTAGGGAGTCTTAAAAATACGCATATATACACACTGTACACATTAGGTAAGTAAACTGTCACGTGTTTAATTCATTCTTCAAAGTTCAATGCGCTTTAGTAGTTAGAAATGTGCTACTCACGTGTGGCACAGTAACATAAAAAATTACCGCAGTTTTTTCAGTTGTAATTAATACAGTTGGAGAAACTGAATCGCAGCTATAAATTTAAAAAAAATCTGAAGTTCAGTTCGATTCTCAAAACGAAAATTGATTTATATTAAATTTTTTTTGGCTTATATTATTTAGGTAGCTATGTTTATTTTTTATTTATTTAAGATAATATTCAGTCAGTCAGTGGTGGTCTTGGTGGGTGGTAAAGACGACTCGCCTCAGGTTACAAAACTTTTTAGAGGGCCTTTCAAACCTTGATTTGTCTTCGTTTCGGACCTTATACCTATTAAAAACGTCTCAAAATAAAGAGGTCTCACATACTTCGATAAACCCTGAGGTCGCCAGTAAATTTTGTTTGTTGTTTATGTATCTTATATTTATGTATCAATATTTATTTTAACACATTGCATACAACCTCAATTTGTCGATGTTACTTTTTTTTTCATGGTCACAAGATGTAAAAAATCGATTATCGTTATTATGCAAAACCAACTATCATAAAGAAGTGTTAGTAATTATGATAATTTTGAAAGCACTTTCGGGATATCGGTCGCAGTTAAACTTAATAACAACTAGGACAGCTATTAGGGAACTGTATGAAAAACAAGGAAATAAAATCAAGATGTAAATAATAACTTCTCACTCTGACCACATGAAGTAAACATATCGAAAAAATATCCTTACCTTGCAAACACGTTTTCTCATTTTCACAAACTAGACTTGAACTTTGATTTTAATTAATTTTGTAACAAACTCGTAGTAGGTACATATGAAATTTCGTTTAATAAATTCGCTCTATTTAGATGTATCGTTTTCCCGCCATTTCGCAGAAGTTGCCCGCGTTTCGTTACAAGGTTAATGCGAATGTGTGACACGTCTCGTGTGTCTCTCGATCGCCGCTAGACTGACACGACGGTACGGTACGGTTTACGTTACGGTAGAGTGGGTAGAGTGACGGCTGGCGCAACCGATGCCTCTATAAAATCGCAATTCTGTTAAACTTAGTTATAAAATATCGTTACAAATAAAACGTTAATGGAACCGTAATAATTTATTTGTTTATCGTATTAATTAAAGCGTGCTTTTGTAGAACTTTATGGACTTGTTTACATTTTTCAAGGATGATTCGCGATAAGAAGAACATAATATTTGTTTTCAGTTTCTTCCATAATAAATTTTCAGGATAACATTAATATTTTATATAATGTATAAATCACAACAACGTCTTGGCCCCAAACTAAGCATTAGCTTGTATTTGGTATATAACAACCAAGAACAGGTACAAGTATCAAAATTCATCGCATAAATACTGACCCGACCTGGGCTACCCACTAGCCTAAGCAGTCATCGATAATAGATGTATTATTATTATTATTATGGTTACGATAAGTACATATAGAATACAAGTATTTATTTATAAGTAGTCAAAATCGTACCTACTGATTTACACGTTTTGTATATTTAATATGAAGAAAATAATTCCTTCCTGCTAAAAGATTTCAAAATGTTAATTCGGTAAATTATGAGTAGTATCGGGCGATATTTACATAACGCCTACATTTTGGAAGGGAATTAATAAAATGGAATTTGACATTAGAAATGAGACAATTCATAAATCACATAAAAATTTACGAAGTGCATTTTAAAAAATTGTAATCAAGCAAAAAAAAAAGTAATGATCAGTGATATTAATGCAGGCAGATTTAATTTCTGAATAGCAAAAGTTTGAATGAGTTACACAGGCAAGAGTGAGTGGTCAAGGCGAACGTGTTCACTGCCGCGCACCGCAGACGGACATAAGGTACTATTTTAAAACAAAGTAGGAAACAAAAAAATAAATACTCTCTTATGTTAAACTGCAGTATTTCGATTGTTCGTCGATCGCCGAAAGAGGTTGACAAGTTTTCACAATTTTATTTAATTTCCAGGCGTGTACTAATAAGTTTTTTTTTGACTTAAGTACACTACATAAGTACATAAAATAAATATCACTGACTCCGTGCCTCGGAGAGTACGTTAAGCTATCGATCCCGGGTGCCATCAACAGATGGCAGTCGTTAAAATCCACCAACCCGCACTGGAGTAGCGTGGTGGATTAAGCTTCCAAGGGAGGCCTAAGCCACTGCAGTGAGGCAAAATGTGGCTGGTTGAATGGAATTTAATTTTATTAGACTGTTAAGTGCTACCTATTAATATGGATATATTTTACTACGTGCAGATTGATTGTCACCAGTGGCGTATTCAGGGGGGCCCGTGGGAGCTGCTGAACTATTTCATTTTGTATAGAATTTTTTGAATTCTCATATATTTTTGTTTTGAAACTTTTCGCTTGTCTGGGACTGATGCAATTTCACACTTTTGTTTACAAGCTGTATAGAGCTTCGTAGGTAATAACCGGTAAAAAATCGCCATGCCCGTCCTCAAAATGAAAATTTCGTGATCAGTTCAGTGGATTAACAGAGAAAATATAACATACATAAAGACGCATTGTTTGAATCCCTCCCAGGGCTTATACAAATTAGTTTTTCATGACTTAAGTACCGTGCTCTCCGAGGGACGGGTCTCGGAGAGCACGTTAAACCGTCGGTCCCGGTTACCATCATCAGATTGCAGTTTATTTATTTATTTACAGTATAAAATATTCCATCTTAACATAACAATAAATTGTAAAATTAAAAAACGAAAACTTACATGCGTCGTTCTAGCATCCTGCACTTTTAGCAGTTGTTAAAACCGACTACTTCTATGCCACGATACGCAAGCGGTGCGTATCTCTGGTGCCCCGGGTGCGAGGCTGTCTCAACACTATCCTGGCGATGATATCAAAAAGGTATGATTGTCCTTTTATTGGTCGCTGTTGCCGCCTTCATATAGTGTGAACTGGTCGCTTGGGAGAAGGCATGGGTCCATGAAAAGAATAGCATCACTTACTTTTCGTGAAAATTGTGACTTCTTATGACATGTGTTCTTCCTCGGATAGCCATTTCATATAGAGTAGATATAGTCTATACATCTTGTATATGACTTAGTTAATTTTTACATTTTGGTGTAGATTTGTGATTTGTAGTTTGTTTTAATTTTGACTGTTATAACGTAAGTGTTTTACTAACAAATGAGTTCTTGTTACTTGATTTAAAATAATGAATAAATAAATAAAATCCACCAACCGGCACTAGAGCGGCGTGGCGGATTAAACTCCGAACACTCTCATCCTGAGGGGAGGCCTAAACCCCTGCAGAGGGTATAATGGGCTGACAAAGCCATTGTCAAAGTAAAGAGTACCTTATACGTAGGGCATACCTAAAGTTCCTGGAACTGGGCACTTAGAATAGAAAAAATAGAAAGCCATTTATGAAATTGGAAAATGGAACTCTCTGGGAACACTTACTTTTTAAATTGTGAGATAGTCAATGGTTTCTTGATTGTGGCGTCGGTTTGAAAATTGTGTATCGGAATTACAATGAATTTCACTAGAGAAAATTTTCACGCTAGGATTTTTCATGATTTTCACTGCGGCTTGAGTCAATTAGAGAGTTGCCAGAGATTTCAATCGGCATTTGATAATAAAGCTCCATCTCGTAACTCTGTGTATACGTGGTGCAATGATTTTAGACGTGGACGTAATTATCTCCATGACGATGCACGTGAAGGTCGACCAGCGACTGTGGTTACCGAATTGAATATTGATACCGTACGTCAATTAGTTGAGAGTGATAAAAAAATTACATGTCAACAAATTAGAGAATTAACATTTTAGAGAAATTCTTCCCCTGGCAGCCTATGACCTATCTAAAAACCATTAGTGAGGTGATACCTATGGAATGAAAAAAACGCATAACTGCAAAAAATATAGTTTGCGGCACTTCTGGAAACATAACGAAACTAAAAAATAAGTTTCCATGAAATTCTCCAAATAGTTTTCATGTTAAATCGTCAAAAACATGCATACAAACATACACATGCACACACAAATCATTTTATCATAATAGTATAGATTCATTGCAAGTAGCAACGACAATAGCAACCGTTGCCCAAGAATGGTTTCTTGTAGCATAAATTACAGGTGTACTTATATTGGAACGCATTAATGGATCTGCAGTAGAAAATGCAATTTAGAAGCGAGCCCTTGCATACTAATGAACTTTAAGTAGTAGTGAAGACGAATATTTGAAATTTTTCCATATAATTTTATTTTTATTTTTTTCATTACCGATATCCTACGTCCAATTTGCGTTGAATCCCGCGTGAAGGTGAACGAGGGCCCTACTCAAGACTTAATGTCGACATTTCTTTTTATTAACACGAAGAAAGGAGCAAAGTAGTACAAGTCGGATTAACATATTTAGGTACCTACCGCGCCTATGTTGGTATCATAGGGTATCATATAGTTATTGAAGAAATCGCTTCATTCTATTCATATCATAGACTTACTTATATTCCACCTCAACAAAGTGCATTTTTAGGACCTTTTTACGTAATTTCAGTTCCAGAACAGCTTGCTGTAATTTTTCCAACTATTATTTGTATTTTCAGAAAGAAATTTTAAAAAATATTAAATAAAAAACTAAAAAATTTCACCACTTGCACATAGGTACATTTTAGCACAAAAAATAATGTAGGTAAATGCATGTACCTACTCTATTAAAAACATTCATGATAATAAAAATATACAGTAGTATCAGACTATATACCTACTTCTTTTTTTGATATTGCTACGCCGATCCGGCATTATCGTCTGAATCTAACATCGGAATGAAAGGAAGGAAAGGGATACGTAAAATGTACGGTCTTCATATCTTATGCTCATCACATTCTCATCAGGTCAAAACAGTTCTGTTTATAAGTTTTAACCACCAGGAGGCGCTGCAGTAGATGTGTATCTTCGAAACGACTGGACAGATTTTGATAAGGTTCTTGCCTACAAGTAGATAATTAAATAACTTTTGCATTCATTGGTCACCAGGGGACGCTGTAATAGATAAACGTCTCTAAAACGTCAGGGAGGATTTGCGGACCTAGTTGTCAATTATGACCCTATTCATACTAACGGGCTTTAGATCTAAGTACACAAAAAGAAGCTTGATGTTTTTGGGGAGAAGTAAACCATTAAGTGACTGTGTCTTTTTTGAGAATCAAGTTCTTTAAACTGAAATATACGGCAAGGATATGTTTTAAAGAAGATAAAATTTTTAAGTTTTCAATAATTCATTGACGAGATTCAGCGTCAGGATTTGGTTATGATTTTTTTTCCTGAGCCGGTCCAGTAAAGCGCATCTAACTGATTGGATTAATTCAATAAAATAAATACCGATATAGTAGTAGTACATACAAAAACTAATAAAATAAATGTACGTACCTAATTATGTATGTATGTAAAAGACAATATACAATAAAGTACTTAGGTATATTGTCTTTTATTAACGCTCTGTGGGGTCCTAACATATTCCGGGGGTATAAAGATTTCATATCGCAACAGTGTCACTTGTTCTTCCAGCTGTGTGATTTATTCGACATAATCTGGTTGGGTTTATTGAATTCCACTGGAAATATTATATTCGCCGTGGAAATTTAGATTTTGAAATATTGCCAGTAACGTTTATTAATAAATACCTTGTTCTACTCGTACAATTCCTTACACTATGTTCGTTATTCATAATTATTTTAATTTTTATTATTAAATAAATTATAATTTAAGTACAAATTTTTTTAGATAATTTTGATTAAACCGTCCTCTTTAGTTATATTTATTATTTATATGTCTAGATAAAGTTTCGACGTCAAAAAACATGAAAATAAATATCACCTAACTGATCGGTTATAATTCACCCACACAGAGACGGTTAGTATATATAGTACGGCGTCGGGATGTAGGCAATACGAGATGAAGCGGAAGTGAATAGTCTATGTAGTCATGACAGAAATAAGCTGGCCTTGGCCTATTTTCACCCGACTGCGGAAGGTAATGTTTTTCGAGTGTATGTTTGTACCATAAAAGTACGAATCGACTTGGAGCCCTCTTCTGCGTTTAGTGTCTAACCACTCATACTCTAGCTAGCTAGTGCAAGACGGCGAGTTTTAGTCTGCGAGATCCCTGCGCGCCCGTCTTGACCCCGAGAAGTCCCCGTGCGCCGGTCTTCACCTCCGCGAAATTGCGTTTGACGTTTTCGATACTGTGAAGTGGAATTTATGACTCTATTAAAACCATGTCAAACTTAAGTACTCTGTGGTTTGTACTTATCTACTATAAATATAATATGTTTGTAAATCTATTTCTATGGCACGCCCAATAGCCTGAACGGCTTGTTGCATTTTAACAGAAGACGTATCGTTAGATTTTTTTAAATAATGGCATGGACATTGGGTGTAATATTTAGTATGATACCTGCGAATCAAAAAAGAGAGAAATTAAAAATATATATATTTTGGTATTATAACAATATGGGTATCTCTCATTTTGACACAAAATATAAAAATATCTGGGACATCCCTTCCATTTAAATAATCAAAACCTACACTATAGATACTTAGTCAGTAGGTAAACTACCCTACGCAACTTGTGCGCAAAACGCATCCATACATCGCTTGTAATTTGTCACAGATAAAGACAGAGAGGTAACTCTATGAATGTTTACATATTAGTATTGAAAGAAAACACGAAAAGTATTTTATTATGACCAAAATTTCATTCTATATAGCTCATAAACCATATAGATACGAATCAACCTACAATCGCCCGCATCATGAAAATGTTGAAAACCCACATGGCGTTATCGAGCAAACGTTAATTTCAGCGTGTAGGCAAGATTTACATGCAATAAAAGAAAGCCGCCGGTATGCCTTTTTCGATTTTTGTGTCAGATCGAGGAATCGTGAAAATCGTGTGACAATTTTCAAGGGACATGTCATCACCAGTTATAGTCCCAGAGCCCAAACCCGATTGGAACTAAAAAGTTATGAGAACTCTTAAATTATTGTGGCTCGAAAAAATACTCCAAAATATATAATTTTGCTTCGATTTTACAGCTTGTACCACTCACTAAATTGTTTATAACGTTCCGACAAACGCAAAAAAATGGAGTCTGTGCTGTCAAGGTGATAAAAAATTAAGGTGAAAGCATTTTATGAATGAAGCCACTTAGGACAACACCACATAATAAATGTTTTTGCTCAAATGTATAACCATACAAAACCAAGCCGGGGTAGGAAATAAAAAGAAAAAAGGTTTGTACCTAAACATCTAGGAATTGTTAAAGTAATTTCCATCGGCAAAATATATTTTTCATTACTCATACTCGGAAAGTACGATTTAAGTTACCTAATCAGAGGGATGAGAGTAGTACTTTTCGACCCTGGGAAACGATTTTCCGTGCAGACGAAATTTTTTTTTTAAAATATGCAACCCATGTCCCAACTTTTTATACAGCAACTCTGTTTAATCGCGGCGTAAAATTGTAATAAAAAAATATTATCAACAGTTTTGTAATATGACTTTATACTCAAAATTTACTTTTAAATAAATTATCATTTCATTTGTCATCAATAGATAGATGTGAGCTAAATGTTTATCGTCATGAATGATAAAAAATACTGGCTGGTAGAATGCCACAGTAAAAGAAACATAAAAAAGACGAGAAATTCGATCTTCTGTTGTTTGGTCGAGTGTAATTATTTACGTATACAGATATTTGAATAAAATGAGTTCATCAGATTCAGATATGGATTTGAAGCGTTTTTTTACTTTCCTCATATTCGTAATGAAAAATAGTATGTTTATCTCGGGTGAAAGACCTATTTAGGTACTCGAACTATTAGCGCCCTCGCTACGCTCGCATGCGTCAAACCATCTCGAGCCTAAATACGTCCCTTTCACCCCTTGTGTAACAATCTACTATTACCTGCCACGGAAAACTTGGTCGTATTTAAAGCGGTTCGATCATCTTTATAGAAATACCCACTTTTTATATGATACGAAAAATTTATCGTTCTTAAAATAACTCTTACAATTTAGGAAAAACTTTTTAGATAAAGTTAAGCTTGGAAAAACTTCTTGAATAGGTATATGTAGGTACCTAATATAATATTTTTTTGGAATCAAATAAAGTCAGATTTTGTAAAGGTGGCTGATCCGTCATGTGAAACCGGGTTTCGCCTAACAGGTAAAGTGTATTCTGTGGTTCCATTAGGTTTCACAATAAATTCTTACGTGTTTACGTCCAAGATTCAATTTGTTTGATTTTTTAAAGAGGAACCCTTATAGTTTCGCCATGTCCGTCCTTCCGTCTGTCTGTGATTTTTCTCGGAAACTATTGGTAATATATAGATGAAATTTGGAAGGTAGGTGTAATCTATGAACCGGTATACAACGACGCGACGTAATGAAATTAAGAAAAAAAAAATTTGGGATAGGTCGCTATACGTGTAACTGATGTACGAAAAAAAATCCATCGTATATTAACGTGAGAGGTACCAAACGATAGGTCTTAAAAAATGATGTCAAGGTTTCAAACATTTTTTTTAATTTAAGTCAACAGTTGCTGAGATATGCACTTCTAAAATCCTAATGTTTGTTAGAGTCATGTGTCTCCCCCTCTACCAGCAAAATTTTTGGAAATGTGGAAAAAATTTATGACAGGAGTATATATAACATAGTTAAAAGGAAAACTATCACAGCTAACTAGACTGTATTATTTAACGAGAAATAGATTAAGTTATAAAATATACTTTTATAAGTAAATTTTTTTTTTAAATTGCATAGAAAATGACAGATAGCGTTTAGCCAATAAGCGAAAACTAGATACATTTTATCTTTGTGATGTTATTGTAAAAATAATTAAAAAAAAAAAACATTTTATGATGAAAAGTACATTGTATTACTAGGTACTATAAATTTATGCTTTCCTTTGCAGAGCTTATTCTCTTCACAATCGATACTAAAAGTTAAAGATTGACTGTAATAAAATAAGTAATAAAAATTGTTTCTAGCTATCAATGCACTCATGTTATTACTTTTCGGATTAGCCACAGAGAATTGAGCGCCTTCTAAATAATTAACGAAATAAAAATGAAATGTATTTATACAATAATTCTTAAATTACATAATAATAACGATTAATGGTTAAGTTCGATTAACGTCACGCTCGTTTTTTTTTTATATTGTATGGTGGTACGGAACCTTTCGTGTGCGAATCCAATTCGCACTTGGCCGGTTTTCATCAATAGCATTTGCACTATGTGTATCAGGAGCGTTCTAAAGTGCTATTTAGTAGATGCAACTGAGAGCTTTAATCCATTCGATTAAAAGCTACATCGACGAGCTGTAGTGTGGCGTGAGTTGAACAATACTGATACACATATAAAGTTATGGTCCAGGAGCTGGTGGAGATTATTGGATAAGTAGGTACCTACCTACTATTTGATACACAATATTTGGTTCACATATGAAGTTATAGTCCATAAGCTGGTGAAGATTATCGGATAGGCACCTACTATTTCATACGCAATATTTGGTTCACATATGAAGTTATAGTCCAAGAGCTGGTGGAGATTATTGGATAGGTACTACTATTTGATACATAATATTGGTACAGTCAGCGTCATAATCATCTAAGCGTCCAACGTGATCAAAAGAATCTGACGTACAGTAATTTAATTTTATCTTTGCCACCAAAGTTACCATATTGATATAAGCAAAGTGTTCAAAGTATCTGAGCACCCCTTTTTTCAATTTTATCTAAGCAGTCGAGGTGTTCAAAATTATTTTGGCAAATTTATAGCTCAACGGTATTTAAGCAATCATAGTGGTCAAAACATCTATGAATTTGGGAAATTAAACCTCACAGTTTTAATTTTGAGATAAGGCTTTGATTAAATTAAATGGACAATCAGTTAACGTTTACAATTTTACACTACTAGGTACACTGCGTCCCGTTAGACTCAAAACTGGTTATTGCGATGCGACTTGTACCTACTTTCGGATCCGCCATAAAGTTTGATTATAACTGTAAATGATCTAGGACTCGACTCCGTCCCATAAAGTAAACCATTCAGGAAATAGCACACATTCACTTTCGTCGATAAACGAAAACGCCATTTGCACACAAGATGGATAGGATCTTCGCCTTTTAGCAAATATTCATAATCTCCTTCTTTTTTAGACATTTTATACTTAGTTAAATAATACTGTAATTAAAGTGGAACAAAAAATTGCTTATAGTTGTGTCTCAAATCAGTCTCCGACGTATAATGCGAGTCACAAACTATAAATGCATAATCTGATTAAATATAGTTTACCATACCTACCTACAGTTGTTAACCTGCGTTGCAATAAAAGGGGCCACGAGAATCAGCTACATAATTCGAACTATTTGACGACCGCTTAGCCTAGTAGGTAGCGACCCTGCCTACGAAGCTGGAGATCCCGGGTACGAATCCCAGGTCGGGTCAGTATTTATATGATGAATATTGATACTGGTACCGGGTCTTAATAAATAAATAAGGGATAAATTTGTGTGAATAACTATGACAAGTACGTACTGTCCATTAGTATTGTGAGGTATTCGCATAAGTGTTTCGGCGTTGTTGAGGAATGCACGCGAGCGGTCGTCTCGGGCGTGAAGTCTCGCCTCCAATTCCTCGTGACGCTTCAGGTGAGCTTCCGCTTCGTCCACCGACGACTGTAATGTGACAAAATATTGTAAAGGTGCAAGTTATACAAGAAAACATCGTTATACATAGGTATACAATGTATTCGGCTGAACTTAGTTCAAACTTATAGGGCGTGTAGAGCTTAGGCTGAATTTAGTGCTCCGCTGACGGTCAGCGCTGACGATTAGTGCTGATCGTACAAACTGATCGTTTATGTTTAGTGCTTTACCGATAACGGAACAACGCGTACGTGTACAATCGTTGGACGCCGCTTCAGAACCGCTGTACCCCTGTCCGTACCCCTGGTGGTACGGTGGGTCTTTTAAAGTAAAACGGTACCCCTGCATGATTGACCGTAGTGCTGTGCTGACGTAGGTTCTAGGTGGACACGTAATTACAATGATATCTCATATGTTATAATTGATTTACTCAATAGGCTCAGAAAATGTATAATTTCAATATGAAGCGATCTCAGCCGGTTCAAAAATTTAATATCTTTTGATTTTGTATTCAATGAGTGGCTTTTACGTAAAGCGCGTATAAATGTACAAACAAACCGATAAACCGAAAATCGACAAACAGTAAAAAATTAAAAAATTTAGATTTTGCGTTTTATTAAAGCAAGGTGTTTTTTTTTAACTTATTTCTTGCGATTCCGAATTCCGCTTCCAAAAAACTGATGGTCGTCTTGTTACCTTTTAGTATCGTTCAATAGAAAAATATTGAGCTATGACTACACAAACCTTTCCCGAAAAAAATCTATGACTAGCCACCATTCATTCCCAAGGTCTCGAGCGCGTCGTCACAAAGACGGCAACCAAACGTTATAAAATAGTAACACTGTAGATAAAACGCAGATGCCGTAATCTTATTCGGCGATTTTAATAGTAAACACACAGACTAGAACTGTGTATCCACAAACATGAACCCTAACACCGACGCGGTTCTCCGATATTAATTCACACCAACCAGAAATTCTGGATTTCGCTCTTCTTAAGAACGTGACGCGGAAACTGAGCTCTATCGAGACACTTCACGCCCTGAGCTCAGATCACCGGCCCGTTCTCATGACATTGGGTTCGCCGGAAAACCCGCCGGTGGACCCCACAATAATTACTGATTGGGAAAAAGTTTCGTCCGCGTTGCAAAAAATCGATACGCCCTAGCTAAACAAAATCCCTTCTCAATTAAATTCAAACGATGATGTAGATTTAGCGATAGGGTTTCTTACTGAGCATCTTCAGAAAGTGATCGCGATACATTTTTACGATTAAAATTAGGTAGATACTTCAAAAGTTATAAGGGCGCGAGCGGGTTGCTTTTCGCGGTTTACGAATGTTTTAAAACAGAATGCTCGTTTGTTATTGGGGTAAAGTAAAACCTAGTACTGTAAAATGCAAGATTGCGGTACAAGTTTCGTAGTCATAAAGACCGTATTAATAGCAAATGTGTCGAAAACTATATTTAAATAAAATTAAACAACGTAGGTGTAATTTAACAATTACTTTCTAAGTAACAATATTTATTCTACTGTTGTTGTCGCCAACGTCAACGAAAACGAGAAATATATCGCTTAAAAATGTCAAAATTCGATAAAATATGGTTAGCGTGTTAGGGTTTGTAGACAAAACTATCGTGGACGAGTAATTTTTCCGATTGTGACGGAGCGAGACAAAATAAGTTTTGCAAGTTAGCACCAGTAAACATAGTACAGAGATATCTCGTTTCGGGACGAGAAATAGCGTCGACAAAATTTTGTCGCGGCGTACATGTTAGGCCTGCTTATGAGTAACCATAGGTATCCTTAGGTATAAATGAATGTCTGAAGTACTTTCGTTTAGATGTACAACACTATTAGCTGGGGGTACCGTTTTACTTTAAAAGACCCACCGTACCACCAGGGGTACGGTCAGGGGTACAGCGGGTCTGAAGCGGTTGGACGCGAAGCGTTGTACGCCCCCCGGCCAGGTGGACAGATGACCTGAAGCATACCGGGGGCAGTTGGATGCGAAAGGCGGAGGACCGTGTGGTGGCGAGCCTTGGGAGAGGCCTCTATCCTGCAGTGGAGAGACACGGGCTGATGACGATGACCGGGTCTTGGTTGTTATATGTATGTGGTGTCTTCGCTTGGTACCCAAAACACAAGCTAATGCTTAGTTTGGGGCCTAGACATTGTTGTGATGTAACGTATATATTATTATTATTTTTATGTAATTATAGATATAGCTTCAATTGAAAAATGTCTTGATATACTGGACGAATTAAGTAATCTCCAGAAAAAAATTTTTATTAAAGGACGATTTAGGATAGTGGATAAATTAAGTTTGTCGACCCTCGATATTTTAATCTTGTACGTCAAATCAAAACCTTCATTTCGGAATAAATTTTACAGATATACAGATTACGTCAAACTTTATGGCGGATCTGAATACAACGCTATAAACGGGCTTGCGCAGGTACAGTCATACACCCCTCGCTCTACTGCGCCCCGGTCCCGCAGCCCGCTATACATAAACTGGTTATTGCGAAGGAACTTGTGCCTACTTTCGGATCCGCCATAAAGTTTAATTGTAACTGTTCGTATCTTATAAAATAACACAACACTTAAAATTATAACTAGAAGTGACGCCAAAATTTTGCATGCGGGCAAAATTTGCTTACTATACGGAGGTGTTGTCGTTTAGGTCTATGCTAGTACCTAAGTATAGTTCCAATCAACCTTTATGGCGGATGTGAACATAGGCACAAGTCGCGTCGCAGTAACCGGTTTTAGGAGTAGCGGGACGCAGTGGAGCGAAGTGCATATGACTGAACTTGCGCAAGCATGCTTACAGCGTTGTATTCCGATCCGCCATAAAGTTTGATTGGAACTATACTACTCACACAAAATTGTTCATGTATCTGACCCATAGGACTTTTAATGCCCCGGCTTTTGGATATTTCCGCAACCTGCACCCTATTTAGAATATATAGTTGCCTCTTTTGTTCGTAATTAATTGTTTGCCTGTGCAGAAACGAGACAGCTAAAAATTATCAAACAGCTTCTCGATCGTTCTTTGTTCGTTTTATTTTATAAACTCACAACGAAATTTTAATTACTTGGCTTGGTTTAATTATTGACTGACCGATTGGCCCAGTGGTTAGAGACCCTGACTGCGGAGCAGAGGGTCGCGGGTTCGATTCCCGCCCGGGACAAATTTTTGTGTGCATGAACATGTCTATTTGTATTTGCCTATGTGTCTGGGTGTAAAAAGTATTTACATATGTACATATTATTTAAAAAAAAAAAAGAATATTTAAGTATGTATACCAGTTGTCTTGTACCCCATAATAATACAAACATAATACTTGTTTACTTTGTGACTAGATGACCATGTGTGGGACGTCCCAGATATTAATTCATTTTGCATTAACGTAATACACAACTAGGCATGTTAACTTAACAAATTAAGATTTTGTTGCAGCGTATGTTGACATTAGCAGTTAGAGTCAACAGGCGCTGCAAGAGTCTGGCAACTTCTTTTACCGGCAACATCCGAAGTGCACATTTAATTGCTGTCGATGTACAAATCGCGTCATAACAAATCATGTGAACAAACTGCGGACATCGATCAGTTTTGCCAGTAAGAGTAAAATCAGGCTATCGAGAATGACCGATAAAAATATCAGTCGTAAATTATTTTTTATCAAAACTGTCTCCCATTGTTACGATACATTTGTACATTCAGGCTACCCCTCGACGTAGTAGGCATATTCTTCTATTGTCAATATGTAACATAAAACGCTGTTAAGGTGCCACAATTCCCGTCAGGTTCCAAAAAGAGTGTAAACTTTAAACCATGTTTATAAGAAGAACCTAAGAATCCTCTATCAGTATAAACTGAAATCCACATAGAGTTATGTAACTAGTTATTCTAAATAGTTCTCGATTCTTGTTTATGTTATTTAACATTAAAATAAAAGCCTAAATCAATAAATAATCATTTAATTCAATAACAGTAATAAAGGATATCACTTTAAGTACCTATATACATATGATATAACATATACATTATTTTAAAGGGTAATCATATAACATATACATTATTTTAAAGGGTAATCATAGAAGTAGCGAAACGGGGCCACCCCACTCCTCACTAGAACCACAGCACGCTGTCGACAGGGCGACCGCTCATACACCGCGTTAGTAGTGTAGTGTATGCCACCACCACCGGTCGTTAGTCGGCAAATGCTTGTTAGTATTTCATCGCAGAAAACGCTGAATTATGCAATGAAATGTGTTTAAAGCATGTCCACAAAAAAAAAAAACAACGTAGACTGGTATAACTATTTCATGTGACAGTATGAAATCGTGTGGACGCTTCCTCCTGCAAACGCGTCTCACGCCCCCGCTGAATGTAATGCTGCGTTACGTACAGTAAATGTCTTATCGTGTCTCTAGTGGGGAGACGGGCGGCGGGGAGCTTCGCTATCTCTATGGTGTAAATGTTTCACAATTTTTGTCAGATAAGCAAACTTTTCTGTGACAAGTGTTTTTTAAACAAATTATATAGTTATTGTGTACATACAAAATTGATACTCAGCAGAAGTCAGTTGTGTTTTACTTCCAAGGATTTTTTAATATGGTGCTCTTGAATGTTAAGAAACTCACGATTTCATTGAACCTTCTGAAAAAAATACATAAAACATAAATAGTACATAACTTTTTTAGGAAAAGCTGGTGTCGTATTTAATTGGTTGTTCAGTTCTTACCATCGTTATTTCTGGAAAAATTGTGCTTAAATTGAAATTAGCACGAGAAGTAGCTGAAAAAGTTGTGGTTGACCTGTCCATATTGGGCGCTACACCTTGAACATTTGAAGGCATTAAATGAGCATTGAAAAACTCTGGTTGATACTGTGCTGGCATTTGATTTGCAATATAGTTTGGAAAAGTGAGTTCATCATTCACTGCACCTCCGTGCTTCTTGCTTTGTGTCCTATTTTGCCAGAACAAGTTTGATCCATCAGTCCAATTTTCCACTTCATGGTTGATTTTGGGTCTTTTACTCTGATATTTTTTATTAGATTCTTTTTTAGCACATTCCAATTTATGTTTTGTGACAGTTTCTCTTCTTGGTGTTTTATAATTAGCAGAAGGGAGTTTTTCTTGACCAGTAATAGTAGCATTTCTTGGTTTAAATTCTTCATATTTATGAGATGGATAATTACATTCACTGCCTTGATTGTAATCAATGAAATCTCCACAAAAATTTGCTGTGCTATAGTTTGTGGACATCAAGTTGGTGCTTCCCGGTATAAAATTGGAATAAAAAGATGTAGAGATAGTATTTGTTGTAGAGCTATATATTGATGTACCAGGAAATTGTTGGCTGTTGTATCCATTCTCACTATAATCCAATATGGGTGGAAAATGGGACACCTGTGCTACTGGAGTATCTTGTGTTGAACTGAAATCATGATATTTCTGCTGTGGCATTGTAAACTTTGAAGGTGTTATATTGTTATCTGATACTTTTTGACTATATGATGCTCCACGAAGTAAAGCTTCTGCTGAATAATTATTTTTTAGAGTCTTGGGATTTTTGTCAGATGATGATTTAGTACTGCATTTCGTCTTTACGTTTGCGTATTGAGTCATTGGATCAAAAGAGTTTGGTAACTTAGAATCATTAGGAACATAACCAGACTGCATAAAATGTGCATCCAAAAGAGAGACAGGAGGTTTATGATTACCTTCATGATTATATTGATTGATATTTTGTTTTGTATTAATTTTGTGTGCTATTTCAGCATTAGACGTATGGTAACGAGATGCCATGTTTTCTGAAGATCGATTCATTAGATGAGATACTGAGAAGAAATTATTGCAATTGGATGTATCTACATGTGGTGCCAACACTCTATTGTTGACATCAATATTCCTCTTTTTGTCATGTGGCCCTAAAGCTAAATCACCAACTAGTGTAGGAAGGTTTATTGGCGGCGGATCTATGCTTATTTCGGCCGTAGCGAGTGGTCGCGCCGATGGCCAAACTTGAAAATCTTCTTGAGGCATTGGTGTTGAAAAATTGTGGATGGGTATTGGAAAGTAGCTAGTATCGTTATGCTCTTGTTTTTTTGATGTCTGATGTCCCAAGGTTCCATATAAATTCCTAGAGCTGCTCTTGGCTTCTGTATTCAGCATATTGCAATTATTATTTTGAATAGATCTTGTTTCTGATGTCATCCAATTTATATGCATTTTGCTTGGAGATTTCTTTGAATATTTTTCTGAAATTTGTTGCGTTATTCCCAGATTTGAATTTTTATTGTCACTAGTTTGCTCTATCAACGGTTTAGAGTCAAAAGGTTTTACATTAATTTTAGGGTTAATGGGCATTTGTGGATGTTCTACTGTCTGATAACATTGCTGTTTGTTTGTAAAAGTCTTCGAAATGTTTATATTATTACTACTATAAAATGGTATTTCATCTGACCATAAAGTGGACGGTTGAGAGTACAGATTAGTTACACTATCTACATAAGTATTCTTTGTTGCGATATCCTTTTTATTTGAATTGGATATAAACGAGGCATGAAAGTCAGGATTAAATGGGTTATAAGATGAAGTGAATGGGGCTGATGTTGTTGTAAATGTATTATCTTTATTAAATGAGTTTGAGGTAGTTGTGCTGTTTACAAAATCAAAGCTTTTGTGTGACCAACCCAAGTCAATGTCATATGTTAATCTTGAGGTATGTGCTTTCATAATGTTATCATCTACATTTGCAAAGTCTGTTTTATTTTTAGAAGCATATTTCTCCATTGCACAAGGATATAAGCTACTAAAGCTATTAAAATCATGTCCAGTAGACATGTTACTAGTGCTATAAATCGCCCCTTTCCCTGCATTAAAAGCATCACTTTTGTACAAAAAATTATTATTGTTATTAACTTGTGAGGTATGGTTTGAATGTGTGGTTTTGTTCAAACTGCAATCAAAGTCAAAAACTGGGTCTGCTAATGAACAACTAGTTGATAACATAGGAGGCATGGGTAAACTTAAAAACGGGTTTTCAGCACTTGTTGCAGTTAATACTGGATTCTTGGGTTCAGCTTGTTTTGATATTGTATTGTGTTCAATAGTTTTAGGGTGATGGTTCTCTTTTTGTGAATTTGAATTTATTTGTGATTTAGCATTTTTAACTAATTTAGGCTCTTCTTGAGAATTTTTATTAATATATGATGCAGACTGAGTGGCATCTTCGCAGACAACTCTTCTCTGTAAAGAATCTTTATTAGCAGTTGCATTTCCAACATTTTGCGTGTCATCTGATGGACTCTCAGCTCGGTTACCACTGACCAATGGAAATGACATGAGAAATGCTGCTGTGGGTGATGCAGCTAAAAGTTCTTCTGCTAGTTCAAGTCGCGCGTTTCCTGTGTCTACAGCATTTTCACACAATGATGTGTCTAGAATAGTTGACAACTTATCGCTTTTGTCTTTTATATCAGGCAACGATTGTTTTCGTTTGGTGATTTCACAAGATACATTACAGTGCGTGTCTTTCGTAGTGGAAGGAACATCGACTAAAACAGTTTGTTCTTTTTTATTTAAAATATTATTACTATCATTACCGGGATCATTTGGTTTTTTCGTGACATAATTATTACTGATTTTTAGTTCAGTAGTCGATTTTTTGTCACATTTTGAAACTATATAGTCCGCAGTAATTTTTGTTTCACTATTATTTAAGGTAACACTACTTTTAGATTCAGATGTTGGGACTGTCACGGGACTAGAAGGAACAGCATCTATACATGTATCTAGCACTTTGCAATTATTTGGAACCTGTTCTTCTTTATCATTTACTTTATCATCTTTCTGCTTTTCCTTAGCACTTTTCCTCTTTTTGTTTCCTGTGTCTACAGCATTTTCACACAATGATGTGTCTAGAATAGTTGACAACTTATCGCTTTTGTCTTTTATATCAGGCAACGATTGTTTTCGTTTGGTGATTTCACAAGATACATTACAGTGCGTGTCTTTCGTAGTGGAAGGAACATCGACTAAAACAGTTTGTTCTTTTTTATTTAAAATATTATTACTATCATTACCGGGATCATTTGGTTTTTTCGTGACATAATTATTACTGATTTTTAGTTCAGTAGTCGATTTTTTGTCACATTTTGAAACTATATAGTCCGCAGTAATTTTTGTTTCACTATTATTTAAGGTAACACTACTTTTAGATTCAGATGTTGGGACTGTCACGGGACTAGAAGGAACAGCATCTATACATGTATCTAGCACTTTGCAATTATTTGGAACCTGTTCTTCTTTATCATTTACTTTATCATCTTTCTGCTTTTCCTTAGCACTTTTCCTCTTTTTTAAACTTTTTGAAGATTTTTTACAGTTACCATCACTTTTTAACCTTGACAATACTTTATTTGAAGATTTGTTTTTTGTAGCCTTTGTTACAGAAAGTGGATGTGAAAATGCTGTTATAGGCACAACGTTTACCATTGTAGTCTTCGTACTTTCGTTGTTCATTCTAGGTACAATAGGTACAGTGGATCTATTTGTTTGTTGCAATAGTAAATCTAACAAAACAAAAGCTGGTGGCGCTGCGGGAAAGAAGAGTGGTCTCTGTGGTAGAACATATGGACCAGCAGGAACAAATACTATTGTGTTATCAGCAGCTGAAAAAAAAACGAAGAAATTTCGAGTTAATTATATCAAGTTGAAAATGTGCTTTAGTAAATCCAATTCAAATAATCTTAATTTTTTTTTTAATATGAAAAAGAACAGAAAATAATATTTGAAAGTTTATACGAGGGCTGCTATTTATAAATTCAGAATGGACCCCATACAAAAATATATTTAAAAAGTAATAACGACATTTAAAAATGGAACTCTTTGGCTGTAGAATAAATACAGTTTGTTTCATATAACTGTCAATTGTTTTTTTTCATTTCGGGGTCATTTTTAAAATTGCGTGCTGATGATGCTGTTTAGTTTCAGGGTCATATGCATAGAACCAAGATTCACAACTTGTCTAGATATGACAAATAGCTTTCAAACCATCGTGATTGTATTTAAAAAAAATATTAATTTTTTTGCATCAATCGACACGAGATTGTTTTTTATCATTTGTCAAGTTGTGCTGAATTCAATGCAAACACATTTTTTACAGCCAAATGTTTAAATATTTTATTTATGCTTTTTCAGGGTCATACGCATAGAACCAAGATTCACAACTTGTGTAGATATGACAAACAGCTTTCAAACCACCATCATTGTATAAAAAAAAATATTTTTTTGCATCAATCGACATGAGATTGTTTTTTATCATTTGTCAAGTTGTGCTGAATCCAATGCAAACACATTTTTCACAGCTAAATGTTTAAATATTTTAGGTATGCTCGTCATACTCATACCTAGGGACTCTCTATCTCGCGATATGGAACATGACGATCTTGCATTATTAGTTCCCGCACAGCATCAATATTTCTTAGTTCAAGAACCGATTTAGGACGACCTTCTTCAAATTCATCTGTGAGTATAGACCGCCTACGATTAAACTCACTGAACCAGTGATTCACAGTGTTTTTCGATAGTGTTTCATCCCCAAAACTCAAAGTCAGTTGATAGATGCACTGTTTTTGAGTTAGCTCACATCGAACATCGTAACAAATCATCGTACGAAAATTCAAATCCGTGGTGATGAATACACGCTATTTTCAAAATGACGCCATAATGGGAAAACAATTGACAGTTATTTGAAACAAACTGTATTCACATCCAAAGAGCTCCATTTTTAAATGTTGTAGGTAATTACTTTTTAATAATTTTTTTTAAGTGGCCTGTTCCTGATTCATAAATAGCAGCCTTCGTAAGTTCTTTATTTTTGAATCAATTTTGATTTAAGATATTCTTATTCCATTGAGGCTAGATATTTACTATATCAGTTACAGTTGTCGCAGATGTCCTTTGCTGGTGTGGAGTTCGTCCCAAAGCAATGCAGTAACATAATTTTTTATTTTGTTATGCAATGTACATGCGTGTCACATGTACGTGCGTTCGTGGGTGCGCTCACTTTACACCAACGAAGAAGATCTGCGACAACCGTATCTTTACTTCTATCTTTATACTAATATGTAGGTAATAGTAATAAATGAAAAAAATTACCTGATTTTTCAGTAAGAGTTGATCGAGGTAACAATTTTGGAAGATTATATCCACCAGTAAAATTGGTACCATCATTTTTAATAACCATATTTTCGGAATGCGTTTTACTAACATCGTTAACACTAGTTACATTTGTTATAGAACTTTTTTCCTTTAATACATTGTGTTTACATTTTTTCAACATTAATAATTTGTTATATTTGGAATCTGTAAAAAAGAAATGGCGTTATAATAATATCATATGTATTCGAGATAAATAGTAATTTCATACCTAACTTTATACTCAAAACTGTATAAACCAAGTATTGTTGCTTTTTTGAGGAATTTTGTTATTTTTTTTATAACGAATACATGACAACAACGTCTAGACCCCAAACTAAGCGTTAGCTTGTATTTTGGGTACCTAGAGAAGACACCACATACATATAACAACCAAGACCCGGTACCAGTATCAATATTCATCATATAAATACTGACCCGACCTGGGATTCGAACCCCCGGACCTCCAGCTTCGTAGGCAGGGTCGCTACCCACTAGGCTAAGCGGTCGTCAATGAAGTTTAGGTAGTGAGTACATACATAATTACTTTTTATGCAACTGTTATGCAATACAGATGGTTTTAAAACAAGGGCCGTTTTCGATGAGGCGAAAGAGCAAGCAAACAACACATGTGCACTTTCTTGAATAAAAAATCGTTATTGTGTGCCAAATCCTAGTATTTTTGCCACAGATTTGACAAAGTAGAAACTAAACTTTCATTTTATTGTACATACAAAGTACAAAAATGTTCTACACCGGCATCATCATCAGACAATAATCATGAAAATACATGGAGTAATCCACCAAGGAGGATTCACTTTCTAAGCTGAATGCAGCCATAAAATAAGAAATACAAGGCATTCCATTTTTAATTACTCGATCCAGCCAGTCTAGTCATTCTTCGATGAAACTATTAAAATCAAGACGGGTTCTAATTAGGTTAAAGGCGCCGCGGCGCTAAGAAAAAAGTGTATAATTGGAATGGTTCACCATATAAAACTATAACATATACCTTTGAGTTTAGTGTTCAAACTTTTGGTGATTTGTGTTGAAGCATCTTTATAGTTTTGTTTGTTGCCTTGTAGTTTTATCTCTCGGGCTAATAATTCAGATTCTGTAAATATAATATACATTTTTACACAATAAATTCATACACAATATAATGTATTGTCAGATTTTTTTACTTGCAGGGGTTGAATTTCCAAAGATTGCTTTTAGGTGTCTATTGGTATCTATATGGTGTCTACATTTACATAAGCAAACTCAACCGAATAAACCTTTTGATTTGTTCTATTACAGTACTGTTGAAAATCTATACCCACACAATAATATATATTTATAATAGATTTAGATTTAACTTTGTACTGCATTGTATGTTTGAAACCCAATTAAGTGTGTCGGTTTGTAAGTTATATTTTCAATATCCAGTAAGTATAGATACTATCATGCGTCAAATCGCAAATATTTATCATGTCCTGCTCTTTTAGACAAGTTTAGAATTAATTACGGTGTAATTAAATTAATTAAGGTGTAATTGAATGAGAAAAAAATTTGAAAGAAAGTCATTTTAATCTTGGCTGTGATAACCATGCGCGCGGCGCGATTTAATTTCGCCGTCGAGCGTTGTTTGGCCGCGCTGGGCTGCCTATAATAATAATACTTATTAGAACACATCCAAGAGACATTGTTCATTTATTAAAAAAATTAACTAACCATTTACCTATAAATGACATGTAGACATTGTTCATGATTTAATTTGCTCTCTGATTTTATACATGCCGTCTATATATTTCTAAACACATATGCACTCACTTTTGTTTTTTACCAAAATGATCATTATAAAATAACGTCACTGTCACATAATTACTTTTAAAACTTGTTTCACTATGGTTCTACTTTACTAAAATGTGTTATTGTAAAAAAAGAGAAACAACCAATGACGAATAGCTTACTGATATCATTAGCTGACTTACTTCGCTCGTCAAGGTCAAGGTCATAAGGGTTGTAAGTTATGGGTTTTCTAATGTATGTTTTGCGACAAATTTCTTGAAAACTATTAACTCAATGACTATATTTTCTATGGAAAAATTGGTCTAAAAACATATTATGATTATTTGCAATTTGATGCATGATCATATCCGTGCTGTATGTATGAGTGGCTTACCAATCACATACTCTTTTTGAAAATGAGATAATGCTATGCATAGCAGCACAATTTTTTGTGCATTTTTGTAAATAATAACCATTGTTTTAATTTCCACATTAAAACAGTTATTGCCAATGTTATTTATTATTCTCAAACTAAACATTATCAAGGTTTGTACACCTTTTTCAAATTTTATTTATAGTCATATTTACAAGTACCATGTTTTAGTTGTAAAAAGCAGAAAACTTTCTGGTAGTTATTTTACTCTGCTTGTTTTTCAGAAAGTTGCATGGTACCAACACAGAATTATTGTATCTGACCCCACCTGATTTCTCATCATTCAAATAAAATCAATCTATTTCTAATTAACGCATTACTGAAACTGTCTCAAAATTCAAACATTCAGGTCATTTTTAAAAACTGACATAGTGCAGTTTTAGCAATAAGGCTTGAAATATTCATATAGGTACTTTTCTTAAAATTAGCTGACACTGGTAGTAACATGCTAAGAATTTTGTATTATTAACTTACTTAACTGCGTTATTTCAAGTATTAACTTCTTTATAAAGGCTATAGCTTTTAGAATAATATCGATTTTGGGTAGAGACACATTTTCAGTGTCTTCAGCATTTTGTGTTTCCCTAAGAACTTGTCCCAATTCATTAATAGAATTGTTGAAGCGGTTTCTACGGTCTCGTTCCCATTCCCGACACCGGCTGTAATGAAAAAGTGATAATTTTAGTATAATAAAAGTTACGACTAAAACATAAACATGTAAAAAAATACAAACATGTCCTCGTTAGTAGCGTACCAAGAGCCACGGGCAGTTTTCGTCATAATTTGTAATATATGGTAGTGGATTAACATTAAAAATATTACATTTATTAAGAAAATATAAAAATAGACTGTATATGAGAGCAAAATTTATAAATAACATTATATTCAGTGGAAGAGTATGAAACTTATAAGCTATTAAAAGTTTATTTCTGTTTCTTTCTTGCAAAAAGAAGTTTAACATAACAGTAGGCACCTTTTAAACATTTATAACTCAGTCATTAATTACTAATTTTTTTTTAAATTATTTCAGTTATAAATTTAGAAAACTCTTGTAAGTATTTAAGGACGCAATCACAAAAAGTGACAGCTCGAAAATAGGTTTTACTTGACACCTTGCTTACTACTACACACGCATCTGCACCGGGCAACACATACTTGGCGCTATTACAGAACTAATTAGTCTTGATCATTATTATTTTTATTTATTTAAGAATTAGTTTTCTTTTATGTCAGCTTTTTAATGTTGCTTTATTTTAGATAATGTAACGTAACGTAAGTTCGTCCTACTTATATTATTTTTAATGTATTTTATTTTCAATTCTATAGATATTTGAAAAAGCAAAGAAGAAATACATAAAAAAAAACTACAATATTTCTTTGTATACAACATTGATAACTTCAGCCTAACCACGCGTGTCGCGTCGTCCGGTATGGCTCCTAAGATATTGACTTAAATTGTATAGTATAAAGGGCTATTATAATGTGCATGAAATGTTGAAGGTAAATATCGTATTTAATTTGATAAGGATTAATACCGTATCTGTGTAAATTGCATTCCAATTACTTCTTCATATTACACCATGAAAATAGTATAGTAAGCTATCCATAAAAGATAGATATATGCCATCGCGGACTTTTCTTTAGTCCTATAAAAAAGACACAATTCCTCCATACATTATTTTGTTAAATCTCAAAAGGATTAGGCAGCATTTTCGATGAAAGCTCCCAACTGGCTTGATTTTTTTCCGACTTCTTCAACAATAATCGTCATATTTCAACAAATTTCCTCTTGAATCACTCTGTATATTGATGTCGGGGGGATTAGGGGACTTTATTTTATAACATGTAGTGATAATAATAATACCTGGGACATCCCACACAGCACTATCTAGTCCCAAACTAAGCAAAGCTTGTGTTATAGGTGTGGGTTAAGACGTGTTTTTAATTTACATAAAAAAAATTATTAGACAATACTATACTGTGCCACAGTTATCGTATGAGAAGTTTTGCAATACGAATGCATTATGTTTGTGATAAGTGGCGATGGCGAAGTCGAGTTCCCATTGAATGAGGTGACCTTTTCATTTCCCATTTCGTCAAATTCTACTATTTTTGATTCTGGACCGATTGTTTTCAAAATCAATTTCTAAGAGTTTGCATGGTCTTCGATCACAAATCTGTGGTCAGAACTAAAAAAAATTACTGCCTTTGAATATATTTTTGTTTTTAAACTGCTTGCCTTCAAAATCGATATCTATGGGTCCACGTGGTCTCCCTTCACAAATCTGCGGTCAAAACTGAAAAAAGTGTCTGCTATTTTGAATTTCTTTCTTGCTGGGCTTAACACTACTACAATAAAGTCTGTTTCGTAAAGATTAAAATTTTATTATTATTTGGTCCATATTACAAAAAAAAAAACAAGTCTGTATGCGTTATTACATCAATGATTAATACTGTTTTCAATACAGTTGCTATTAGTACTGTCTTTATGACATCGAAACTTGTACCGTAATGTTGTATTTTACAGTACTAAGTCTTTTTACTTTACACCAATCACAAACAAGCATTCTGTTTGCAACGCATGCGTGAACCGCGAAAAGCAACCCGCTCGCGCCCTTAGCTCCCACTATTATTTATTTCTATAAATAGAGAAACCGCGCGAACACCCCTGTTTTGACTAACTTGTCTTTCAAATTTAACGATCGTTCAGATCGCCTTCTAAAAACATTATAGTTTAAAAAAACTAAAAAACTTGCATTTTAATACCAAATCGATCTATAAAAAAGAAAATAACTTTTAGAATAAGAATAAAGTGTTTAATGAGGAAAAATAATGTTTTTGTGAAAAAGCGTGAAAAAGCACGATTTTTCACTATAACATTAATTTTTTCATTAATCACTTTATTTATATATTGTTGTTTATTCTTATGCTAAAAGTTATTTTCTTTTTTATAGTTTGATTGTCTATCAAAGTCTAATTTTTTAATTTTTCAAAAAATATTATTTATTTTCTTTTTTTAGTCTTAATATTTTTTAAACTACATTCCATCAAAATTTATAAACATAAAGGTGGAACTCACAATTACCTATAAAATGATGAAATGATACAAACCGATACAAAGTTTCATGTCGGTGCGAACCTAAGCACTGAGGAGTCCCTCGTAAACAAACTATCATCATCATCGCATCATCAGTTCATGGTGAAAGTCATGGTTAACAATAGTTAATTCTAATAAGATTCTAATAAGAATCCAACCTATATAAAAAGTTTGTATTCATGCTATTAACCGTTGAGGAGTTTCCTCGTGAGGAAACAATCCTGGCTGCAGCATCAGGTTGTGTTTATCCATTTTAGTGTATTGTCATCGAAGTTACATATGTATTTTAAATTTCAGCCCAATATCTTCAGTAGAAGTGGGTGGTAATCGCGTTTAAAGATTCCATTACATACAAACAAACAAATCGCGTTTAAAGATTCCATTACATACAAACAAACATACAGGTATAACTCACAAAAGCATATTAAAATTAAGATGAGCAGCGATTTAAAAAATAAATATTTTATCCTAAATTAACCTACCTACTTCGCAGTTGCTCTATTTGGAAATTTCTAATTTAGATGTTACCATTGACAACGCCTTAAAATTCCCAATTGTGGTCATTAATAACATAACTTTCAGCGAGCAAGTTTGGACCCAAGCCTCCTTTACCAATGAGATACGGCGGCTTGGGAACCCGCTAAATTTTAAGTGTATCTTTACCGGCTTTCCTATCTTCGATCCATAGTACTTCTGACCTTGCAGGTAAAATTCTTGAAGCCCTTGTGGCAATAGACTGCAAGAAAGCGTATTTGGTTGAAGCTACAAATACTTGGCTAGCTGGACCGAGTCTAAATTTACCGCCCACGCCTAACATTTAAGGGCCTGGGATAGCACCGCATCCTTGGCTCCCCTCAATTCATTAATAGCAGCAGCTACTGGTAGATAGCGCCAGACTGCTGGCAGTGTTTAGGCCTCGGCCAAAGTCTGGTCACTGGTTTCATGCCTACCCGTCCCTCAAAACAGGCACTTTCATTGACCCTAACACTCTCCGCGTAGCGGTCGGCCTTCGACTCTGGGTTAAGATCTATACAGATCGTCGCTGTATTTCTTGCGGAGTTGCTGGTTGCCTTGGCCACCATGGACTTTCCTGCTTTTCCGGCGCTGGCCGCCTCTCGCGCTACGCCACACTAAACGACATACTGAGAAGAGCTCTCGTCAGTGCCAATGTCCTGGCGACACTCGAGCCACGTATCATTCGAGACGATGGAAAACGGCCTGATGGTATGTCATTAATACCCTGGGGATCGGGCCGTGCGCTGGCGTGGGACGTTACCTGTGTCGCCGCACTAGCTATTTCTCAGCGACCGCTAGGAAAACCACCTCGGCGGCGGAAGCTCGTGAGTGTTAGAAAGTGGGTAAATACAGTTGTCTTGGCTCTTAATACGACTTTGTTGCATTTGGCGTCGGGGCTCTCGGGCCATGAGGCAAGAGCGCATGAGCTCTTCGCCAAACCCAGCAGAGATTAAGTAAGGCGATGGCTGACCCTCGCGCAGACGGTTTTCTTGCGCAAACGATTTCCATTGTCATTCAGCGCAAAAAAGGCCACCTGCATAGTGGGCACTATTTCACGAGGACCCCACTTTTTACATATGTTTAGTATTTATTATTTTTATTATTAAAATTTATTAGTCGTTAATGTTCCACGTTAATGTTCATACATATACTGTATAATTGTATATACAGCGAAGGTTTTTATTTTATGTTTAATTGCTAAGCTATCTGCTTAGTAACAAAAATAATTAAAACTAATTTAATTCATAAAATAATAGTATAAATTTATTTACAGTTAAGTCTCAAGATTGATTGGGTTCAACTTTAGGTTACTTACAAAAAAAATTTTCCATCCCAAAAATTGGGATGGAAAAGAAAAAAGTAATACACCCGACCTTTCGCTAGCGCTGCTCACAGTGAACTGAAACACGATATCGTTTTCACTTGTCAATGAACTGTCAGCTCATACAAAATAGTATGGCGAAATTTTGATGAAATTGCATATTACTGATAATTTTTTTCTGCCACTTTTATGTTTTTTATCAAAATTTCCTCTAACAGAAAGAAGGAATGAAGTATTAACAATATTTAAATGATTTTTTAAACTCAAAAAAACTTGTGATGATGGTGTAATATGTACCGAAATATGTTTATTTTCTGAGATTTCGGCAAAAGTGGGTTACAAAATAATGTTTTTTCATTGTGAAAGAGTGAAAAATATGCAAATGTTTTCTAACACGATTGTAAATTAAGAACTATTCTTTATTTCAGAATTAGGTTTATAACAATATACCTTTTCAAACTTCCTAAAAATGTACCTAATCATACCGTTATTTTGTAATTGCCCCCTTAATTTTTGACGACCGCTTAGCCTAGTGGGTAGCGACCCTGCCTGCGAAGCTGGAGGTCCCGGGTTTGAGTCCCAGGTCGGGTCAGTATTTATATGATGAATATCGATACTGGTACCGGGTCATGGTTGTTATATGTATGTGGTGTCTTCGCTTGGTACCCAAAAACACAAGCTAATGCTTAGTTTGGGGCCTAAATGTTGTTGTCATGTATACGTTAATAATTTTTTTTAAATAGTCCACTACCATATTAGCTGGACTGATTAAAAAGCCCCTGACTGTGAGCTAATATGGTGACAGCTATATATTGTATTAGCACTCCTTTTGTGACATTGATATGTATCGGTTTGAGGCCTGGATACCATATGCTAAAACTGTCTCACATTAGATGGACAGTCCTGAAATAGTATGATGGTTTCAAAAGCCTTCAAAACATTTTAGATTGTTGCATTGAAGAATTAATTTTGAATGTTGGTGTTTAAACACATTTAGGCATTTCTTTACAATCCATTTTAAAATAATCCCTATAGTATGAGTGTTATTTACAAAGACATTATACTCAGATATAAAAAAAGGTATCATTTTCAATTCGGCCAAGGTAAATTGATGTCCACCATTTCAAAAAAAATGCTTAGGTAGGTTTTGCTCGTGATAATATAAGGAGCGAAGGGGTGCGAAGCGATGAGCCGCAAGAAACCCTATATTGTTTTCGCATTTCCGTTAAAAAATATTTACTGCATGAGGTTCCTAGACCCCTCCCTTAAGCTCGAATAAATATTTTTTTAGCTTTTCGTCAGGCAACATTGTAAAGCCCTACCTAACGTCTTCAATTCAATGGATCATAATGTTGCAACGGTGTCATCGTATTTTATATTATTTATTATAGGTAGTAATGCTCACCTTGGTGTGCGGTTTTTACTGTGAGGTTTAGTATTTTCGGGTAACATAATTTCTCAACATATAGCAAATTCTGTAGATTAAAAAATATGTGTAAATTTCATTTTAAATGTTTATAATATCACTTCTATGTGATAATGTATTGTATTCTTGTATTAAAATTGTTTTCTTCAAGAGAAAAATTTAGAGATTCACTCTTTCACTCACTCCATCATTTAACTTTAAAGTTTTATATTTTCATTAAAATATATTAAACGTACATTTATAGTTCATAAATACTAATCTGTATGACCTCATGTTCATTTTTTAAATTAATTTGCGAGATATTCACAAACCAATATACTCTATGATATTCACTGATTGCTGATCACAGAACATTCTACATTCAACATTCTTCCCTACGGGAAGAAGAAATGCAACTCCATGGGGGGAAAAAACGACAAGAATAGCGCCACCTACTGGTTGCCCCTAGAACCATTTAATTGTCAGCAATCACAAACCTCATGCCTCAACTCCTATAACTAAACACACATACACACACACTTATTTTTGACGTAAAATTATTAGCCCCCACTGGCCCCCATAATTAACTGAATAATCAGCTAAACTTGCAGTGTTACCATGTACTAATGTGCAATAATATTTTCATGTATTTGAGGTAGAATTCTTATAGTTACAGTTCAGTTCTTACCTAGTTTAAGAGATACAGATCGCAAATTAATATTATATGTTATTTAGATGGATTATATGATTACGAATAATAATATCAGTACTGAATAACTGTGAGAATTTTTAGTTATGTAAAGCACCGAATAAAATATTTTGTTATAATTTTACTAATAAAAAATCATTAATATCTTACTATATAGGTAGTTATGTAATGAAAAATTTATAAATAAAATTGTACATAAGATATTTTTCCGAAACAATAATTGTTATGGGTTATGACGACTGCTTATCCTAGTGGGTAGCGACCCTGCCTACGAAGCTGGAGGTCCCAGGTCGGGTCAGTATTTCTATGATGAATATTGATTCTGGTACCGGTAATACTGGTCTTGGTTGTTATTATGTATGTGTTGCCTTCGTTTGGTACCTAAAACACAAGCTAATGCTTAAATTACTTAGTTTGGGGCCAAGACGTTGTAGTGATGTAGACGTTATTATTATTATGTGTGGGTAGACGATACTTAAAACAATCGTTTTGGGAATTTTATCTATTTGTATGAACACGATAATAAACACAAAAAGTACTGAACCTATTTCGGTAAAACTTTTTGTGATTTAGCAGTCGTAATCAAAGGTCTAATATAATATACAATTTGATGATAAGAATGCAGAAATCAAACATCAGTGATGTAAAATCAAATGAATATATAGAGGTACGTAATTATTATTTACAAAAATTGTTTGTCTAGTTGTCTACATGTTATGTATTTGTGAGTAAAATATTTACACTTGATTTATTCATCATCTGTAAAACTTTAATATTATGACTAAAATATTGAGATACAGCGCTGTGGCGACGCGCCAGCGACTAACAATAACATTGTAGCGGTCAGCGGCTATTTGTGGGATGCCCCTCACTGTAACTCGCAGTCGCACCGGTCTTGCGTGAATTTATGTTTAACTTAGTAGGTAATCTCGAAAAATGTTGTACTTGTGCATTGTCCTGGTGGAACGTAGAAGATGATTAGTTTCTTCGTGAAATGCCGTAGTGTTTCCATAAATATTTTATGAAAACGGTTCACAAATCGAAAAACATTCGCTGTTGAGGGTTTTTCATTTCTGGAGGTAGGAAATGTGGATTACACCATAAGCATCCAAAAAAAATTAAGTCATTTTGTTAGACGATAAAAAACATTGACTGACTTATTGGCCGAGTGGTTAGAGACCCTAATAGCAGAACTAAAGGTCACAGATTCAACTCCCGCTCGAGACTAATATTTGTGTGCATTAACATGTCTATCTGTTTGGTGTCTGAGTGCAAAATATCTAAGTATGTATATACTGCAAAGGATATTAAGCATGTAAATCAGTTGTCTAGTGCCCATAATACAAGCAAAAACTTGCTTACTTTGGGACTAGATGGCGCTGTTAAGATTAATTTCCATTCAACTTGAGTTCGTTAGATAGAGCAAAGTATTATGGAAACTGTCTTATTACTTGTATAATTCAATTTCGTTATAATACACTTATAATTTTTTAATTCATGTTTCATAAAAGTGACTGGGTAAGGGTAAGACCATATTTTCTAACGTACAGTTTTTATGATCAATTGGAAACATATTCGTATAATATGTTAATGTTTTTGCACATTATGCTTCGAATGGTTTATTAAAAGAAGGCAACCCTTTACAGTTAATGCAAACTTTATCAAAATGACCTAACTTCACATGCGCTATTCCGAAAAAAATCTTAATCGAGCATTCGTAAATCAGTGACTGGAAATCCATTTCAACTCTATACTCTCAATGGATTTGTTAATATGTCGTCATTTGGTCGTCAGGTTTCGTTCAGTCAATCAAAAGTGATCCTATCGAAATGACCATTCCCAAAATTTTTAAATAAATTCTAGTACATTTTTTTTTAAAGAATATGCGATTTTAATTACAAAATAGGTAATTTATTTGATTGATGGGACAATAATCAACAGTTTAATTAAAGAGTTCGTACAAATATTTCACACAATGATTTTGTTAAATTCTTATTTAATTTGCTCACTGCACGCGCATAGTTTATGAATTGTTCCATATACATCGTTCATAGTCGAATAAAACACTTTTGTTACAGTCATTCATACATTCTGCTGCGATCACCTTGGGAAAAAAATCTTGAAAACATAGGATAATTGTGTTTCTGGTATCATTGGCAAATAATGTTGGTACAATAAAAAAGAAAAGTTGGCACACAGTAACTGGTATTACTACTCCTGGCCCCCGTAGGTATGTCAAGACCGCGGCGAACAAGTTGCATGGGCCGTTGCTGATTGCCATTTTAGAAAGTATGCTATTGTGGTATGCAATGCATGCTATAGTGTTTCACTTTGCATGTTACCACTGCTACTAAACCATAAACTAATTAAATGACTGCGATGACTGCTAGCAGCAGTGGTGGATAATATAGCATAAAGCCACATAAAGCATTATTTAAAACGCGTTATTTAAGCCCAACGGATTTAGCACATTATATTGGTTGCCTCTTGGTGTTACTAAGCTGTTTTATTACTAAACTGTGATAAAACAGCTTAAAAGAAGTAAAAAATAAATAAATTTCATATTTACGTTTGTTATAGAGATTGACACCATACGTTTTTTATCGATATTTTATATCGACATCTTATTAATGTACCGATTCGGTTTAATATTCTTCTCATAATAAAAAACCGGTCAAAGGCAAGTATGACTCGTATAAACACGGTTCCGCATCATAAATCATAAAATAATTATTTTTTTCAAATATACTGCTTCGTTTCTTTGTAATGTGCCCACAATCTCTAACATTTATCTTCTGAATTACTTTAGTTTTTGTTCCTGCATGCTTGAAAAATAGAGTGGGTATTGCTTACTTTATACAAGGTGAGATTTTAGTAACCGGCCAAAATTTTTTCAGATGTTAGGCATTACCAATAGACCTCACTGCGTAAATAAAAAATATGGGTTACATCTTTGTAATAGATAATTTTATCTACAGTCTTATTTTATAACGTTTGGTTGCCTTCTTAAGGCTATGGTAAACTTACGCGCC
This sequence comes from Luffia ferchaultella, assembly GCA_949709985.1. Lineage (NCBI taxonomy): Eukaryota > Metazoa > Arthropoda > Insecta > Lepidoptera > Psychidae > Luffia > Luffia ferchaultella. Next base: position 10,498,987 of record OX453244.1, read on the forward strand.
CGAGGCTTTCAAACGGAATGGAACGGAAGGCATGAATGGTGACTAGAGCTATTGGTTTTTTCGGGAAAGGTTTGTGAAGTCGTATCTCAATATTTTTCTATTGAACGATACTAAAAGGAAACAAGACGGCTATCGGTTTTCTACCAAAGATCATTATATTAAAATTTGGCTGGTCATTAAAACCTCACCCTGTATAATGCAATATATTTAAATGAATTCAGTTTCCGACAACGACGGTGAAAAGTTTGTGCCAAAGTTGTATCTTCTAAGCTACTCCATACATTACAATTAATGCTTACCAAATTTTTGTTGTAGTTTTTCATAGACAAAAGCCGTTAAAAGAGTGAAATAGACGCCAAGTAAACGGTTGTTTGAATTTAATTGGATACTTTGCAATTTAAGGGATAATTTAGGTTTCGTTCGTGCCGATGCGAGGAGCAAAGTAGACCGAAGAAACAAGCCACCCATAGAAGGCTCAAAAAATTGTGATTTATAAAATACACATGATAATACATATATAAACAAAAATATAGATAAAACAATATAATACACATGATTTATAAAATAATTTGTTGTATTGGCTATTACGAAACTCGTAAAATTTAAACTAACTATGGTACTTTTGTTGACAATTTAATTGTATGGTTTAAAAAGTTATATATATTCATATTTCGCATAACATATCCTTTCATTTGTCTCATCATTTCATCACAAAATGAATTTGATTTTTTTCTAATTTGGGTTTCAAATTGAGAATTGATTTATCGTTTAGAATTTCCTGTTATTAAAACTATGCATTTTTCATAACAAGTTTTTTTCATTTATTATGTCATATGATGATTGCACGTAAATGCAATATGTTTTGCATACAACATACGTTTTTTTTAATTTGCTATCTAAAATTGATCCCTAATATCGAAATGATTTATTAATTTTATACGTTCCTAATTGAGCCACAAAACATTCTATTTGTACCAAAAATCAAGTTCTTATCTTGTCTAATAGATTCACAGAAAATAGGCTGTGATCGACGGATAAGTATAGACACCAGAAAAGTGAACTTTTTGCTCTGTTGTTTCTAATCGGATGCAGGAATCCTAAAAATTGTAATTTACATTGCTTAAATTTTTTGGCTTACTAAATTATTCTTTTATTATTTATTCATTAGTTTGTTGGTTTCGTAAATGTTACCGCTCAATAATTAGTATCTCTTACTTAGGATCTGGTTTCGAACCTCAGTCTATCGTATATTTTTTGAATATTTCTGCCGGGTCATAATCAGTGTTTGTGTTGTCGTTGTTTGTACCCTTATTACTTATTACTAATATACCGTCCTGATCCTTATTGGAAACGATAATAAAGTGAAAGTTTAAAGAAATAAACGTACCTATATATTTTATTACTACAATTAATAGAAGTATTTTACTTTAAATATATCGATAACGTTGTTGGCTACGCACTATTTACCTTCAATCGTTTGGGGGCTACGTGCTGATCATAAGCAGCAATGATTTTGTATAAGCTATCTTTTTCTTTCTAATGGTTTATTCTACATGTTAGAACAAATTAAACATATGTAAAATTTACATTCCTTCTAGTAAATATAAGTAAAGTAAGTAAAAATTGTTCTGAGGTCTGTGAGCAGGGAGCACAAATTAGTCTGTGAGCACAGATTATATAGTCTGCAAGCTTGAGTCGTTATAGAATATAGATAGTTTTCGTAACTATGCATATGCTCTATAACGTCCAACCGTTGGATCGTTGGATGACAACTATCTATATTCTACAATGAAAAACCACGCAAAACTATCTGACAGCGTTCGTTATACATCGAACGTCACATTCATACAACTTGACACAACGGGCGCGCGCACAACTCAATACAACAGCGGCAACGGGCTAACATTTTAAGCGAGTCGCGGCCGTCGCGCGTCGTCGTCCACCGTCGTGCGTGATACTCGTGATTACATAATGTGCTAATGGTCGATGAATAACGCGACATAAAACCACCTTAATAAGGTTTGCAATAGAAGTCATACTTTTAAATTTTAATTACAACGGCCGATCGGTAGGCATACCGATCGGCTTGCTTATATCGGATTGCTTATATTGTATAAACAAATATAATCTTTATTGTTTTAGGGATACGATTGATTGAATACTATTAGTAATAGTTCGAGTATATTATTAGATAATTCACTCGTGTCGGCGCGCATGCGTTTAGAATGTTTTTGTTAGGTATACTTCATTTCAATTTTTGAATTCACGGTTGCCGGTATCCGGTATAACGGTATAACTACTAAGATTAGATATAGACAGTTATGAATATAGATAGTTACGACAACGTTATCTGTTAACGTATAACGGTTCCGTTATAAGGCGTTAGAGAAAAAATGTATAACGACCTAAGCCTAATCAAGTCTGATATTGGTCTGTTATTGTCACAGATGACATTTATTGTTCTGTTGTCTGCACAGAGTACTATAATAGTCTGTGAGTGATTGCTAGCGAACGAGTTCAAGCGAGTTTTTCCAAATTTTCCACAGTATTCCACAGTTTTCCATTTCAGAAGTTACAAAGTGGTTACAAATTTCTGGATTAACCGAGGTATGATTATAGCAAATCTTAATTTAATGTATTAAATATACCGAAAGACATGAAAACAACGATTATTTAATTAATAGAACACGGTGGCGACGACTGATGAGTCATAACCAAGGGCGGGCATTGTTTTCTTTTTATATTTAATTTAGGTCACATCCCGTTACAGCGATACATTTATTTAAACAATTTACTTATGACCTCTGAAGTATTTATTGTAAATAAGTAGTATTTGCGTTCAAATCGTCAATGTGATTATTATAGTTTTGACTACCCAGATTGGCGAAATTGATAAATACAAATAGAAAACGCTATAATTAAGAAGAAGAAAACTTCCTAGATAGTTGCCTACTCATTTTTGTGTAATTTTTTTCTTAAACAGTTAAAGATGTCGCTTTATCCATCATTGGAAGATATGAAAGTGGACAATATGTTGCGAGCTCAAATTGCACATCAAGCTCCACCTAATTATTCTGCAGTCGCCCCTTCAGCACCCAGAGCGCCCTCAGGACATGTATATCCTGCTCTTGGTGACTACATGGGTTTGGAACTGTCATCTGATGTTATTGCATTAAATATGCCTGAATATCAGATACAACAGGTACATACTTGTATATTAATAATTGTATTAACCTTTTCCAGAGGGCTCAGCCCTGCAACTCTATATTAAGAAGAGGCTGCGCGCGTAACGCTCATACAAAAGCTCTTAAACAATTACAACGCTTACAACATTAATATGCATTTTAATTTTGCTATATTTTTAATAATAGCCTCATTTGAGTTCAAACTAAGTTTCTACAGAGCTAATACTTCAAAATTCTTATAAACATCGAGTTTTTGCTAATTAAAATGCGTATTAATGTCGTAATTGTTTAAGAGCGTTTGTTTGGGGTTCACGCGCGCAACTGTTTCTTAAGGATATGTACTTTTTTAGGCACAGATGTACAATATAACCCATTGAAGACCACTGAACTATATATAGTAGTAGAACCGACGACGCTGCAAGTCAAATGTTTGCACCAAGCTTTGTTGCCGACCGACAACAGCTCATTCAGTCACTCACCTATGTGACCGCGTCCCAAAAACATGAATAAACAAGAATTCATAAATGCCATTGTGGGTGTTAAAAATGTGTAAAAATCAATCAACTGCAGAGAAAAAAGACTGACGTTACTTATCTTTTTAAATATTTTAAATTTAAAAAGAAAATTCTGAAAGTTTCATATTATATGTTTCATATATATCAGATTATTCTGAAATTTTTTGCCCTCGTCTTAATTCTCCTAAATCATTATTATTACTTTAGCCAATGCAGGCTAACCATTTTTAAGGGGTAGTTTAGGTTAGGTTTCTGTCAATGCGAGGAGTGAAACTAACCAGAAAGTTTTTTGCTAATTCGGTTAAGACAGTTTGATGGTCCACCATTTCTACATCGGCAGGTCCCTTATGCCAGTACGAGCAGCGAAGTGGCACATAGCGACGAACCACTCAGGAGTCTTTTCATGATTTCCAATTTGGTTTTTTGTGGATCTTATTTTTTTTAAATTTCCATTATGTAATCAATCATTGGACTATAAGCAGATGTGATGAAGTCTGAATAGTTTGTAGAGGGCTACTCCCAGCAGAGTCTGCCCTTCCTTTTGTATAGTCAGCTTTCTTAGTGAGTGTTCTAGTTGAAGATATCTCGCCTCTTCTTCAGCTGACGAGTGCGTTTAGGAATCTTAAGCTGTCCTGCCAGCTGATTTGGGTGTTTTTGTAGTTGTAACTTGTAATTGGCACCATAGCAGTGGATTACTCCTGACCATTAACCATTGGCAGTTTAAGGATTTTGTGAATCTCTCCTGTTTTCATAAACCGTGGCACGTTGGATATTTGGTTAGGATGTAGTTTTGCACCCTTGGCACTGTCAGTTGAGGATCATAGTACTAAAACATTTATCTCTGCTTTGATTTCAGAATTTTTGCAGGAATAACCTAAAATTTTTCAGTATAATTTATCCCTCAACTCCTATCATTTGCTACAAAAGAATATTTGCAAGAATAATCCCCAATAAATTCTATTTAACCTTCAAAGTCAATTGCAATAAAGCATAATATTCTTTTTATATATATATAAAAAAATATATATAAATAAAATATCATATTATGATGAACTATGTTGCATATTTTGACACTCGCAAGTAAATCAAAACCTATAGGATACTTCCATTGACCTAGAATTAAGAAATTTGGTAAGAAGCAAGGTCTCACAATGCAAGTAAAAGAAAAATTTTTAAATTTATAATTTATGCGTTTATGGGCTACCTGATCATGAGTTGTGATAAATATGTTGGCTTTTGGCCACTTGGCCTTTTTTTATCATTTCATGTATAAATTATCTTGATATGAAAATCTACCCATATTACATTTAATTACGTAAATAAGTTGGGCAATCTATGTAATAATTACTGTCATTAAAAAAAAAAATTGATTTCGACCAGTTTCACTAAATAATATCACAAAGTTCCATTATAGTTTTTACTCATGATATGTCCTATAAGTATAAATTGTAATGTAATATTTGCACTGAAATGCGTCTAAATTATTTATAAAATAACTAAGACATATTCTGATAAGAATATATTATAAAATCTTCACTTATTCTTTTCCCAATTTAGTTCAGTAATTAAAAATTTCAAAAAGATATAATGTGAATAAATATGTGCTGAATGGACTAATGAAATGATAGGAATGAATGTAAACAGAATTTTCAATAAGTAGGTAGTTATGATGTAAATTGTTCACTTGAGTTCACAAAACAAGTTACTTAAATAAATTATTCTGTCATTTATATATAATGTAATTTATGTTATATAAAAATATTTCCAGGTCCAAGTTCCATCAAACAATGCTGCCAGAAACTTGATTGCACCATTGTCATCACAGTCAACTACTCTGCAAAAATCTATGGTGAGCCAAGCCATACGCCAGGTGGTGCTTTGCAAAGACCGCGATGGGAAAGTTGGCTTGCGCTTACATTCAGTGAATAATGGAATATTTGTATGTTATGTGGCTGCTGGAAGTCCTGCTGCTCTTGCTGGTTTAAGGTTTGGAGATCAGATCTTGGAAATCAATAATGTGGCTGTTGCTGGCATGTCAATGGACAAGTGTCATGAGCTGCTCAGAAAAGCGCCAGTAAACGGAATAATTATGGCAGTTCGCGATAGGTATGATATTGTCCTTGTTTGAGTTGAAACTAGATAATGAGGAATGAGTAACCATTGTTTGAATAATCATCGCTTTGTTATTATTATGGACAGGAAACTTATGCAGAGATATTTTTAAAAATATTAAAGTCATGATTATAATATTAATATCTTAGTATAATAAAATTTTTATTTTATGCTGTTTTATACAAATTTTACTTTGTTAACTCTGAGATATAAATAAATTTTTTAATTATTATTTAAATACTTTCATTTCACATTTGTTTGGGGATGATTCAATCATGATACTATGTATGTATAAAATATTAATTGATTTATTGATTTTATTTGTAATTATTTTAGACCATTCGAGAGGACTGTGACATTACATAAGGACTCCATTGGACATGTGGGTTTCCATTTTAAAGACGGCAAGATTATTGGTCTCGTCAAGGATTCTTCTGCGGCTCGTAATGGGCTCCTTACAGATCATCAGATACTCGAAATAAATACAATTAGTGTTGTCGGAATGAAAGACAAGGATATTTCTAAAGTGATTGATGAAAGTCCTACCATTATAAACATTACTGTTATTCCGCACTACATTTATAAACACATGATAAGCAAGTAAGTGGAAATTCTTATCAGTACTTTTTTATTTATGGTTATTGATTATACATGTATATTGTTCTTGATACAAGGGGAACAGTATTCTGCATTTATTTATGAGCCGATTTCGAATCACTCGAGTGGCATAAAACTTTTGGATGCACCGGGAGTGAACTTTGAACCTTGGACCAGGTTGACTTGTTGCGAAAGTTATTTTCCCATTATGGTGACTATGGTAGAATCAAAATTACTTAAATGTTGATAATTAAAATGACCGTGCAAAAAGTTGAGTTGCGTTAAGTTTAATAAAATGTTTATTCTGATTTCAGGATGTCAACATCTTTGTTTAAAGAATTGGATCGTACACCTGCAGTCTAATCCACTTTAATGCTGAATTTCCAAAAAAAATATCTTCATATAATATAAGAATGTGCACCGTAGGGGTATATCTTTTTAAATAATCTTTTAATTTTTCCACTCTATGGTGTTTATGTTTATAGAATTATTATTTTAATTAAGGAGATTGTAGAGCACCCACTGCGTACAAGGGCTGTGAAGCGTGTCATATTTTTATAGAAGGCAAGATTTAATTTTCATTGGTGTAATTATGATTGTTTTGACTGTCTTGAAAGTTTGTGGGTGTTACTTCGAAAGTTATTCTAATGGACGTGGATCAACATTTTTGATATCATTTTTATATTTGTTTTTGAAAATATGGACCAGTCTAGTCTATGGACTGTTATAAAAGTTATAATTTTCACTCGATGTACAAAAAAAAAAATTGTCTGTAATTTCCCTAGTTATAATCTTTCCAGGTTAATGAGATGTCATTTGGACAGATGTTTATTATCTAAGACTAAAGGAAGTCGTATTTAGACTGATTCATGAGGATTACAATTTCATCCGACACAGTGACAAACTTAAAATATTTTAAATTGTTTTTCTGATTTTGTTTTTTTTTTCTGTGGAAAGCAGTGAAATGCGCTCAACTATCCAGAACACGTCACAAGAACAATTTGAATGTCAGTTAATTTTTTATAAATATCCAGCTAATTGGTTAAAGAAAAAATAATTGAGAGGTTCTGGAACGTTATTACTTTAAGTTTTAATATATATTAGCGCAACTTTAAAATTTTGGTCCATGTCCATTGAGCTTTTAAGATTAAAAATTGTTTGCAACTTTAGTTTTAAGATCATAGATTAATAAGAATGATTTGTAATTTTGCCAAATTAACATATCAGAAATTAAAGATCACCATTTGACTTCAACTGAACTTTCCCGCTATAGCCCTTAGTTGCCAATGAAAGGCCAAGCTTAAACGGTTCACCTTTAAAGATTACACCAAAATTAAAATTAACTATGAGACTTAATTCATATTCAGTTGTAGTGATGTACAGAAAATATTATTTAATTTGAATGAAAACATAAACTTATAAAATACATATCTCTTGAATACATAAGCCCGAACAAAATGCATATATAAATTCACACCTATTTCCCAAAGGGTGAGGAAGTGACTATACTTTTCTTTCTACCGATTACTAGACGTGCGCAATATATATCCTTGAAAAGAAAAAAGATATATATATATATATTTTCATAGCGAATCATATCTCTCATATATATCTTTTCTATAATTTTTTTAATTTCATCGTATTATAATGTTTTGGAATACCGCAGTAACGAAATTAAACTCTATTCAAATTGCACGATGGTATAAAGTTCTTTGTACTCATGCACACACACACACAGTTGATCAGTTGATGTAGTTTTCTCTCGTTTTTTCGTTCTAAAAAGGCAATGTACTATCCCTACTTTTGGTTTGGCTCAGCTAGCTCGTGAGTCCCTTTCTTGTCTTCTAATCGTTCGCATTGCACTGACATTGTGTATCTATTCTAAACATATAGTTGAAACACAAGTGATATGAAGATATAAATAGCTCTTTTGCCAGGATATATATCTTTTTTATCTTTCTTTTGCGAGCTACAATCTACTGATTACGATTCTCCTTTACACAAGTACATATTTTATTTAATTTATTACATCAAATTATATCTGTCAGGTGCTTGCAATGGGCTTTTTTTAAAAAGTCGCTAATTTAGTGAAGTTTTCTAGCATGCTCTTGCCTGGCCTATCTATTATTAAATTGTATAAAAACCAATCGTCTATAATTAGGTATGTAAAGTATTTTTAAAGTATTTAAAAAATTTTTTTTTAGGTCGTGGGTTATTATGTAGGAAACCAATTTCTTTATTTAATTTTGAAATTTAATAAACACTGAGCTTAGAAAATGTTCTCTAAAGTAACGTTCTTGGTACCTGAACTGTCACTTAATTTTTTTAATGACTTGGAGTAAGTTGGATCGAAAGTCACTATATATTCTGATCACATTAGATCAAAGAGAGGGCAACAGTATTTTATTGAAAATACACACCAGCTTCCATTCTTTTCGTGTTAACGGTTTTTGATTACCATCACTTTGTGAATACTTTACATACCTAACTACCGACCAAGATAATTAGGCAAAAGATTGAACAGTGAAGGCCTCTTCACCCATCGTGCACATGGTATGTGGTGGCCAGTAGCCTTCTACCGGCCGCCACATACCCTTAGCACGTCAACTGTCTATCTGTATAAGTTTGGTTTTTATGCTGTGTTATGTTAACCACTTATATCACATTTTTTAGTTGTATAATTATATCTATGAATATTGGATACAATAGAATTTTTGAGATGGAATTATATGATAGCCTTAGAAGTACTCGAAAATGAAGTTGTGCTATCTTATTTCACATGGTAATTTTTGAATGCTCCCTTATGTATGCAGGAGATTGTACTATGGATATTTGATGTGGGGCAGTACATATTTTGTATGGAGTGAGTCAACTCTATTCAAAATTGAACTCTTAATGAAGAAAAAGTCTAAATTTATTACAATTTTTTTTGCTTCCAGTTTGTCTTTGATCATTGTTAAAATAATGTTTTTAATGTGATGTTGACACTGTATCAATTAATTCTGTTAACTTCTCACATGCACCTGTGCAGTTGTCCGCATAGTTTGCAATTTGGGACGTCGTAAAATTACTACTTATTAAGAAAACTTTTTTTTTACAATTAAGTTTATACACATATCATTGTCCTATATTTTACATTTTAATTATAAGTAATGTTTATTTTATTAGTTTGATACTGTATAGAATATCGCTCTGAGCGCAGTGTTTAATTGTTAAAGATACAAAAAATGTTTTATTCTGGAATTAATGTCCTTACAACGATTCATTCATACCAAAGCATCTATACCAACGCTACATGTTAATAAACATAATTTGAAACTATTAGAAATTTGTAGACAAAAAGGAAAATTCATTTATTATTATTTTTCTTTTGTCAGTTGAATATATTTGAAGAACTGAAACAAAATTGAAAACTGTGATAGATATTGAATTTTTTCAAACAATATCTGCTTTACCGAGTGCAAAAACCACTTTTGAACAACATTATATGACCGATTCAAAAATTTAAAGTAATTTGAGATTTCTATTATAAAAAATCCTTAAGACTGTTACTATATTTTTTTAGCTCTCTTCAATAGTATAATTTTGGTACAATGGGCTGGCCCTGTTTGTTTACTCTTCATTTGTTATCATATTACAATTTATCATATGAATGAAATATTAATCAGAATTATGTTCACCACATTACTAGATAACAACTATTATCCTTCGCTAACATGTGTCCATAAGACAGAAATAAACCCCTCTTAGGTGTGGCAATCAGCTCAATAGGAATAATATCTGATAGGTATGTACACGTACATATCGTGCCAAACATCTTGTTCCCTTTGAAATTTATGCGGATACGGTGGCACGCAAATGCGGAGCCCGCTCTCGCTCCGCTTATATCCATTTTTTTTTAATGAGACTATTTGTTTTGAGTTCAGAAGAAACAAGAAGTTTTGCGTGAGCTATTACATCTATCTGTCCAATAGATAATTCTAATCTATTGTAATATTCCGTGGTTTTAAGGATTCAGATTCTCAGCTTTTATTGTTTGTAAACTGTTAACACAATGTGCAATAATAATAAACATTCCTTTTCTGGACATTTATTATTTTTAACGGCAATCGACTTAGAGTTAGTGCAATCGGCTCTATAGTACATCAGATGTAGTAGGAGCTCCCTTCAATGTTGTTTATTCGGTGACCGATGAGAACTTTTTAAGATGACACCAGCAATAAAAATAAGTTTTTATATTATTGACACCCGTTAGCTTGTAATAAAAACGTTCTGAAAGTGAACTGTTAATTGTAAATAATACACATTTAAATTGAAATCATTGCCATCTATCGAGGCTTTGGAATTTCTTTTTATGAAATCTCACCTGCAAAACCTCTCATTGAATCAAAGAAAAGTTGATTAGTTACACATTTTATTTAGAGGGTTAAAAAATTAATAAAATAATTTTTATAATAATATAGAAATTGTAAAAGTGTTGAAGGAAGAGAATTAAGTAAGGCCAATTTGTTCTTCTGGTGCTGCAATTTTAATATGTTGCCAATAAAGACATATTACTGCCATTTACGAATTTTTGTAAAAACTTTAAAACATTTTTGTTCACAAATTTTAATATAGTCAAAATTAGTGATGCATGACCAAATTTTTTGTACTAATCTCATAAGGTTTATCTGCATTTGTCTTGTGTTAGGTTAAATAAATATTGATTTAAATATTAGGATGATTACTGTTTATATGTAATTAAAAAAATGTATAAATTTTATTTGTCTTTTAATATAATGATTTCACCTAATTCAGGAGGTTGTATGACCAATATGGCCAGGTTGTAAAATGTTCGCATTTTTGCGTGACATTAAAAAAAAAACTTTCAGTAACAAATATTTATTTACATTTAGAATATGTAATGTTGTTATATATATGCCATAAATTACAGAACAATTAATATTAAAATTCTATATACTTATTATTTTTACAAAAAAAGATTTCGAATACTTATAAGACATCTTAGCAACCGAGTAGTACCTATTATTATATTACATTATTACAAAGTTATCATCAAAATTCAAATAATTGAGCTTATCTGTGATAATGAATATGACCTACACACCACGAAGTTTTAATACAATTATAGTTAAGTATGTATTATCAATCAATACTTTACACTAATTTCATTCAGTCCATAATATCACTAAAGCCACTTGTATAAATATTAAAGTACAATTTAGACGACTTATAATAAGATCACGGAATTTTTGTTTCGAGTATAAATAAATAAAGACTAAAGAATTGGAACACGGATCTTTGCCGCTCTGAGTTGCCTGCGAATGAAAATGTGCCGCCGCGCGGGCAGCGAGGTGTGCGCAAGCCATCCGACCTCGTCTTCATCGCCTCCGCGCTTCTATTTTATGCTACTGCGACTCTTTCTGTAAATAATTTCACAGCGGCAAAGATCCGTGCGTATTATTGTAATGCATTTTCCATATTGAAGGCTAAAATAAATCGCTGATTTCTCTTGTTCCTTCGACTCAACAATTTGTACCTATCTTACACGAACACTATAACGTTTTTTTTAAATAATATAACATTATAAAAATGAAAAAAAAAAAAATGTCTAAGCCAATATATTAGTCAATAAACAAGCCTAATTGGATTATGAAAAGTCCAATTGGACTTGATCACGACCTCAGGACACGACCACGACTTCGGCATGAAGAAACTGTCACTTTCCGATGGCGGGCAATTCATGCGGGCGAAGTATTCCATTGGGTATAAACTCCATAGAACACCTGGTGATAAATAATTTGTTTAATTTACTTTTCAATAACTTACTCTCCTTGTATGATTTAAGCCGTTATGTCTAATTTAACAATTATTTGTCCCAAGGCATTAAGAACAGCCAGTAAACAAATAACTTCACCAGAAACTCGTGTGCTTGAAATGTAGATAATTCTAACTTGGCGACCCTCATGTAGTTATTGGGAGCAGTAGACCGCTAATTTAATACCTATATATCTACTGAGATTCAGTGATAATGCCCTCTTGCCCCTCGTAACGACATAGCCGCCAGTTAGTTGGCGCATTAGGAACAGTTTTAGTTTTTGAAAAGTGGTAAGTAAATAAAATATTGAAGACCCCTGTTAGCTCTCAGAATTCATTAATTTTAATTCAAGTTGGTTGTTAGTGAAGTCTCGTACCATTTCCAAAGAAGAACGACAGCCATAGAAGGAAGTTGTAAATGTTCGGGTGGCGCCGTCCTCCGACGGTCGTTAGAGGCACGCAGAGCAACCCGAAAACCCCGAAAATGACAAGCAGCACTGGATAAAAGAATCCGAAAGATGTTGCTAACACTACTTCATGTGCTATTGCTGATACCTGTTGATAGAAATATCTATATAAGTTCTATAGTTACCCATTTAGGTAGATAGAGCGAGCGTCAAATTAAGTAGTTTGTATTTTGCGAATGGTTCAAAAGGTTATAAAATTGCAAAATGTTACCAGATGATAGATACTGTGGTCCCATCAATTTAAGTGAAATAACAGAGTCACCATGGAAAATATACTACCTGCCCGTTAGAAGTTAACAAAACTGTCGCTATTGTAGTACCTGTACCTATACTAATACTTCTATAGCAGCAGTATTAGGTATAATTCGCCGCATGTTCGCCACATGCTTTATGGCGGATCGGAATACAACGCTATAAGCGTGCTTGCGCAGGTACAGTCATATACCCCTCGCTCAACTGCGTCCCGCTACACCTAAAATTGGTTACTACGACGCGACTTGTGCCTATGTGCGGATCCGCCATAAAGTTTGATTGGAACTATAATAAGTTTATCACTGGAAAGCAACATGTTATGCACGCACTAAATAGTACGACGTAATTGTAATTAGGTAGGTACGTCTGGAAAAGAAATTTGAATTAAGCTGATGGTCTACCACGTCTTTTGCCTTAGACAGACACTACCAATCGCACTCCAGTAGTGTCGTGAGTAATAAACGGCACTACTTACTGAATTATTTTATAGTAAGTAGGTACTCTCATAAACTCAAACGTAAAATGGAAAAAGCAAAACGATAATTAACTTTCATCTGGGAAAATAATAGAAAAGCAGTATGTGTAAGTAGGTAGATACCGTAGCAAATTGGTGCAAATTCGAATCGAATAGTTATAGACTCTGGGAATAAACTGTGAAGGATATCTAATAAAACCAAACGCTGCTGTCAAATTTATTTACTCTATATCTAATAAAGATAGATCGCACCACGATCGAAAGTCAAAACTAACCCAAAATCTACAGAAAATGGTAGAGGGAATGCTAACTACGTACCTATTAATTGAAATATAATCAAAAGCGCACTTAGGCATACGGCGTTTAGCAAACTTTGTTATTTATATTAAATTTATTTTTATTTAGTATATTAAATTTAACCGTTGAAAACGTTACGATTTTTAAAAAGAGTAGACTAACCAAAAATACAACGAGCGTAGCAAACAGTCTGCCGACGCGCAGCGCCAGCGGCCGGTAGATGTACTCGCGCAGCCAAGAATGTACCACCAAGTTCCAGGAACGGTAGTACCGAGAGTATTGGGATTGCGTCCACCAATCCTGGCAAAAAGCATTGTCTATAATTATATAAGTCTCCTCATGACGTTGAGCCATTGTCCTAATTCTGCATGGGTCAAACTGAGAACAGATAAGAAAGATTATCGGCTTAAGTAAATAAACGTTATTTAAATAAGTTAAATTAGCTTGATATGAAAACTATATTTTATTATAACCAAAATAAGTACAAAGGTGCCTCTTCTTGTTCGGCTAGATATAATGAATAGTGAGCCAAGATTGCTAATCATGCTCATTCATGGACACCATCCGTCATGTTCATTTAGGCTCAACTAAGCATAGGTAAACTTTTTTGATGTTTTGATGCATAAACCGACAATAGGTACGACGGAAGTGGATGATCAAGGATGTTCATGACCAAGCATGTGCATAAGTCCTTTACATGTGTTATATAAACACTCTTCGTAAAATATTGATTATGATTTCAAAATTACTGAATAATGGTACATATTTTTTCGTAGATAATTATTTATCTACCGTGTGTGACTGTTTTTTCGTTGGTCAAAAGTTTTATTCTGGGCGGAACAAAGAAAATAACACGAGTAGGTAATCTTTTACCAAAAAAATCAAGAAAAGCTAACGACAAATAAATATTACCAAGTTTTATGAATTGGAGAATGCTAAAAATAACCACGTCATTTTCCGAAGGTCACATCCAAGACTAGAGACTAAATACCTACTCCCTAATTACACTGTACAGTGAGTAGGTTGTATGTTGTACAATGAAATTGATTACATTCATAAACAATTAAAGTTCGTATGTAGATGAAGCGCCTGATAAATGTCTACAATATTAATTTCAAAGATTTTCGTTAACATTTACGACACGAAAACCTTTGACTAAAACGTATATGGACCACTTTTTCACTATAACGGGAAAATATTACAAATTATGTAAACAGAAAATATTAAATACCTGCAACAAGCTTTTTTTTTAAATTATAATTCTTGAAAACGCACAATTGACAGTTGATATTTTATCAAATTATTAAATTAAATAAATTTATGATTAAAATTTAAAAAAATTTTTAAAGAAATGCAATATCAATAGCAATTATTTTTATCTTTCGAACTCAGAATTGTGCACAGGACACTGTTTTCGCAGAGCTTCTGCAACCTTATTAGTTGACACCGGTGGAAGTCATTGAAACGTTAATAGAATAGAAAGTCTATTGTTTATTATTTTGTTACAATTTCATGTTACGCACTTTAAAATGTCGACGGTCCTCCTGAAATAACTAGGTATTTCATAATTTTTTTTAAAATGTCACGTATTTTATTCCACTTTGTAATGAAAAGCACCTTTTATCCACCCACAAATATACCAACGTCAATTGTGATAAGAAAACCGCGCGAGAGCGACCGTCCCAAGGAGAGACTGCCACGATCTCAGTCTGCCACGAAAATCGGCACCGTCCCAAAAGGGGACTGTTGCCAGTCGGGGGGTAAGTACAATAGTTTTCCTAAGGAGGACGATACCTATTTTGCATCATAAAAAAACACTCTTACATCTTAATCTGTTTATTTATAATTACCTCATAGAACAGTCTGTCCGCAAAAGTCAGCATCTCAGCGAAAGCGTTGGACCAGGCATGCAGGACACAGTAGAAGCCACACAAGAACGCTAGGACTGAAGGTAACACGCACGCAAACATCGCACGTACCACCACACCCGCTTCCACCTAACATAATATTTCATTATTAGACTTTTGCACTTTGAGATAGTCAGAGACCGTTTCTCGTAAAAAAATTCTCCCTCTCATCAACTTTTAGCTCAAGGCAATATAACTCATTACTGATAGCAAAGTACGACCCTCGAGGAAGTTTAGGTACGTATAAGTTTCCTAGTATTGACCGCATGCGCATAGGCCTTAGGTTTCCAATCTACTAAATATTAAGTCTATTTTGGAAAACTACATATTGTTGTTCCTAACAATACCAACGTAATTATTCATATATACTAATAAATTCTATTAAAATTATAAAATTATATAAAATATATAATAATATTATAAAAAGGAAAGATTCGATTTTTCGTTTATTTATTACGGATAAACTCAAAAACCACTTAACTGATCTTAAAAATTCTTTCACCTGTAGAAAGCTACATTATCAGCGAGTAGCATGGGGCTATATTTTATTTTCTTTGCTTTTCATCTGTGGCTTTGCTCGCGTGGACTACACACTTGTACTGAGACCGGTATAATTATTTGCATAGATGTAGTTTATAAGCTCAAGAGTTTTATCCCGGAAAAAGGGGTCCCGGTGCCCGGTACAACTGTGTAGTCTAGGTGAGCAGAACTAGTATCCTATATTGAATCATCTGATGGTATAACAAAGCCATGTCTGTGTTAACCGAGAAAGAAGTCAGTATAATAAAGAATTCAGATATATTGTCTATTCACATAGTTTATTGTGTAGTAAGTATATGGTATATTTTTTTATTATTTGTATTAATTAAGACATGTTAAATACTTGCTATGTCCGAGAACTGACATATAGCTAAGTTCGAAATGTTTATTGTTTATTTAATTTTCACAATATAGGATGAGAAAATAAACAAAAATACCCTTTGTTCCTTGCCATATGCAGACCAATGTGGTATGATGAGCCGCTCCCATAGGAAGCTGTTGTAAAATACAATACCGGCCACTTCCGTGAAATGATACAGCACTAAACTCCATCGAGTTTTTTTTGTTCTGAAATTAAAACATTAAAAGTTTTATAATTTATTCGAAGGTAATAAATAATAAGAGCTAAGAAAATTTCGTTCTCTCGTTTTAGTATTCTCGTTCGTACTTCTCGTAAAGCTATCGTATATTTGATATGAATTTGTCGCTGAATAAGTATCAAAATTATTGTAACGTAATTAAAAACCGGAAGTTTGGAATTGTGTTGCGAATGAGTGTGTGACTCGAAAAAAGGCGGATTTCATACTTCGTAAAATATCGGTGGTCAAGCTGCATGAAAGGGTAAAGCATTTCCTGTATGTTCCACCCTTATAATATTTATTAAACTTTTATAAATGCGTCAGTAACGACATTAGCAAAAACGGTTTTTGATATGCCGTTGTTCTAACATTTTCCATAGCGCAACGTGGGTTTTGTGTAAATGGGCATTACACGAGTCAGTAAAATCTATTATACGTATCCCCTCGAGTATACAGCCTATATTTATTACGAGAATAAAGCGATTGCGTTTACATGATGACGGAGCTAGCTCCTTTCTCATTTGCTCACGTCATCCACCCTAATTAGGTGTAGGTGGCGTCATAATCTCTTCCATAAAATACCTACTGTTGTGGTACCTGCTTTTTCTTTAACTATTTTTCTTTAGTCCTACATAAAATATCTCGTCAAATTCGATTCGGTTCGAGCTGGCATTCAACGTCAATCATTCGCGAAATCGAAATGTTCCATTCTTCAGAATGTTACTATTTATTGGCTTACACACAACACACATAGTTTTAAATGATAACTAGCGAACACCCGCGATTTTGTTTTCTTGGTTTTCATGATTACTACAATCGAAATCGAATCGAAAGTTTACAAAGGAACTGTATAAAAACAAACCGACAGACTTACAAAAAGCAGCCTGTGTCACTCTAACTACCCTGGGAAAAGTGTTTATCATCAGTCGAGCAATGGATGACCCCCCTAATAAAAAAACTAGGAATACAAAGAAGACAAAAATATATGTAAACGGGAATTATGCTTCCTGTAACGTAAATTGTGATGACGAGTAGTTTTTCTTGCTCGCTTTCCTCGTATTAATTTATTCAAATTCAACAACTTCAATTCAATAAATTCAACATATAATTGAATAAATAAATGCGTATATATATATATTTAATATGATGATTCACCATTAGTAGAGCACTACTGATGGTGAATCATCATATTTTTTGATGAACACTTTTCTCAGTGTAACATCCTATTTATGTCATTTCATTAAAATCAATTCAGCAGTTTTGAAGATTAACTCAAGACGGACAGACATTAAATTTTTGTAGATTATTGAAGATAACAATTTGTTTCATATATTTTTCAAATTTTTATTTTCATTTAAGTTCATCTGTAAAAACTGTAGATGAAAATAATCTTTTTATGTGTTTTGTAAACTTTTATTCCGTTAAAATCATAAGGACATATCTCTTTTACAATGATATTATTATGTTACTAAAGTACCTAGATATGATAGTAAATCTCGTCAAGCAAAAAATCTTTGACTGATTCAAGTGCAACATTTAAAACATCGACTTTAAGATTTTATTTTTACTTATATCTAGATTAATTTTTCTCGTTTAAAAAGAGGAATTAACTTGCTTCGGTTCATAAAAGAAATATGCCTACTGCAGACAGCTACTCAATATATCCGATAAATATGGTGCTAAGATATATAATAAGAATTATATAGAACCTGTATTAGGTATTTTCACCGATAACCCCCGAAAAATCCTCGATGTTTTTTTTTTAATATTTAAGGATTTACTTCGAAAAATCTGAACTCAGTTTCCGGAATCGGCACGTTTTCGTTTAACAGAATTTCAGTATGATCAAAAGACGAGTGCTAGTGCCTCTAATCTCAATCGATACATTTTGGAAAAAAGCTTAGAATCCGAGAAAGACATCGGCTGCTGAAATAACATTCTTTCATCCACATGCAAAATATGAACATAGATAGGATATCAGTATTTATGACACAACATAAAATCAGTCAAAGATTACGATATTTTTCAACCTCATTATTCGCGTTGTTTTAATCAGCAAGCAGTTAAAAAAAATTATACTGAATCTTTGATATGCTGGAGTGAAATAGACTTAATCTAAGAGTAACCTGATGAAAAATTACAGTGGAAATTATCACAATTTGAAAATACAAGCAATTACAAAACCACCAAAAAATCAGTACCCAAAATTTACACGTTTTGCTACGATGACAATCGCTCATCGGTGTTTACTAATTGAAACTGAAAAACTGACAGTTTATAGTCTAGAACTGGTACAGCAATAAAAGCTCATACTGTGACTATGTCCCTAATAAAATGAATTTCAGTTTAAATATTATTCAGTTATACCACAAATTAAGGTTACCTTATTGAAGTGAAATGTTTATGAAAAGGCAAATAATTAAAATGGAATGGTTAATCCTCTACGTTAATCCCATTCACGCATATCCGTTTGGGTCCGTTATGAAGTCTCTAAAGGTAATTTTCCTCCACTTCGCCAATTCTTTCACCCTAATTAACTCCTTAAATTATTATTATTTAAGTGTCATGAATATTAGTACAGAGTAATTTTGATAATTACCTAGGATACTGGTCCCTGTAAATGAGTGTAGGCGCGAACAAGAAATATACGTATTGCCACAGTGAAGGTAAAGGTGTCGTTCGTACCGACCAACATCTTTCAGCGCACTCCATTACCACGGCATGGATCTTCATCGAAAATCGGAACTGAAAATAATAAAATTTATTATATACAACACAATCAGTACCTACATCTAATGCATCGTCAGGAGTCGATTCCTTTGCTGATTGCTGTACCAGTTTGATTTTTATGCAAAATTTCAAATACTGGGTACCCTACTCATCGTTTCAGATCTACAAGAGGGATAGCGAGAATAGAAGAGATCTGTATTGAGCATCGCTGTTATTTGTAACGAACACGTGTCCCTCCGCTCAATGCCCTTCGCTCGCTTTACTAACATTTTTTTAAAACTTCTTTTATTATTTTAATTTAAGTACTGCTAAGTACTTAAAAAACAAAAATTTCGAGCCAATCTGAGCGTAATCTTATCGTTCGGTTTAATTATGAAAAATCGTAATTGAAGTACCTATAACCAGAGTTGCAGAAATAAAACAGTGAAAAGGGTTGCTGGGGCTAAACGAGTTGGGGCTAATACGTTCATTTATACTTTGGATATAGAATACATATAAATTATGAATTTTCCTTTGCGTTTGCTTGAAGCAAAGTGACTATTTCGCGTATAGGGGGTACGCAATATATTTTTGAATTTTAAAATGAAATAGGTTAAATACGGCTTTTATTCATTACTAGCTGTGTCTGCAGTTTCACCCGCATTAAATTTAGAAAGATGTTACGTAGCCTATAATATTCCTAAATAAATGCGCTTTTAACCCAAAAAAAATTCATATCATACTGGTACCTCTTACGACTAGCGCGGTCAAACATACCTAAAAAGTCTTCAGCTTTATATACCTATTAGTATAAATATAGAAGATGGATGAAAGTTCACTTATATTATCTAAATGAATCTCGAATTTAGTTGATGATTGAGGTTTCGTATATATTTTCGGCAATTAACGTTGCAGAAAAGACGTATAAGCGTATAAGTACCTGTATATCTTATTTCAGGGTTTAACTACTAAATAAAGTTAAAAATAGAGGAGCTCTTTACAACAAGCTGTATTCTTGTTTATGCTTATAAGCTGGTGATTAATTAATTACGAATTTCTATTTCATATGATCAAAACTCAATCATCCATCTACTATAAGCCTAAGTCGCAGACGTGTGAGTGATTACCCAACAAGAGCTCCTCAATTTTGTGCGGACATTAATTATATAAAAGGATTTAGTAATCTTAAGAAATTAGTAAATTAAATAGTAGTCCAAAATTTACAGCGGTAATCGTATACTGGGCTGTTCTAGAATTAGCAAAGCTGGAACAAAATGGAATATGCGAGGCCTGTAAGTTCCGAAAGCGTAATCCATAAGACAAACGCCTTCGCGAGGCCCTTTTAAAACACAAGGCCCGAGGCCAGTTGAGCTTTTGACATTCTCCTCGTAATTATGTAAAAAAATACTTTGTATATATTGTACAAGGTTTAAGCAAACAATTGTTATTTATTTTTACTGAGGCTTCTGGTAATTAATTTTGTTTAATTATGTATCAGAAAAATGTTATTCACCAGTTCGAGATATTGTTTTTTTTTTAACTTTATAAATGCTTTAAATCATAATACAGGTGAGTTATTATCATAATTTTTTGTAAGTTTAATTCACGTTAAAGCTTGAGAAATGTGGCCAACTTTATGCAATATAACGCATCTGTTATAATTTATTTAACAATATTCAAAAAATTATGCACAACCACTGATATTTTCTAGTTGCTTATTTCCATCCTGCGTAAAGCACTTTTTTCGTAAGCCTTTTTATCGTAAAAGATATAAAATAAATTATAACAGATGCGTTATATTGCATAAAGTTGGCCACATTTCTCAAGCCTTAACGTTAATTAAACTACAAAAAATCCACAGATCTTGCAGTCAACCATCGGTTTCATTGAAAATGAACCTACTCAAATCCGATTTTCACAGATTATTTTATTTCATTGCCCCGAAATCGTGGCATTGCTACGATTTAAACTGCAGCCTCTGATATCTTTAAACGTTTTGAACTCGATAATGAAGCATTCGAACGAATACAGGCCGAAAGGCGATGACCGTAATGTTAACAAGTTCCGGATCGTCCATAAAATCTAACATGTGATGTCAAATTTCTTGTTCGATTTCCAATTGATATCCAAAATTTTGGTCTCAAACTGTAGCTACCGATGCCCTCTAACCTTTTGTATAACACTTTGAAGTGATCCGACAAATACCCTCTGAAATATAGTAACTTATATCCACAAACACCAGCGATCGACCAAAAAATCTCATCTTTCGGAAATAATTTCTCTTACAATTACCAACCGATTTCCAAAAACTTGGTCTCAAACCGAAGCTACGTTAATGGCCAAGATACTAATTTTTTTAAATTTCGATATCGGTCCCCGTTCTCGAAGTAATTTGGATTTAGTAAAAAAAAAAATCCGAAACAAAACCCCGATTTTTTTACATTTTCCCATTTTTTTCATAAACTGCCAAAATGTCATCCGATGCGCAACTAAATTATTGATCTTTTAAGACCTTAAAATCTTAGCTAGACCCCATACCCTCGGACTTATGGCTAAAAATGCGTCTCCCGTGAAATGGATGTGATAGTCATTTTCAATGACAAAAAAAAAAGGCTTTTCTTAAATTTACTCATTTTTATTACGAATCTTGTAATTCATTCAATATATAAAAAAAAACGGAACCCTAAAAGATTTTCGTTGTCTAACTACCTGTACATCAAAAAAAACCAGGAACTCAGGAATGGCTTGAGGTATAAAGTTCTAATTAATCAAAACAATAAATGTCTGTCCTCCTGGTCATTTAATACCAGTTCAAAATAGCTCAATGTAATAAAAACATTTTTCAAAAAAAAGCATAAATAACATATGTATGAAACAATCATACAAAAATAGTTTAGTCAGATCTGTTATTCAACCTTTTTGGTTGATATTACATTCATTTTTTATATTTTATTATTCTGTCATTATCATTAAAAAGTCAAATTGCTCTGCATCAAAATTTATATTTTAAATAATTAAAATATTTTAAGCAATGTAGCTTCTATCGCAGGCCTTGAGCGCGGGGACCGAAACCAAAAATTCCGTAACAAAAAAAACCTCACGCTCATAATCAGTGCAAGAAAATAGGAGTGCATAAATCGTTAAGAGTGATTACGTCACTTCATGCACGTCGATTGAACTACCTCTAATTTATTCGATCCTGGTACTGCGCTTATAATACCACTACGCACGGAATCGCGCCATTATCGCGCTGGACCACAGACAAAATTGTCTGTGACTGGGACCCACATAATTTATTAATGTCAAATAATATTATACTTTTTGTGTATAAAGTGTTTTGAATATGAATGAACAAAGTTCATTTATTATTAATGAAGAAAGTCACGAAAAAATAGTGAAAGAAAATGAGTGAGTAATTTATATACATACATTTTATTATTATCACAAATGCAGTATTAATTTTGAAATGAAAATATAATACTGCTATAAAGATAACCTAAATTTTTGATATTAAAATGAGCGATATTAAAAGTAGCCCTCTTTTATACACACAAACACACAGACGCGTATAGTTTAAATTCTCAATTTAGATTCTCAATATATATATATATATTTTGTTTTTTAATATATATATATATATATATATATATATTAAAAAACAAAGAAAAAGAAATAATGCATAAATAAAATAAATAAATAATTATAATTGCATAAGTTGATACAAAATGCTATGATGCAATAGCTTTACCGCGGCAGTCCTCGAGTGCCACACGTCTTTTTTTATGTTCTTTTATTAACATAAAATGGTGCTGATGCAGAGCAATTTGACTTTGTAATGATAATGACAGGATATATATAAAATATAAAAAAATTAATGTAATATCAACCAAAAAGGTTGAATAAGATTTAACTAAATTAGTTTTGTATGTTTGTTTCGTACATATTCCGGAGAGGCCGATACAATGTATTTTTTTTTTTTTTTAATAAACATTACAATTTAGAAATCGTTTCTACAAACTGTATGTAGGGTTACAATTATATTTATTATACTTAGTTAATTTGTTTCTATAGGTAGAACACATAGTTTATTTATTGCTCTACGTGTTATACCACAAGAGGTTTTTAAAAACCTCTGCCACCCTTACCCTCTGATCAGATCCAGTGAACAGCTTAATGACTCTAGCTAAAGGCCATTGAAGAGGTGTTGTATGCTCATTCTTTAAAAGAACTAGACTACCTTCTTCAATGTTAGGTTGACTCTTATGCCATTTTTAATTGTGAAATGTACTTGTTTGTGCCATACATTCCAAAAATGTTGTTGCATCTGTGTGCATCGCCTCCAGAATCGCAACCTATTTGTAGAATAGGCTTTTTCTAAATAAAAACGATTCTGTACTTGAAAATGAAAAAAAAACGAAACCCTAAAAGATTTTCGTTGTCTAATCTGTACATTAAAAACCAGGAACTCAGGAATGGCTTGAGGTATAAAGTTCTAATTAATCATCAAGAGGACAGACATTTGTATGTCTGTCCTCCTGGTCAATCAATACCAATTCAAATTTGGCTTTCAAAAAAAAGCAGTACTAAAAAACTGAAATAAGCTTTTCTAAATATGCATGCATTACGGATTCTGTCTGTAAGTTCAAAATGAAAAAAAAAAAAAAACGGAACCCTTAACTGTACATCAAAAACCAGGAACTCAGGAATGGCTTAAGGTATAAAGTTCTAATTAATATAAACAATAAATGTCTGTCCTCCTGGTCATGTAATACCAATTCAAACTAGCTCAAAAACAAGGCTTTCAAAAAAAGTCTAACTAAAAATAAGCTTAACTAGGCTTTTTCTAATATTTTGTTATATTCTGTACTTCAAAATGAAAAAAAAAATAATAAATAAAAACAAAGCCCTAAAAGGTTGATTTCGTTGTCGAACTATCTGTGCATCAAAAACCAGAAACTCAGGAATAGCTTGAGGTATAAAGTTGTAATTAATCAAAACACTAATTGTCTGTCCTACTGGTCATTTAATACTAATTCAAACTATTTCAAAAGTACTATAAGGCTTACTAAAAATTATTTATTAAGACTTCAAATTAAAAGAAAAAACGGAACCCTAAAAACACATTTCGTTGTCCGACCAATTTTCGTTGTCCGACTAAATAAAAAACCAGGAACTCAGGAACGGCTTGAGGTATAAAGTTCTAATAAATCAAAACACTAAATGTCTGTCCTCCTGCTCATTTAATGCCATTTCAAACTAGCTAGTATAAAACCATTTAAAAAAATAATTAAATTAACTAAAAAAATACTAAATTTACTTTATTTATTACGATTTTACCATACTTCATTCAAAATATAAAAAACGGCCTAAAAGATTTTCGTTGTCTAACTATCTGTACATCAAAAACCAGGAACTCAGGAATGGCTTGAAGTATAAAGTTCTAATTAACCTCAACAGACATTTATATGTCTGTTCTCCTGGTCATTTAATACCAATTCAAACTATTTCAAAAGTACTTAAAAAATAAAATACTTACTAAAAATTACTTATTTTGTTGTTACGACTTCAAATTAAAAAAAAAAAGACGTGTGGCACTCGAGGACTGCCGCGGTAAAGCTATTGCATACATTTTGAATCAACTTATGCAATTATAATTATTTATTTATGCAGTATTTCTTTTTCTTTGTTTTTGAAGTAAAACTTCTTTAGGCGCGACTAGGAGTAACTCAGATTTAATACTGCATAAATAAAATAAATAAATAATTATAATTGCATAAGTTGATACAAAATGTATGCAATAGCTTTACCGCGGCAGTCCTCGAGTGCCACACGTCTTTTTTTTTTATTAAATTCTTGTCGTTGGCAGCAAGTAACGATGCAAACATCCCACGCATTTCTTCCTTAAATGCGGACAACTCATTGTTACCAGTACTAGTGCTAGGCTGCGATAAATCAGAGAGGGACTGTCGTGTTCTTTTCTCTTTTTCGCACGAACGAAGACAGAGTTTGGTGGGGTAATAGTTGGTTCAAGCATAATCGAGTCGTTCAAGTTTGATTCGGATAACTTATTCATATTGCCACCTTGTACTAGGAGAACAACAAGCACGTGGAGATTATATTAATAAATTATGTGGGTCCCAGTCACAGACAATTTTGTCTGTGGTCCAGCGCGACAATGGCGCGATTCCGTGCGTAGTGGTATTATAAACGCAGTACCAGGATCGCATAAATTAGAGGTAGTTCGGTCGAAGCACACTCACGGAAGTAGGAAACGCACACGACGACGAGGCAGCGATAGGCGTATGCACACGCACCGAGCACGAAGTGACGTAATCACTCTTAACGATTTATGCACTCCTATTTTCTTGCACTGATTATGAGCGTGAGGTTTTTTTCGTTACGGAATTTCTCGATTCGGTCCCCGCGCTCAAAGGCCCGCGATAGAAGCTATGCAATAGCTTAATAATAGGCTCCTTCTAAATTTTTTCTATTAAGATTCAGTACTTCAATCAAAATATTAAAAAAAACGGAACCCTAACAGATTTTCGTCGTCTAACTACCTGTATATCAAAAACCAGGAACTCAGAATTGGCTTGAGGTATAAAGTTTTAATAAATCAAAACACTAAATGCCTGTCCTCCTGGTCATTTATAAAACCATTTCAAAAAAAGGGCATTAAATAACTACTAAAAAAATAGGCTTTTTCTAAATTTACTTCTTTTTATTACGGATTCTTGTACTTCATTCAAAATATTTAAAAAAACGGAACCTTAAAAGATTTTCGCTGTCGAACTATCTGTGCATCAAAAACCAGAAACTCAGGAATGGCTTGAGGTATAAAGTTGTAATTAATCAAAACACTAAGTCTCTGTCCTCCTGGTCATCTAATGCCAATTCAAACTAGCTCAGTATTAAAACTATTTCAAAAAATAAATAAATAAACTAAAAAAATAATAATAGTCTTTTTCTAAATTTTCTATTAAGATTCAGTACAATCAAAAATATTCAAAAAAACGGAACCTTAACAGATTTTCGTCGTCTAACTACCTGTACATCAAAAACCAGGAACTCAGGAATGGCTTGAGGTATAAAGTTCTAATTAATCAAAACGATAAATATCTGCCCTCCTGGTCATGTAATACCCATTCAAACTAGCTCAATGTAATAAAAAACAAGGCTTCAAAAGAAGTCTAACTATAAACTTAACTAGGCTTTTTCTAATATTTTGTGCTTCAAAAAGAAAAAAAAAAACGAAGCCCTAAAAGGTTGATTCCGTTGTCCGACTATCTGTGAATCAAAACCAGGACCTCAGGAATGGCTTGAGGCATAAAGTTCTAATTAATCAAAACACTAAGTTTCTGTGCTCCTGGTCATTTAATACCAGTTCAAACTAGCTCAATGTAATAAAAACAAGGCTTTCAAAAAAAGTCTAACTAAAAACTTAACTAGTCTTTTGCTAAATAACTTATTTTGTTACGACGATTCTGTACGTCAAAATGAAAAAAAAAATAAAAATAAAAACGAAGGCCTAAAAGGTTGATTTCGTTGTCGGACTATCTGTACATCAAAAACCAGGAGGAACTCAGAAATGGCTTGAGGTATGAAGTTCTAATTATTCAAAACACTAAGTTCCTCCTACCAATTCTAATTATTTCAAAAGATATACTTAAAAATTAAAATAGGGCTCACTAAAAAATAATTACTTGTTCAAAATAAAAAAAAAATCGCAACCCTAAAAGATTTTCGTTGCCTATCTGTACATCAAAAACCAGGAACTCAGGAATGGCTTGAGGTATAAAGTTGTAATTAATCAAAACACTAAATGTCTGTCCTCCTGGTCATTTAATGCCAATTCGAACTAGCTCAGTATTGTTACGTGTTAGGGTTCGTCGAACTTGGAGAGAAAGACCTGCTGACTCTTTTGAAGACTTTATTCACTAACACTAGCACTACACTAACACTAACACAAAGCACTAAACCAAACACTAAGCACTAAGTCCAAACACTAAGCACTCGCGATGTAGTAGGTCGTAGCCAAGTCGTAGGTTTCACTTGTGTATCACTAGTTTCGCTTTGAAGTCGCTTAATCGTAGCCAAAAAAAATAAACTGGCGCGCTTGCCTTCCCGCGGGTATTTATATGGGTCGGAACGAGTCTCGAGAAATTTCTAGATCGTACCGGACTGAACTGGAGAAAGTCTCGCGATTATTTCCTTTAACGCCATCTAGTATTGAGTAGGGGTTTTGTGTCCGTTCGTTGTAAAACCCTTCTACAAAGTGGTTTTACTGGCCGACGCTAGATGGCGGTCATTACACTGTCCGTTCGTAACACTACTCCCCTCTTAGAGATGCTCGTCCCGAGCATCGTTGTTACTGCCATGGTAGCGCGCCAGACGGTCTATGTGTACCACTTTTAATGCCCCTCTAGGTTGCTTTTGAATCCTATAAGTCACATCATTCAGTCGGGTAACCACTTTGTATGGACCGTCCCACTTGGTCTGCAACTTTGGAGATTTTCCTTTCCGGCGAGTTGGGTTATGCAGCCACACCAGTGCCACTTCCTCGAAGCCGCTCGTGTTCGATTTCCTGTCGTATCTGGTTTTCATGTTCTCACTTGACTGTAACCCATTTTCCCGAACCAAGGCGTGTATATATCGCATTTTTTCCCTTAAATCGCAGACATAGTCTTGTACGGTCTTTGGTTCCTCCGGTGACCCTCCTGTCAATAGGTCTACTGGTATTCGTAGTTCTCTACCGTAATTGACATACGCCGGGGTAGCTTTTATGCTCTCGTGCTCGGCGGTTCGGTACGACAGAAGGAAGAGTGGTATAAACTTGTCCCAATCCTTTTGTTTGTCGTCCACCAATTTCGCCAAATGCCTTTCAAGGGTCTGGTTAAACCTCTCAACCATTCCATCAGACTGTGGATGGTACGCGGTAGTCCTTGTCTTATGCATGCCCAAAATTCTGCACACTTCCTGGAATACTTGCGATTCGAAATTCCTGCCCTGATCAGAATGGATTTCTAGAGGCACACCAAAGCGACATATCACTTCTTCGACTAACTTAGAAGCGACTGTTGTAGCTTCTTGGTTTGGTATGGCGAACACTTCGGGCCATTTGGTGAAGTAGTCAATGACGACCATAAAATACTTGTTTCCCGATTCCGTTACAGGAAATGGCCCAGCTACGTCAACTGCAATTCGTTCCCACGGTGCACCGACGTTATACAACCGCAGGTTCCCACGGCTCCTGGTCTGTGGTCCTTTTACAGCAGCGCACGTAGTACATTTGCGGCACCAATCCTGTACATCATCTCGACAATGCAACCAGTAGAATCGTTCTCGCACTTTTGTTAACGTTCTCTTGACACCTAGATGACCTCCTGATATGCCATCATGTATCTCGCGGAGAACGTCTGGTACTCTCGCTCGTGGGACAACTATCTGAAGATGGAACTCTCTGCCGTTAGCCTTCTCCCATTTCCGGTAGAGTATTCCGTTTTGGAGTATCAGACTGTCCCATTGCGCCCAGTACGCCTTAGTGACAGCGCCAGTGGGTGCAACCTCACTCCAGATCGGTTTTACATCACCCCGTTTCTTCCATGTGATGATGTGCCGGAGGTCGTCATCCCTTTCTTGAGCCTCCCTCATAGCATCATTCTCCCAGAGATCCAAAGGACTTGTTCTTGTTAGCTTTATTGTTACCTCATTAGATTCCTGCTTAACACAATGTTTGCAGTCTTCCGAACACGGCCTTCGTGAGAGTGCGTCTGCATTCCCATGCGTCTTTCCGCTGCGGTGTTCCGTCTTGAAGTCATACTCTTGGAGCTGTTCAATCCATCGAGCTACTTGACCTTCCGGGTTCTTGAATTGTAGTAGCCACTTCAAGGCTGCGTGATCAGTTCGCAGTAAAAACTGTCTGCCGATGAGGTATTTGTTGAAATGTTGTAGCGTCTTTACAACAGCCAAGAGTTCTCTTCTTGTCACACAGTAGTTTCTCTCTGGCCTAGATAAAGATTTGCTGAAATATGCGATAACAACTTCTCTTTCGCCCTGTTTTTGAGACAACACCCCTCCAATGGCCGTGTTGCTTGCGTCCGTATCGACTATAAACAGGCCTTCAGTTTGTGGATACCCCAGGATTGGTGTCTCACACAGATGTTTCTTCAGTTTCCGAAAAGAATCTTCACAAGTCTCATCCCAACTAAATTGTCGTTTATCTTCTGTCAGCCGATGTAATGGCTTGGCTATCTCTGAGAATCCCTTAACAAAACGCCTGTAGTATGAGCATAGGCCGAGGAATGCCCGCACTTCCGTTTTGTCCTTAGGGGTAGGCCATTTTTGAACTGCTTCCAGTTTCTCCGGGTCTGTCTGGATTCCATCACTGGAGATAACATGGCCGAGATAATTGACCTCACTCCTGAATAAACGACACTTTTTCGGGTTCAACTTTAATTTGGCTCCCTCTATTTTGGCTAAAACTCGCTCCAAGTTTCGCAAATGGTCTTCGAAGTCACGGCCGACAATGATGACGTCATCCAAATAGACTAAGCAAGCCTCTCCAACTAAGCCTGCCAGTACACACTCCATGAGCCGCTCAAATGTGGCAGGTGCGTTGCACAATCCGAAGGGCATGACGTTAAATTGCCATAAACCTTTACCGGTCGAGAAAGCTGTCTTCTCCTTGTCTTTTGGATGAATTTCCACCTGCCAGTATCCAGATTTCAGGTCTAAGGTCGAAAACCATTTCATGCCACTCAAGGTATCCAAGGTGTCGTCGATTCGAGGTAACGGGTAACTGTCCTTTTTAGTGACATCATTGAGACGCCTATAGTCCACACAAAATCTCGTGCTACCATCTTTCTTCTTCACTAATACAACAGGTGAGCACCACGGACTTGCAGACGGTTCAATAATCTTATTCTTTCTCATATCCTCCAAAAGGCCTTCAACTTCCTTTTCCTTCGCAATTGGTATCCGTCTTGCTCGTTGACGAATTGGTCTCTCGTTTCCGGTATCTATCCTGTGCTGAACCATCGACGTTCTTCCAAGGTCCCCTTCTTGACTAGAGAAGATATTCGCGTAGCGCTGTAAAAACCTCTTAGCTTTCATGCTCTGCGAATAAGTCAGATTACTCTTGCAGTCATCGAGTAGCTCAGTCACGAATCCGTAGTTGTTGCTGTTTGCTGAGTCTGCGCCTGTCATCGAACTACACTTTTTCTTTCCAGCTGGTGGCAGTTTCACCAGCATCCGAGCAGGAGACGAAGTTTTTTGCTTCTTCAGCTCCTCTATTTGTTCCTCGATCCTTTTCATCGTTGATATCTGGGTCATCTTCTGCGGGCAGTTGAGCTGAAGATGGCCCCTCTCGCCGCACTTGTAGCACGTGGCTCCAGAACTTCTCTTCGTAGGAGCCTTAACCTCCTTGACTTCTTCAGAGACCGCGCGGATCATATGGGTCTGCCGTATGTCATGGCGAACAGCCTCGACCTCCAAAGCATGGGCCAATGCTTCCTTTAGCGAGGTATGGCGACGAAGCCTCACTGCAGCCCTGACCTCCAGGTCTTTGATTCCGTCGACAAATGCTTGAACAATATTTGTGTCTACCATCTTGGCGTCAGCTCCTGGGTGCGCCTTCCTGACGAGTTTTTGGATTTCCAACGCCCATTGTTGTAGTCCTTCTCCTGAGCGTTGGACTCGGTCACGCAGTTGGGCACGGAACACGTGCTCCAGGTGTCGCTCCCCATATCTGGATTCAAGTGCCTCCATTAGGTCTTGGAACCCATTTCCTGTATGTGGCAGTGCTTCCAGTACCGACAAAGCTTGCCCTCTGAGCGCAACAGTGAGAGCGGTCAGGCATTGTTCATCCGTCCATCCGTTGGCAGTAGCAACCGTTTGGAATTGCTGACGATAAACGTTCCAAGAAGTAGTGCCGTCGTATGGCGGCACCTTCACTCTCGGTCCTTGCGCCACTCCGGTAGTTCCACTAGACATCGCAACACCCGTGGTTTCAAGGCGCACTACTTTCTTCTGTAGTTCAGCGAGGCCGGCTTTCACATTTTCGACATCCAATCCTAACCCGGTGACTCGTTCTTCCATTAAGTCGACATCTTTTCGAAGCTTAATCACCATGTCACTAACGTCATTTATAGCCTGAAGCGCTTTTTCTTGGAGGTCTTTTTGTTGCTTTTGTGATTCTTGTACCGCGCCGAGCTTGCGTTCTTGTGATTCCATCATTGCCTGCATCAATTCAATTAGACTTCCCAATTGAAGAGCCACTTGAGGAGCTGTAGATGGTACGGTGTCGCCGGTGGGCGTGGCTTGTCCGGTGGGCGTGGCCCAGTGGGCGGGGCCAATGGGCGTGGCCTGAGTGGGCGTGTCCTGGTGGGCGGGGCCAGTGAGTGTGGCTCCGCCCACAGTGGGCGGAGCTTGAGCCAAAGTGGGCGGAGCCTGAGGGGCGTGGTCAGTGGGCGTGGCCTGGTGGGCGGGGCCAGTGAGTGTGGCTCCGCCCACAGTGGGCGGAGCTTGGCCCTCAGTGGGCGTGGCCTCCGCAGCTCGTGCCCTTGTCCTAAAGCCCTCCTGGAAGTCCTCTCTCGGAGTCAATGGCATCTCCAAATTTCACTTCCGACACCAGTTCTTACGTGTTAGGGTTCGTCGAACTTGGAGAGAAAGACCTGCTGACTCTTTTGAAGACTTTATTCACTAACACTAGCACTACACTAACACTAACACAAAGCACTAAGTCCAAACACTAAGCACTAAGTCCAAACACTAAGCACTCGCGATGTAGTAGGTCGTAGCCAAGTCGTAGGTTTCACTTGTGTATCACTAGTTTCGCTTTGAAGTCGCTTAATCGTAGCCCAAAAAAATAAACTGGCGCGCTTGCCTTCCCGCGGGTATTTATTTATATGGGTCGGAACGAGTCTCGAGAAATTTCTAGATCGTACCGGACTGAACTGGAGAAAGTCTCGCGATTATTTCCTTTAACGCCATCTAGTATTGAGTAGGGGTTTTGTGTCCGTTCGTTGTAAAACCCTTCTACAAAGTGGTTTTACTGGCCGACGCTAGATGGCGGTCATTACACTGTCCGTTCGTAACAGTATTAAAACCATTTCAATAAAAGGAATTATTTATTAACTAAAAAAGTAGGTTTTTTCTAAACTTACTTATTTTTTTTATTACGTACGATTCGTACTTTCATTCAAATTAAAAAAAACGGAACCCTACAAGATTTTCGTTGTCTAACTATCTGTACAACAAAAACCAGGAACTCAGGAATGGCTTGAAGTATAAAGTTCTAATTAACCTCAACAGACATTTACATGTCTGTCCTCCTGGTCATTTAATACCAATTCAAACTAGCATAAAAAATGGCTTTAAGCTTATAAAAACTTAACTAGGCTTTTCTAAATAACCTATTTTGTTACGATTTACTTCAAAATGAAAAAAAAAACGGGACTAAAAGATTTTCGTTGTCTATCTGTACATCAAAAACCAGGAACTTAGGAATGGCTTAAAGTATAAGGTTCTAATTAATCTAAACAATAAATCTCTGTCCTCCTGGTCATGTAATACCAATTCAAACTAGCTTAATGTAATAAAAAACAAGGCTTTCAAAAAAAGTCTAACTTAAACTTAACCTAGGCTTTTTCTAATATTTTGTACTTCAAAATGAAAAAAAAAATAAAATAAATAAAAACGAAGCCCTAAAAGGTTGATTTCGTTGTCAGACTATCTGTGAATCAAAACCAGGACCTCAGGAATGGCTTGAGGTATAAAGTTCTAATTAATCAAAACACTAAGTGTCTGTGCTCCTGGTCATTTAATACCAGTTCAAACTACCTCAATGTAATAAAAACAAGCCTTTCAAAAAAAGTCTAACTAAAAACTTAACAACTTATTTTGTTATGATTCTTTCTGTACTTCAAAATGAAAAAAAAAATAAATAAATAAAAACGAAGCCCTAAAAGGTTTATTTCATTGTCGAACTATCCGTGCATCAAAAACCAGGACCTCAGGAATGGCTTGAGGCATAAAGTTCTAATTAATCAAAACACTAAGTTTCTGTGCTCCTGGTCATTTAATACCAGTTCAAACTAGCTCAATGTAATAAAAACAAGGCTTTCAAAAAAAGTCTAACTAAAAACTTAACTAGTCTTTTGCTAAATAACTTATTTTGTTACGACGATTCTGTACGTCAAAATGAAAAAAAAAAATAAAAATAAAAACGAAGGCCTAAAAGGTTGATTTCGTTGTCGGACTATCTGTACATCAAAAACCAGGAGGAACTCAGAAATGGCTTGAGGTATGAAGTTCTAATTATTCAAAACACTAAGTTCCTCCTACCAATTCTAATTATTTCAAAAGATATACTTAAAAATTAAAATAGGGCTCACTAAAAAATAATTACTTGTTCAAAATAAAAAAAAAATCGCAACCCTAAAAGATTTTCGTTGCCTATCTGTACATCAAAAACCAGGAACTCAGGAATGGCTTGAGGTATAAAGTTGTAATTAATCAAAACACTTAATGTCTGTCCTCCTGGTCATTTAATGCCAATTCGAACTAGCTCAGTATTAAAACCATTTCAAAAAAAGGAATTATTTATTAACTAAAAAAGTAGGTTTTTTCTAAACTTACTTATTTTTTTTTATTACGTACGATTCGTACTTTCATTCAAATTAAAAAAAACGGAACCCTACAAGATTTTCGTTGTCTAACTATCTGTACAACAAAAACCAGGAACTCAGGAATGGCTTCAAGTATAAAGTTCTAATTAACCTCAACAGACATTTACATGTCTGTCCTCCTGGTCATTTAATACCAATTCAAACTAGCATAAAAAATGGCTTTAAGCTTATAAAAACTTAACTAGGCTTTTCTAAATAACCTATTTTGTTACGATTTACTTCAAAATGAAAAAAAAAAACGGGACTAAAAGATTTTCGTTGTCTATCTGTACATCAAAAACCAGGAACTTAGGAATGGCTTAAAGTATAAGGTTCTAATTAATCTAAACAATAAATCTCTGTCCTCCTGGTCATGTAATACCAATTCAAACTAGCTTAATGTAATAAAAAACAAGGCTTTCAAAAAAAGTCTAACTTAAACTTAACCTAGGCTTTTTCTAATATTTTGTACTTCAAAATGAAAAAAAAAATAAAATAAATAAAAACGAAGCCCTAAAAGGTTGATTTCGTTGTCAGACTATCTGTGAATCAAAACCAGGACCTCAGGAATGGCTTGAGGTATAAAGTTCTAATTAATCAAAACACTAAGTGTCTGTGCTCCTGGTCATTTAATACCAGTTCAAACTACCTCAATGTAATAAAAACAAGCCTTTCAAAAAAAGTCTAACTAAAAACTTAACAACTTATTTTGTTATGATTCTTTCTGTACTTCAAAATGAAAAAAAAAATAAATAAATAAAAACGAAGCCCTAAAAGGTTTATTTCATTGTCGAACTATCCGTGCATCAAAAACCAGAAACTCAGGAATGGCTTGAGGTATAAAGTTCTAATTAATCTAAACACTAAGTGTCTGTCCTCTTGGTCAATGAATACCAATTCAAACTAGCTCAATGTAATAAATATAATTTAGGCTTTCAAAAAAAAGCAATACTAAAAAACTGAAATAGGCTTTTCTAAATTTTACGGATTCTGTCTGTACTTCAAAATGAAAAAAAAAACGGAACCCATAACTGTACATCAAAAACCAGAAACTCAGGAATGGCTTAAAACTCAGAATTCAAACTATTTCAAAAGTACTTATTACTAAAAACTAAATTAAATTAAATTGCCCCGAAATTGTGGCATTGCCACGATTTAAACTGCAGCCTCTGATATCTTTAAACGTTTTGAACTCGATAATGAAGCATTCGAACGAATACAGGCCGAAAGGCGATGACCGTAATGTTAACAAGTTCCGGAACGTCCATAAAATCTAACATGTGATGTCAAATTTCTTGTTCGATTTCCAATGGATATCCAAAATTTTGGTCTCAAACTGTAGCTACCGATGCCCTCTAACCTTTTATATAACACTTTGAAGTGATCCGACAAATACTCTCTGAAATATAGTAACTTATATCCACAAACACCAGCGATTGACCAAAAAATCTCATCTTTCGGAAATAATTTCTCTTACAATTACCAATTGATTTCCAAAAACTTGGTCTCAAACCGAAGCTACATTAATGGCCAAGATACTAATTTTTTTTATTTTCGATATCGGTCCCCGTTCTCGAAGTAATTTGGATTTAGTAAAAAAAAAACCCGAAAAAAACCCTGATTTTTTACATTTTCCCTTTTTTTTTTTAATAAACTGCCAAATTGATTTCCAAAATTTTGATGTCATCCGATGCGCAACTAAATTATTGATTTTGTAAGACCTTAAAATCTTAGCTAGGCCACATACCCTCGGAGTTATGGCTAAAAATGCGTCTCCCGTGAAATGGATATGATAGTGCGGCAGTCCTCGAGTGCCACACGTCTTTTTTTTCTTTTTAGCTCTTTACGCTTTTCTTCTCTATAAAACGAAAATATCTAGGTATAAATAATAGGTATAAATAATTATGTATAAATAGTGTAATGACACACCAAAACAAAATTATTCATTTAAAAAAAAAATAACGATATTAAGAAGTGATTATCGAATTTCGCGCGATGTACCTTTATATAGATATAATATCATATATACTTTCTCTGCGCGGCATTCATGTGCATTATCTATACACCAAAAACAAAGGTAGGTACTGAATAGTACACGTGCTTGGTTTGATGGTTTCTGTCATATACATAATGAAGAATGAATTTATTTATATATATATATATATATACATATTGAGAATCTAAATTGAGAATTTAAACTATACGCATGTGTGTGTTTGTGTGTATAAAAGAGGGCTACTTTTAATATCGCTCATTTTAATATCAAAAATTTAGGTTATCTTTATAGCAGTATTATATTTTCAATTCAAAATTAATACTGCATTTGTGATAATAATAAAATGTATGTATATAAATTACTCACTCATTTTCTTTCACTATTTTTTCGTGACTTTCTTCATTAATAATAAATGCACTTTGTTCATTCATATTCAAAACACTTTATACATAAAAAATATATTATTTGACGTTAATAAATTATGTGGGTCCCAGTCACAGACAATTTTGTCTGTGATCCAGCGCGACAATGGCGCGATTCCGTGCGTAGTGGTATTATAAGTGCAGTAAGTACCAGGATCGCATAAATTAGAGGTAGTTCGGTCGACGTGCATGAAGTGACGTAATCACTCTTAACGATTTATGCACTCCTATTTTCTTGCACTGATCATGAGCGTGAGATTTTTTTCGTTACGGAATTTTTCGATTCGGTCCCCGCGCTCAAAGGCCCGCGATAGAAGCTATGCAATAAATAGCTTAAAAAACCTAAAAGATTGATTTCGTTGTCGAACTATTTGTGCATAAAAAACTAGAAACTTAGGAATGGCTTGAGGTATAATAATAATAATAATAATAATAATAATAATAATAATAATAATACATGGGACTTCCCACACAGCGCCATCTAGTCCCAAAGTAAGCAAGTAGTATGCTTGTGTTATGGGTTACTAGACAACTGATATACATACTTAAATATTCTTTATAATATATACTTATATAAATATTTTTTTTTTTTATATAACAACCAAGACCCGGTACCAGTATCAATATTCATCATATTAATACTGACCCGACCTGGGATTCGAACCCGGGACCTCTAGCCCCGTAGGCAGGGTCGCTACCTACTAGGCTAAGTCGTCGTCGTGGTATAAAGTTGTAATTAATCAAAACACTAAGTGTCTGTTCTCCTGGTCATTTAATACCAATTCAAACTATTTCAAAACTAAAAATAGGCTTACTAAATAAAAATTACTTAATTTTGTTACTTCAAATTAAAAAAAAAAAAAAAACTGAACCCAAAGACATTTCTCGTTGTCCGACTACATGAAAAACCAGGAACTCAGGAATGGCTTGAGGTATAAAGTTCTAATAAATCAAAACACTAAATGCCTATCCTCCTGATCATTTATAAAACCATTTCAAAAAAGGGCATTATAAATAACTAACTAAAAAAAATAGGCTTTTTCTAAATTTACTTATTTTTATTACGGATTCTTGTACTTCATTCAAAATATTTAAAAAAACGGAACCCTAAAAGATTTTCGTTGTCTAAATATCTGTGCATCAAAAACCAGGAACTCAGGAATGGCTTGAGGTATAAAGTTCTAATTAATCACCAAGAGGACAGACATATAAAAATAAATCCTCCTGGTCATTTAATACCAATTCAAACTAGCATAAAAAATGGCTTTCAGCTTAACTAACTATCTTTTCTAAATAACTTATTTTGTTACGATTCTGTACTTCAAAATAAAAAAAAAACGCAGCCCTAAAAGGTTGACTTTGTTGTCGAACTATCTGTGCATCAAAAACCAGAAACTCAGGAATGGCTTGAGGTATAAAGTTGTAATTAATCAAAACACTAAGTCTCTGTCCTCCTGGTCATTTAATGCCAATTCAAACTAGCTCAGTATTAATTAAAACCATTTCAAAAAAAAGGCATCATAAATAAACTAAAAAAAAAGCGCAGTACCAGGATCGCATAAATTAGAGGTAGTTCGGTCGACGTGCAGTGATCAGTCGGCTAGTGTGTTAATCAATCGGTTTGTTTAATACCCTAAATACACAAATGCAACAGAAGCACACTCACGGAAGTAGGAGACGCACCCGACGACGAGGCGGCGTTGCACACGCACCGGGCACGAAGTGACGTAATCACTCTTAACGATTTATGCACTCCTATTTTCTTGCACTGATTATGAGCGTGAGGTTCTT
Organism: Luffia ferchaultella; assembly: GCA_949709985.1. NCBI lineage: Eukaryota > Metazoa > Arthropoda > Insecta > Lepidoptera > Psychidae > Luffia > Luffia ferchaultella. The sequence goes on from OX453244.1 coordinate 10,537,313, forward strand.
TTTGTTACGGAATTTCTCGTTTCGGTCCCCGCGCTCAAGCCCTGAAGCTATGCAATAGCTTAAAAATCGAAACCCTAAAAGATTTTCGTTGCCTATCTGTACATCAAAAACCAGGAACTCAGGAATGGCTTGAGGTATAAAGTTGTAATTAATCAAAACACTAAGTGTCTCTCCTCCTGGTCATTTAATACTCATTGAAACTATTTCAAAAGTACTTACTTACTAAATAGAAACTAATAAAATACCGCGGCAGTCCTCGAGTGCCACACCCCTTTTTTTTTATTAAATTCTTGTCGTTGGCAGCAAGTAACGATGCAAACATCCCACGCATTTCTTCCTTAAATGCGGACAACTCATTGTTACTAGTACTAGTCCTAGGCTGCGATAAATCAGAGAGGGACTGTCGTGTTCTTTTCTCTTTTTCGCACGAACTAAGACAGAGTTTGGTGGGGTAATAGTTGGTTCAAGCATAATCGAGTCGTTCAAGTTTGATTCGGACAAAGACTTATTCATATTGCCACCTTGTACTAGGAGAACAACAAGCACGTGGAGATTATATTAATAAATTATGTGGGTCCCAGTCACAGACAATTTTGTCTGTGGTCCAGCGCGACAATGGCGCGATTCCGTGCGTAGTGGTATTATAAACGCAGTACCAGGATCGCATAAATTAGAGGTAGTTCGGTCGAAGCACACTCACGGAAGTAGGAAACGCACACGACGACGAGGCGGCGATAGGCGTATGCACACGCACCGAGCACGAAGTGACGTAATCACTCTTAACGATTTATGCACTCCTATTTTCTTGCACTGATTATGAGCGTGAGGTTTTTTTCGTTACGGAATTTCTCGATTCGGTCCCCGCGCTCAAAGGCCCGCGATAGAAGCTATGCAATAGCTTAATAATAGGCTCCTTCTAAATTTTTTCTATTAAGATTCAGTACTTCAATCAAAATATTAAAAAAAAACGGAACCCTAACAGATTTTCGTCGTCTAACTACCTGTATATCAAAAACCAGGAACTCAGGAATGGCTTGAGGTATAAAGTTCTAATAAATCAAAACACTAAATGCCTGTCCTCCTGGTTATTTATAAAACCATTTCAAAAAAAGGGCATTAAATAACTAACTAAAAAAATAGGCTTTTTCTAAATTTACTTCTTTTTATTACGGATTCTTGTACTTCATTCAAAATATTTAAAAAAACGGAACCTTAAAAGATTTTCGTTGTCGAACTATCTGTGCATCAAAAACCAGAAACTCAGGAATGGCTTGAGGTATAAAGTTGTAATTAATCAAAACACTAAGTCTCTGTCCTCCTGGTCATCTAATGCCAATTCAAACTAGCTCAATATTAAAACCATTTCAAAAAAAAAAAAATAAACAAAAAAAAATAATAATAGGCTTTTTCTAAATTTTCTATTAAGATTCAGAACAATCAAAAATATTCAAAAAAACGGAACCCTAACAGATTTTCGTCGTCTATGGCTTGAGGTATAAAGTTCTAATTAATCAAAACGATAAATGTCTGTCCTCCTGGTCATGTAATACCCATTCAAACTAGCTCAATGTAATAAAAAACAAGGCTTCAAAAGAAGTCTAACTATAAACTTAACTAGGCTTTTTCTAATATTTTGTGCTTCAAAAAGAAAAAAAAAACGAAGCCCTAAAAGGTTGATTCCGTTGTCCGACTATCTGTGAATCAAAACCAGGACCTCAGGAATGGCTTGAGGCATAAAGTTCTAATTAATCAAAACACTAAGTTTCTGTGCTCCTGGTCATTTAATACCAGTTCAAACTAGCTCAATGTAATAAAAACAAGGCTTTCAAAAAAAGTCTAACTAAAAACTTAACTAGTCTTTTGCTAAATAACTTATTTTGTTACGACGATTCTGTACGTCAAAATGAAAAAAAAAAAATAAAAATAAAAACGAAGGCCTAAAAGGTTGATTTCGTTGTCGGACTATCTGTACATCAAAAACCAGGAGGAACTCAGAAATGGCTTGAGGTATGAAGTTCTAATTATTCAAAACACTAAGTTCCTCCTACCAATTCTAATTATTTCAAAAGATATACTTAAAAATTAAAATAGGGCTCACTAAAAAATAATTACTTGTTCAAAATAAAAAAAAAATCGCAACCCTAAAAGATTTTCGTTGCCTATCTGTACATCAAAAACCAGGAACTCAGGAATGGCTTGAGGTATAAAGTTGTAATTAATCAAAACACTTAATGTCTGTCCTCCTGGTCATTTAATGCCAATTCGAACTAGCTCAGTATTAAAACCATTTCAAAAAAAGGAATTATTTATTAACTAAAAAAGTAGGTTTTTTCTAAACTTACTTATTTTTTTTTATTACGTACGATTCGTACTTTCATTCAAATTAAAAAAAACGGAACCCTACAAGATTTTCGTTGTCTAACTATCTGTACAACAAAAACCAGGAACTCAGGAATGGCTTCAAGTATAAAGTTCTAATTAACCTCAACAGACATTTACATGTCTGTCCTCCTGGTCATTTAATACCAATTCAAACTAGCATAAAAAATGGCTTTAAGCTTATAAAAACTTAACTAGGCTTTTCTAAATAACCTATTTTGTTACGATTTACTTCAAAATGAAAAAAAAAAACGGGACTAAAAGATTTTCGTTGTCTATCTGTACATCAAAAACCAGGAACTTAGGAATGGCTTAAAGTATAAGGTTCTAATTAATCTAAACAATAAATCTCTGTCCTCCTGGTCATGTAATACCAATTCAAACTAGCTTAATGTAATAAAAAACAAGGCTTTCAAAAAAAGTCTAACTTAAACTTAACCTAGGCTTTTTCTAATATTTTGTACTTCAAAATGAAAAAAAAAATAAAATAAATAAAAACGAAGCCCTAAAAGGTTGATTTCGTTGTCAGACTATCTGTGAATCAAAACCAGGACCTCAGGAATGGCTTGAGGTATAAAGTTCTAATTAATCAAAACACTAAGTGTCTGTGCTCCTGGTCATTTAATATCAGTTCAAACTACCTCAATGTAATAAAAACAAGCCTTTCAAAAAAAGTCTAACTAAAAACTTAACAACTTATTTTGTTATGATTCTTTCTGTACTTCAAAATGAAAAAATAAATAAATAAATAAAAACGAAGCCCTAAAAGGTTTATTTCATTGTCGAACTATCCGTGCATCAAAAACCAGAAACTCAGGAATGGCTTGAGGTATAAAGTTCTAATTAATCTAAACACTAAGTGTCTGTCCTCTTGGTCAATGAATACCAATTCAAACTAGCTCAATGTAATAAATATAATTTAGGCTTTCAAAAAAAAGCAATACTAAAAAACTGAAATAGGCTTTTCTAAATTTTACGGATTCTGTCTGTACTTCAAAATGAAAAAAAAAACGGAACCCATAACTGTACATCAAAAACCAGGAACTCAGGAATGGCTTAAAACTCAGAATTCAAACTATTTCAAAAGTACTTATTACTAAAAACTAAATTAAATTAAATTGCCCCGAAATTGTGGCATTGCCACGATTTAAACTGCAGCCTCTGATATCTTTAAACGTTTTGAACTCGATAATGAAGCATTCGAACGAATACAGGCCGAAAGGCGATGACCGTAATGTTAACAAGTTCCGGATCGTCCATAAAATCTAACATGTGATGTCAAATTTCTTGTTCGATTTCCAGTTGATATCCAAAATTTTGGTCTCAAACTGTAGCTACCGATGCCCTCTAACCTTTTGTATAACACTTTGAAGTGATCCGACAAATACCCTCTGAAATATAGTAACTTATATCCACAAACACCAGCGATCGACCAAAAAATCTCATCTTTCGGAAATAATTTCTCTTACAATTACCAACCGATTTCCAAAAACTTGGTCTCAAACCGAAGCTACATTAATGGCTAAGATACTAATTTTTTTTATTTTCGATATCGGTCCCCGTTCTCGAAGTAATTTAGATTTAGTAAAAAAAAAACCCGAAAAAAAACCCGATTTTTTACATTTTCCCTTTTTTTTTAATAAACTGCCAAATTGATTTCCAAAATTTTGATGTCATCCGATGCGCAACTAAATTATTGATTTTCTAAGATCTTAAAATCTTAGCTAGACCACATACCCTCGGAGTTATGGCTAAAAATGCGTCTCCCGTGAAATGGATATGATAGTCATTTTCAATGACAAAATTTCTCTTACCCAATAGAGATTTCTAACATTAGTTTTATTTATTACGTGTTTATTTTTAGGCAAATGAGTTTTTTTTAAACGTAGTTATAGCCTACGTTTGCGAAAAATATTGAGAAAGAAAGTAGAAAGAATAGCAGCTTCTAAAATTCCTAGAAAATAAGCCAATCTAATATTCTCAAGGGACGAAGCCACGGCAGGTTTGTATTCGTAAAAAGGAAGGAAAACGAAAAAAAATATTTTGTTGGACAACAGTTGGATGGACAGTATATTGAGTACATTCGTAGGTACAAGCAAAAATCGGAGTGTTATTTTCGTCTGTCTCTCCCTCCGTCCGTCTGTCCTGTCTTTTACATGCTCATAGTTCATAGATTTATAGGCGTGGGTGAATGAAATTTTTTGCACCTACAGACAGACAGACAGTTGACATTTTGCTATAGACAAAATTAAGTTTGTTACTAACTGAAAGTTTTGGTTTTCTAAAAAGCTTGCAAGCATACCCTCTTCAAATCAATTTCCGTTGACAGGTTTGTGAAGTACTATAATGTATTTTACATGTATTTTATTAGATTTTTGAAATACATGGTTGAAAAGTTAAAAGGGTGGACACATTGGTAACGATTTTAGGAACTCGCATCTTGCGAATAATTCATCTAAATATAAAATTCACTTAAATACTCTGAATACAATTTCAGATATCTGTCCAACGATACCCTACACGATGGGTTGCATGAAAACAGTTTATCATCCCTTAACTTGATGAATGGAGAGCAAACATTTACTATCATAATATCTCTACACAACAGTATGACTAGTATGACGGTTCATTTAAGACATTTGCATGAGAAAAATCAGAATCGATGGAAAGATGGCTTCGATATAAGCCTGTTAAACGGACGGACGAACATGACGACATTGTAAGGGTGCTGTTATTAATATTGCTACTTGGGTAAGAAACCCTAAAAATTAGAAAAGTTAAAAAAAAAACACCTTTATAAGAATACGTTTCCATACTTTTTATTGTTTTTTCCAATTAGTACAATTATTTATTTCACCTGTGTCTACAAAGATTTATATTATATTTTGTTATAAAAACGCGATATTAAAAACATTCAAAAAATAAATTATAATCTATGATTTTGGAGCTTGTGAATTTGTAACTCCCTCTGACTCGAAACCTCAATCCGTTCTTGGGTGGGGTATATAGGGATTAAACTTACGTAATACATATTACCTGGATTCTAAGTCCTTAACAACGTTTTCGTGGTTAGTAGTAATCGAGATTGTATCTACTCGTTCGATACGTTCTAATTAAGTATACGACCCGGCCAAAGGATGTGTTTGGTTCGTCGGAAAATCCGATAATGTCTATACTATACCACATGCGACGTGAAAGCTGGGAATAGAAGCGCTGAAATATTCAGCCAGTAGTTGATACTAGAGTATCTAACAGGTGCAATGGCTGTTGTATCTTAATATCCAATTATGTGCAGTATTCATTATAAGACAAATGTCACAGTCCAAGTTTCTGGTTTACTCAATATACCTACAGAAAGATTTTCCCATACTTTCCAAATTTTTTCCATCTAAAGCCTCCATTTTTGAAAAAAAAAACAGGTCAAACATACAAAATGAGTACGAGAGAGGGGTGACCGCTGGTGAAGCGGAGGTATCCTGTCCGGATACCCCCGGCGGCCGCCGACCTATGGAATTGTCAGTCACCCGGACATCCGGGCATCCCCATGGTAATACGATAACTTTGTGGAGCAATATCTCAACATTTTGGTAGATATTGAATGATACTAAAAAAAAAAACACCAGCCTAGTGCGTATCGGGCTGCGCATAGTGAAGGGTTCCGTAATCGGGATGTGCCTGGAGTTTAGAAGCGTATTTCAAACCATTGAATTTAATAGAAAAGTCATTTTGAAACTTCGACATAATTTTTAATGACTTATCTATCTTATCTGAGCTATGGGGAGGTACCTCATACGGTAATGTGTGCTTGAATTTTTTTTTGTACCTCGGTTCATGTATGGGAATCTATTCCAAAAAAAATTGTTTTCGTAGTCAATAGTTTCCTAGCTGTAGGTACTAAAGAAAACTAAATATAAAAAATCTTAATAATTTATAAGAAGAATTTTTTTTTGTTTTGACAAATGCGGAAGTAGAAATGGTCCGTCATGCAGCCACATTCAGCATTAATCTGACGTCACACATCCGCACAAGAAGAAGGCGCGTCAACAGCCACTATTAGTATGTACCATTGGTGCGCCCTCGCTCGCGCACACCAACCGCACGTCCGTGCGTCCGTATGCTCTGTAACGTCACCATTATTCTAACAATGGCAAACTAACGTCTGTTCCGTTTAGATCGATTTAAACATACCGCATAATGCTGCTAATTGAATTAATAATGTTAACAGTTTATAATGAATAAGTACAGAATAAAGCATTAAGAAATAATATCTAAAAAAATTTCGCATGAAATATGAAGATTCGTGGGATGGTTAGCCATTATTTCGATGAACATATAGTAGAGTGTAGAGTGGTCAGAGGTGGCTTATTTATACGTAGGTATAGGAAATTCGCTTTCATCTTTTCATAAGTTGGTAATCCTCTATACTAAACTAAATGAATTACCTACTGCAACCAGTCTCACAATTGGTCGGTTTTAAAGAATCATTATAAATAAAATTTTAATAATGCTAGGATGGCAGGTTAATCTGTGGCCACGTTACGTCGCGTCGCCGGCAGATGGCATATAGCTCACACCCGACCTTTATGCAGCGCAGATCTTGCGGTGGTTGACGAGGGTCTCTGGTGATTTATAATAGTACATACGGGTGTTCAATTCTCGTTTTGCACGACATGCCACCGCAGACACAGGAGTGTCACAACGGTGACGACTTTCATCAGTCATTGCTGTCAACGGTGTCAAAGTCATGTGGCATGTTAGTGCTTGACTTTGAATGCTTTGTAGTCATTTTTAGGGCCTGGATCAATTTCGCATGAGGTCCTATTCTAAGCAATGAGGATTCCACACGGTAACTAAACTAATAAAGTAAGTAAGTATATGCAATTGTAATTTGTGTTGGGGCGTTTATTCGTTAAAGTGTTACAGTGAAGTAACATAAAAGTAATGACGAATATTACATGGTTCCTAAATTAGCAAATTGAACAATGTAACCTGGTTACAGTTATAGTTACAGTAACCATAGCTTTCTGATAAGTAAGATCAAACATAAATTTCTAGTCTAAGCAAAATTCTACATTTTTTCGCAAGAATTTATGCCATCTCACTTCAAGGTATTAATGGAGCCGAATCAAAACCGAGATGTTTTCCAAAATTAGTATAAATGAACTAACATTAAAAAAATTATATATTTCATTTTTCAACATAGTCTTCTTGCACAATAAATACCATAAGAAGTTTAGAGTCTTCAATATAAAAAGTATAGTTATTCTTCTATCATATGTTTTCTTCTGTTAAAGAAATCGAAGGTCTTTCCGCTCTGTACATATATTGGCAACTTCAGATGGAACGGAAACACGCATAAATTTAAATATACTAACAAAAATATGGTTAATGATATTATATCGCTTGCAGTCAAAATTGACCTCGAAGTTTCGACTGTACCCTAGGTCGAGGAGATATTTATATACTATGAAATATTTTTTAGTACATTTAACATCATCAATGTAAACGGAATACAGATATTGCTTCAATATTTCTTTTATATAACACTATAAATTTTGTAAGCAAGTGAAAGCCCCCAATTCATTGGAATAATAAATACTAAAGAGTTGAAACTGTGACAAAAAACTATTCAAATGGGTTTAGAGAGAACTTTCGAGGAATTTGATTTAATTTAAAAGATAAATTAAATATTCCCTAAAATTACAATTAAAATATTATAATAGTATTCGTAGATATTACGTAATCAGTGCTGGGTATATGAGGTATATGGGTACGTAATTAGTACATAATCAGACATAATAGTGGTGGATATTAACTTTTTTTTGGCGAAATTTTATTCTTGAATTTGGTAAAAACGTGAATACTTATCAAAAAAAAAGTAACGTAGACGAAAATTGGATATTATTACAAAGAGTATAAAATATACGATCCACTAGTGTATAAATAAATCTCGAAAATAGTTTCAAAACCGAAAACGGCCACTAGCTGATTCCGAGAGACAATAGAGAACAGAGACAGCAATCGATCCAGGAGAGGCGTCCGACAATAATAGAAATTGTATAAGTGCGTGGTACGGAAATTTTTTATTACACGCGTAGATGCTGCGCTACAAAAGGCGATCTATCAAAGGGAAGATTTTTTATTACTACCAACCTCGCCTCTTCCTTTCACTTTCAAAAATAAATTGGGAAAACCGCAATAAATTATTACAATTTATTGCATTTCCCACTTATTCTACTTTAAATTGGTGTTTAGCAGTTTTTTGTACTTACCTACACCTATAGTTAGCCCTCATCAAATAAACCGTAAGGTTGTTTTCCGTCCTGCGATCTCTGTGATGACTCGTCATCAACAAATATTCCTTGGGCTTTGATATAGTTTAAAATCAACAAGTGACAAAAATTACAAGAATAACACATAAGTACTTCGTTATTATCAAGGCTTTTCTATTTATGAGGCACAAGGCCCAAGAATTACTATTTATGAAGTACCTACCTACAATGGACGTACATACATAGAGATACCGTGTCGTGACCATGAAAATCAGAGAAAAAAACATACGCCACGAACTAAATCTACGCCACTTGATATTTCGACATACATTCACTGTTAAGTAGAATTTAGTGTGATGTACATATACGTAAAATTCACACTGGATAAAACAAAATAAACCTTCCAAAATTACGTTTAATGTGTTACTTAAAAAAATATTTAAAACAAACTATAATCACTGAACTATATATTAGTAGAACAGACGAAACGAACAAAATCTGTGCGCGCGGCACTATCATCTTGTTTCTACCACATTGATTTTACTACCAAATTATAATACACTGTATTATACATGTCTCATACATGCAATGCTTGGTTGTTCCCACTAGAATACACAGTATTGCAAGTATTATACAAGTCCTTAGTAGGTATTATACAGGTCATTACATTACTTGTAGTTAAAACAAGTATGGCGGCAAGTACGACGGCAATGGTATAAAATAATGTAGGTACAAAAATTATTTTAGAATGGTTTAGTTTTATTTTGATTAATTATCGACGGTAAATTATGCCACTATCTTTTTTATTCGCAGTAGATTTAATTTTACACGTTTTTAAGACCCACGACGGCATTTTTGACGAGTGACTGAATGAGTTGTTGCCATTTCTATACGCTAGTAATATTAGTGACTATAATAATGACGTTTAGTCTGTCTAAACTCTAAATCTGTCATTTTGTTTGGCTATGAGATGCTCCATCTTGCTGAATCTGCTATCGTCGCTAACTACTTATAGGAGTATATTATGTTAGACAATATTCTAATGTGTGTGAGTGGTCTTCATTACTCCACTTTGCACATACATTAGAATTCCATAATGTAATTATGTTCCCGAGAGTACTATCTCGTATAACAATGTAGGTACACAATTACCGCTAAAGTCGGTTTACGTTATATTCAGAGATGTGTTCACATCATTCAAATCGAAAATGCTATCCAACTTTGTTAAGTATTCTTATAAAAAACATTTCAAGGTGTTCCAAGGTATAGGTGCTATACAGCGTCAAGTTGATTCAAAAGTCGTAGATTCGATTCCCGCTATATCAACCGATGAGTTTTTAGTCTATGAAAACTTAAGTCAAATAAATAAATATCACAAGCGTCGCGTCGCCGACATTGTCGTTCAGTCTCCAACCTGTACCAGACCAGCGTGAAGGGTTTATGGTACTTAAGATATCAAAAGGCGTTTAAGGAATATATGTTTAGACTTTTCTTATTTAGTTGGTTATTTCTAAAATATTTATGTTTTACAGCCCACTAAGATAATATCACAAAAAATAAAGTATAAAAACAGCAAATAACAATCAAAATTTAAATTCCATTTTAATTTAAAATGTTAACCAAATATTTATTATCGCGTTATACCCAAACATAGTAAATAAACCCCAAAATGTCGACTCTTTTATATTATGAAATTTCGCTAAATTATGGACTTTTCACTGTTTTAAATTATTATATGATGATTTACTCAATTATATACTTACCTCCAACAAATAGTTTTTTCAAAATTAATACATGATCCCAAAAACTTTCAATATAATTTAAAACCTCTTTCCAAGCGTTTATTCAACGAATTCATTATTATTAAGCGCTTATAACGATCATAAATAAAAATTTCATTTAATATTCGTTTTACTAAAAATATAAAACGTTATTAAAACTAATCAAGTGCGAGTCGGACTTGCGCACCGAGGGTTCCGTACCACCACGCAATATATTTGTGTTATGTGTTTATTGAAAAAAATCAGATCTGTAATCGTAATAAAATATTTATGTGATATAGCTAGTACTAAAAACGATTTTCGGATTTTCCTCTTTACTGTGTGAGACTTGCTTTTTAACCACAGAATACGTTAGTTGACAATTTTTTAAATTTACTTCATATAAAAGAGTTTTCTAAATATACCATATATATATTATAATTTATAAGAGTTAAAGAATTTTAATAATAAATCATTATTAGCAAAGTTATGAACGTTTAAAATGTCTTGTTGAACAAAGAAGGCAATACCGCACGGCGAACCTATGTCTAGGTAACGTCAGATCATTGAAAATAATGTTGAATATCGTTTTGCAAGAAAGAGATAGAGATAAAATTTTAAAAGCTTTTAATAATTGATTTTCAATATAGTTGCTTCTAATATTAGTTAAAGTACAGATTAACTTAAACAAAGTTAAGCTAACGTAATAACAATAGTTATTTTATCGAAGCTGCGATATACGAGATCGGGAAATTTATTGTAGTAGTTTTATTGAAGAAGTTATGCAGTTAAACGATATACTTCCTCCAATACGAAGCAAATTGGACGACCAGTTCCTATATTGTCCTATTAAAAATAATAATAAATAAACTAGTATCTCTATCTTGCTACATCTAGATTGGCTTCGGGTTGGTCGGGTTTTATGTTCTCTAGTATATAAAACCCCACCTCTTGTGCCACCAGGGGACCTCGCGAAATTCATTTTGCCTAGATCTTTAGGTCTTATCATGCCATTGCTTCCTACACATATAATTACTCTTACTTAAACCTTCCACTCCAAACAGGACACTATTCTTGTTTAACAGGGGTTAGACTTTTAGTGTCTACTGAGTTATTTCCTAGGATATTTTTATGAATTAGGTTACATAGTCTTGCTGATTAAAATTAGTGAAATATATTAATCGATCTACACATAAAACTTAGGTTAATTCGACACCTATGTTGGTGAGTTTACAAACATACTTTACTTTACTTTTTGTATTAAAATAACTAAGTTTTATCGTTGTTAGAGTTAAGTGTTCTCTCATAAGTGAACAAAGAAGAAAAACAATACTATCCTTCACGGAGAGAAACATTAATGGATAATAACATTAAAAGCTTATTTATGTCAGTGACGTAAGCTTTAATAGAAACAGATTTATATGAAGGTATTATGTAACCTGAAAGTTTCGTTTGGGGAACTTTAGCGCGAACCGCCAAGTCAGTCTGCGCTATAGGGATAAATTTCCATTTAGAAAGTTACAACGGACAGGGCCGAGTACCGAAGTAAAATTCTCTTTGAATTCAGAAGTTGGACGACACGGTGTACTAGGAGCATTGTTTGAGAATTGGTTTGAAAAAATACAATTGCAAAGAAGTTAAAGTAGCACACCAAATATTGAAAACCTAGTCAAGTAAGTCAAGACGACCGCCTAGCCTAGTGGGCAGCGACCCTGCCTGCGAAGCTGGAGGTCCCGGGTTCGAATCCCAGGTCGGGTCAGTATTTATATGATGAATATTAACACTGGCACCGGGTCTTGGTTGTTATATGTATGTGTTGTCTTCGCTTGGTATCCAAAATACAAGCTAATGCTTAGTTTGGGACCTAGGCGTTGTTGTGATTGTGTGTGTTATATATATATAAAGTAAGTAATAAGTAAAAACGACGGCGCTGATGATGATCTGTAAATAAAGCAGGTAGACCAATCATCTGTATTAACGAATTTGAATATACGCTCCATATAATTTTGTAAAATAAGACAATTTTAAAGTACAGGTGGCGCACAGTGAACGACTAAATACGTAAATATAGCTTTTTAGTAGGAAGTAACATAATATTTCACTAAAACCACATCACATCCTGGACAGTTCTAAGTGTGAATGGATTTTCGTTAGTAATTTTTTAGGGGTTCCGTAGGTACCTCAAAACGTAAAAAACGGTAACACTTATAAGATAAATTTGGTTTTTATGTGTCGGTCTATTTGTCAACACCAGGTCAACACCTTTTTCCTTAGTACCTAATGGGTAAAGGTATCAAGTTAAGTTGAGACTATTATCAGTGGAGTTCTGTAAAAAAATATTTTTTTTAAAAGTCGATGCTATAAATTATATGGTCTTAAAACCCGTATTTTTTCGCTAACCCGTATTTTTTCGCGTTATCAAAACTAAGACGGTATAAAAATAGAAGAAGGTTTTTGCAGTACCTACAAGTGAAAAGATAATCTGAAAATTACCAATTTTTAAATCCTATTTAATTTTCGAAATTTCTAGTTTCACGTGAATTTTCTAATAATTTTAAAATGATATAATAATACCTGGGATTTTATCCCACACACCGCCATCTACTCCCAAACTAAGCAAAGCTTGTAATATGGACACCAGACAACTGATATACATAAATATTCTTTATAACATATACATATATAGATATGGACACACCCAGACACGGAACAAATAGACCTGTTCATGCACACAAATATTTGTCCCAGGCGAGAATCGAACCCGCGACGACGGACGACGTGAAGTGAAACTTATTTCATTGAAATAAACGGAAAAAAGTACCATTACAAGCACCTTTCAATTAATATAAATTTGGTTACCATTTCACAAGTGACAGCGACCGCCGAAGCCAACGCGAGATGTTCTTTCGAAATGCTCCAAACGGGCACGCAGAGTAACGCCGCTTGCAGACCAACTAGTCCCAACAGAGCCGCAACGTTCCATATTTTTCTTATTCCTGGTTATCGTAACGTGTCATTAATATTTGTCTGTACCTTATGAAGCTCAAGGGGAGTTTTCGGACCACACACTGGAAAGGGTCCGGATTATATATGTGTGCACAAAATGTACGTTAAAACTTTTTTAAATAGTATAAATGCTTAATATTGTAGCGATTTATTGGGTGTTTCCTACGTTAGTTTTAAAAGGAAGTGACAAAAAGAAGAAAAGAGTAGAAAAAAAGGAAACGAGTAAAAATCTGTGTATAATGAGAAATGATAAACTTGTGGTAGATGGAAATTTATTCTTAAAAAACAAATGTTAAAATTCTTCGTATTTATGAAATTAAAAGCAAAGTCTATATTAACATAAATAATAATAACCGACTTGTATGTCTGTTTCTTTGTTACTTTATCGTGTTTGAGGGAGTGAGCGGATATTACGGGAAATATGCGCAGTGTTTTTTTTTTAATTACACACTTCAACCAGTTTTCTAAGGTTGAAATAAAAATTCTAATTCGCCTAAATTTCATTAGCGATGCCGTATAATTAATATTACGAAGTGCCTATTAAAACGCACGATAATAAATACTTAACTAGTGATTGTTTATGGCTCCGTCCCTTTGAACATAATATGATATACATGTGACGATGTTTTCTGTTGACAGCAACCGGGACCGACTGCTTAACGTGCTCTCCGAGGCACGGAGTCAGTGATAGTTAATGTACTTAAGTCAGAAAAACTCATTGGTACACGCTCGGATTCGAACCATGGCCCTATGGCCTTATAAATTTGAGACAGGTTTGTTGCGATCTGGGCTATCACGTTAAGCAGTCGGTCCCGGACGCTGTCAATAGATGGCGGTCGTTACAATCCCCAACCCGCAGTGGAGTAGCGTGGTTGGCGATAGCGTGGCTTACCCTGGGGGAGGCCTAAGCCCCTGCAGTGGGGTAAAATGGGCTGATGATGATGATGATGATGTTTTCTCGCCACCATTTTCGTGGTCACCACTTCTCAGATGTAATATTTTTTAATGAAATATAAATAAATACTAGCTTCTGCCAGCGACCAAGTCCGCGTAGTATAGTAGTATAAGCGATACCTAATATTAGTATTACTAAAAATACACGACTATTTAAGTTTAGACTAGATAGGTCGTGCGTATTGGAAGTGACGACGACGGTAGAAAAATGGTAAATATTTGAAGATTAGCATTGCTTTGGGTTGATGAAATTAATATAACCCGTGACGTGACTATTTCCGGTTCACCCTCTCAGAGGTCAAAAGAAATTTTCTTAGGAGTTGCTAGATATGCTGAAATATGCTGAAATACGTTATATAAGAAAGTTTTATGCACAATTTCCAGTTTCTATCCACACAAGTTAGAGCTGTACTTTGATTTCGAAATTTTAAAACTTCTTTATAGTTCGCTGGAGATTGAATATCAAAAAACGGTAAAGCCTGTTTATAATGATTTGTTTAAATGAGTATAAATGCAAATTTCTAAGCAGACACGCTACTTACTAATATTTTTTCCATACATTTTAAAACTCATTTTACTTTCTCAGAGGTTTAATTTAGAAAATGTCTTTCTTTCTCCAAAGAATGACATTTTTTTAATTAAAACAAAACTTTCTAAAAAAAAAAAACACAGGCATCCGCCTATATGTGATACAGTTCAAAGAATTCTAAAAACCAATAGCAATTTTTATGCATTTAACTTGAAAAATAACTAATATAAAAAATTGCCAGATTTTCATATAAACTTACATCCAGAAATTTACCTTTTTAGGGGCAGAATTTTGAAAAATTCTTTCTTAGTGGATGCTCACGAGACAATAGGAACCTAATGTTCGAATTCGATTCGCTTCAGCGGTTTTGTCCATTGATAAGGGAGTGAGTCAGTGAGTTGTATTTCGATGTTATATATGGATGTACTAGATGGCGGACAAACATTTCAAAGCGGACGAGGTGATGGCAGCGATGCGTTCAATTGG
The DNA here is from genome assembly GCA_949709985.1 of Luffia ferchaultella. NCBI lineage: Eukaryota > Metazoa > Arthropoda > Insecta > Lepidoptera > Psychidae > Luffia > Luffia ferchaultella. Next base: position 10,552,699 of record OX453244.1, read on the forward strand.
AGAGCTGTTGCAGTGAGCAGACAAAGGGCTATGCAGGCAACGTCCTTTACGACTGAAGTTTTAGTTCATTGCAAAGCTGTGCTATAAGCATTAGTACAAATTGTAAAATTAGGAATATTGTCGTTTTACTATAAAATTTTATTTCTGATTTCTAAATTATTATAAATTATAAATTCATAAATATATAACTATATTGCAAAATATTTCTATCCAGTAATGTTGATTCATAAAGGCCCCATATGCTCAATTTTATTGTAAATGTTATTGATGAAACAACCATACACGGTTCCTTAATTTCTTTGCGCTTGTTGTCGCATAATGCCGATGACAGCCAATAAACTTCAATAATTTCCAAAATTTTATTACAACCATCAGCACTACAAAATATAATTGATCTGGCCAGCACAACAGCACCGCTCGGACGATTAACGAGATTCGACTTACATATTGGGCAATACTGCCCGTACATTATCTTTATAAAGTTTCGGACATCGCTCAATATATGGGACAAACAGTTTTAAGTCTTCACAGTATCACTAATACTTGGTCAATATTACTGAATAATCATAAATGTTGCGCAATAATATTGAGTGTAGATGACGCGGTTAATAGGACAGACGATACAAATTGATACAAACAAATACCAGAATTTTGTAAGAAAAATTGTGACGGAGGACGTTTTCTTTGTTTTTTTTTAAACATGTATTTTTCCTATTTTACGCGTAGGGCGTAAGTATACACAGATTCATTAGCGTATTGCGCTAAACGTCAGACGAATATTTTAAAACATTTCACGTTAACAGATGCTATTGTTACAGTTCACCTTAAAATAATATTTTTATGAAAATAAGAACCGCTATACCAAAAAGGTTAAAAAAATAACATCAAATTTCTCAGGGCACGTATAATGGTGAATTTAACGACTCTTTCCTCGAAACCTAATTTTCATAATCGACGTGTTTCCCTCTCGTGAAACAAAATGTGGCTTTTTGACTTTTAGAAGGGTAATAAAGGTTTCAATTTTTTTCTTTAGCGACGAGATTACATTGTTTAAGCTTGCTGTATTGAATGAAATTAAATATAAAAGAAAATAGAATCTCTTTATACTGGACGGTATAGAAAATAAATATTTATTTATTCAATGATTTCCAAAACTTTTATTTTACTTCACTTATTTGTTTGACAACTAAGAGCCACTTCCTCTTGATCTACGAAGTTGAATTTTTGCACACGTATGTGGTTCCGATGACTACGCAACTATTTGGTAACCAGGTACTGTCGATGCAGCCAGAATTGTCTTCTAGCGAGTGAATTTCTGAACAAATAATAATAAGCACATGATAATGAGGGTTTGATTATGGACCTGGAAGGTGAATAACAGACATAACCCATCAATGGCTGCTAATAAACCCATTGAGTTTAGGCCCATTGTATTTGTCTTCAAGAGTATTTCCTACACATGGCACGTAGTTATAAAGGTATGAGGATGGAATAGGAAGGTGGATAACATAATCTCTCCATGGCTAGCAGTAAACCCATTTAGTTTGATTTGGTTAATTTTTCACGAGCACTTATGAAAAGTGCATATAGTGATGAGGGTCTGATGACGGACCTACGAGGAGGATAACAGAACCCAATAGTATATCCGTTTAAGTTTATCCGTAACCAAGTATCATAACAACAGCTGTTATATTATTGAAAACCGTCTCAATTTGTACAATAAATTAGACGGAATACACGATTTCTGTATACAAACGAAGCGTTCCCGCACGTATGCTCCACGTCTGAAACGCAACGGAGCGAAAAGCGTGTAATTGGACGAGAGAATAACGTGCATATATACTAAAACTAGCTTTTTGCACGCGGCTTCACACTTGTTGGGACCGCTAAAGGGACGCAACGGCGTTCTTAGTCATTGTGAAACTTCCTAGAAAATTCCTAAACTTTAGAGACCACTGTTTTAATATTTTGTAATGAACGTTTTAAATAGCACAAAAAAAATAATTATTTATGCAAAAACCCGAATCAAATTCAGCCCAACCGCTTTCAAAAACATATTTACTGCACCACTCCCTGATCGCCTGTAAGTTAAGACCTATTTTAAAACCTTTTGTGGGCTGGTACCTATGTTCTGCAAAAAAAAAACGACATGAAAATAACAGTTTTGAAGAAACAAATCTGCTGCAGGGCCGCCTAATAGTCCATAACCACAAAACTTGATGATACCTATGTAACGCGAATCGGCATGATCTATCACATTGAGGTTAATACGTTTGTAGAAGATAACTGTTTTTTGTAATCCATATGCCTAAATATTACTGTTCACGTTTCATCCGCGTAGCGATGTAGGTATATACGGGCAGCGGGCGTCACGTGTACAAATTTAAAGTCGCTCAGCGCGCTATGGAGCGGGCTATGCTCGGTATTTCCTTGATGGACAAAATCAGGAATACTGAATTCCGTCGAAGAACTAAAATTGTCGACATAGCCGAAGTGATTAGCAAGCTGAAGTGGCAATGGGCCGGTCACATTTGCCGTAGAACCGACAACCGATGGGGTAGACGGGTTCTCGAGTGGAGGCCACGTATTGGGAAGCGAAGGGTTGGACGCCCCCCGGCCAGGTGGACTGATGACCTGAAGCACCATACCGGGGGTAATTGGATGCAGAAGGCGAAGGACCATGTGTGGTGGCGAGCCTTGGGAGAGGCCTATATCCTGCAGTGGAGAGACACGGGCTGATGATGATGATGATGATGAGGATGATGGGCGTCACGCCAGCGGCATTCATTGACTAACTCTCTTTCGCAAGACCTATTTCTCTCTTATTCAACCCAAAATGCGTGTGCACATAGGAACAGTGTCATCAGCGCGAAACATGAGTGGCAAGAATCCATAATTGTCCGTGGGGATCGTGGGGACACTACCATCATGACGGAGCTACTTTGAGAAGCTTAAAAACCCGAGCGAAATGACAAACCCAGAAATTAGACAGACTATATGTTATTATTATTGTTTTCAATATACAGTTAATTTAAATATAATAATAGTAATGGTAACGTATACATCATAACAAGGTCTAGACCCGAAGCTAAGCATTAGCTTGTGTTTTGGGTACCAAGCGAAGACACCATATTCATATAACAACCAAGACCCGGTATCAATATCAATATTCATTATATATAAATACTGACCCGACCTGGGATTCGAACCCGGGACCTCCAGCTTCATAGGCAGGGTCGTTAACCCACTAGACCAAGCGCTCGTCAAAGGAAATCGTCAATGTGAAATGCAACTCCAGACTCTTCATTTGTTTTTCGATAGCTAATTTTACATTTGCGTCACATTAAATTCTACTTTGAAGTGCTATGTCGAAATATGAAGTGGCGTATATTTATTTGCTTACATTTTTCTGGTGAAGATGCGGTACCTCTATGCAGATTCATTGTTTGGCTCACCTAGAAAATCGTTGATCGATTGTTCGAAATTGATCTAATTTGGTGACCATTTGTCGTGTGAGCTGCAAATATAATTCAATTGCGGAACATATTCGCAATTCTGCGCCTCTGCTCTATGAATCGATAATCGTATTTTGTATTGTACTTTGGGAAAAATAATCGTAGATTCGTGATTTATTATTATTATATTTCAATAATCATAGGTTTTGGAGCTAAAGAGTTTTAAATATTGTTTTAAGGTACAACTGACTTCTATTTATTTATCAAGATTTTAGCTTTAAATTAGCCTCATTCATATTCAATCTGTGGTAACAATCAACATTAAAATCTTAACATAGAAACATTATTTGGTGAGTACATCACGACCTTCATAATATTTGTCTTTACAATTACAATATTTTATTAATTACCGCAAAAAATTTGTTTGGTGAACATAACAAACAAGGAATATTGATATTGACTGAACGCGATCAAATAGATTCGGTTGTTCTCATGAAAATTATATTTGCTTTCATTGGTCGATATAGAAATTGATATTTCACCCAATCTGTATTCGTCAATAAAAACTAATACATAGTAAATAAAGTATTTTTGTTATTACTACAGTATGTCTAAACGGAATACATGTTCGTAAGAAAATTTAATATAAAAAATTAAAACACGCGACTAAATAGAAAATAATTGACTAAAAAGAGGAAAACCAGCTCTATAATGTATAGAATTTAGTTTCAGCAGTGTAGAATGCACCGTGCAATATTTTTTGTTTGGATACCTACTTAGGCAAATAATAAAATGTACTGTAATATAAATGTAACTTGAACTACTCTTTATCTTGATCGGCTATGACTCGTGAACGTGATAATTTTCGTAGTAAATTTGTACTGTTTGACGACCGCATAGCCTAGTGGGCAGCGACCCTGCCTGCGAAGCTGGAGGTCCCGGGTTCGAATCCCAGGTCGGGTCAGTATTTATATGATGAATATTAATACTGGCACCGGGTCTTGGTTGTTATATGTATGTGGTGTCTTCGCTTGGTACCCAAAATACAAGCTAATGCTTAGTTTGGGACCTAGACGTTGTTGTGATTGTGTGTTATTATTATTATTTTTATTATTATTATTATTATTATTATTATTATTATTACTGTGTATAATTACTATTGATTTTTAGAACAATGGGTTCAGGAGTTAGGAATGTCATACCTGGGTGTGCTCGCAGTACGCGATATCCAGCTCCGTACAACTGCAGTCCCGGGAGGAACATGAGGGCTACGAGGAACTCGTATAACCAGAGAAGCAATGCACGTTTCACGTCACCGAAACCAGCCACCACCGTACCCACGCCCGCATCGATCCTGGATATTAAATATATAACATGTCAATAACCGAATAAGTGTTAGAACCAGATTTGCCAGTGTGTTTTCATATACAAATGTGGTCGATGGGGTGTCACAGTTCATCATTTTGTTGTGGCAATAAAAGAACAAGGGCACATGTATCGATGCTTGGGGAATTATATAGGCAATACTATTCGATGAACTCATTGATGAGAGAATGATCAAGACGTGTTTGCACGTGTTTCTGGTTGGGTTGTATAATTATTGAGTGTACGACAGAAAGTGTTCCACGAATCCTGAAAATAGTAGAAGATTTTGTCTGTCGATGTAGCTGTCAGTACGTTTGTTGGTTTTAAAAATAAAAATCACTGGTAAATATTAACGTTTCTTACTTGCCATGCTGGATAAAGTCAAAGAGTAACGTCTCTAGGAACAACATAGTTAATATGACCAGAAATATGTGGTATATTGCACGAATGTGCCCCGAAGAGTTCAGTAGTTGTGTGAGCAAAGATTCTCGCGGAACGAACTGCGCCTTGGACTCAACATGCGGTGGTGAAACTGCCGGATTCTCTTTCTTGTGATTTCGGATGCGTTTGCGCACTCCGTCATTCTCCATTTTACTATATCTGAAATCAAAGACATATTGAGGATGTTTCGTAAAAATAACTACTGTTTTTTACATTTAACAAAAAGTTATATTAATCACATGTATGATAGTAAAAAAATCATGGAAAATGTCTTAAAAATGTACTGAGAAATTTTTGACCGAAAATTTGTCCACGTTCGGCACGAACACCAATTCCGAATTATTGTCGAGGCAGTTTCTTTTAATTTTCCTTACTGATGGTCCTTACATAGTAGGTACCGAACTCTTCGCAGGATTTATGCTAGTGCACGTTACCAGTGTTATTTAACTATAATACTTATTTGTCAACCCGTTATACGCAAGGAAGGATATTCGGGGTGTAAAACCTTCGATGTATGTATCCATCCACCTATTTATTTATTACAAGCTAAAGTCAATGTACAATAAATAAGTAAGAGGTACTTAGGTACTTATCTACTTTCCTTTCCTTTTACTTTGAAAGATTCACACTTCGAATAACGTTACTAGGGCATATCTAACGGATTCTCTGATAAATATTTAAAAATGCAGCGTGCTAGTAAAATCTACTTTTTACCCGACTGCGGAAGGTAATGTTTTTCGAGAGTAAATACATATATATCTTTCCTGGTACTTCCTCGGAACACCCTGTAGGCTAAACGCCTTGATGGATTTGAACATATGAAGTGTCGTTAGATTCGTTTCGATTGTCGGAATGACGAAGGGGATAAATAAGGCGTCTACGAATCAAAAAAGAAAGAGGGAATGACGTCTAATATGATATTTGATAATATGAGTATCAAATGAAATATCACTTTCATGCAAAAATTTTGACATAAACGAAAAAACAGTGTGTGTAACTTGTCTTTCTCGTTTATATTAATAACTTTTTTTCTTTTCAGTTAGTTGGTTTAGCAGTCAGTTTTTTTTTTAATAATTTAATTCTTTCCAATTTATTTAGTTTAATCAATTGGCACACACTTACTTTAGTTTTAGTTACAGCCCAACAAAATTATAATCTACCAACTGTCTTTACGTTAAACACACTGTTTTTTGGTTTATGTCAAAATTTTTCCATACAGTAGGTTTTTTTTTTAAATAATTTAATTCATTCCAATTTTCACAGCCCAACAAAAATATAACGTACCAACTGTTTTTACGTTATCCCTAATCTCCAAAACTGCTGACCATAAAATCATGAAAACATTGGGAAATATAGGTTTTCATTTATATTTTACAGGAAAACTAAAGCGGTAAACAAATTCTAACTTTAAAGGTTAATTTTGGAGTGTAAATTAAATGTTTTAAAAATATTTTTATAAATTCATCATATTCATATCAAATTAAGTGCTCTTTTTAATAGATACAAATATAATTTTTTCTTGTAATTTTAGAATGCATACTTTGAAAGATATAGGTTAAGATATATAGAAAACTTGGCCTTTCAAAGGGAATGGGAATGGGCCAGCCATCCCTTACCTCCGAAACTGCTGAACCTAAAAGAATATGGAATATAGGGCACCTTTTTTTCAGAAGACTTAAGCGATATCCGTAACAACTTATCCCTTTGGAGGGTTAAATTACAACATTAAAAAAAAAGTTTCCTCAAGTGTATCTGTGACATATCTAATGAATGCGTTCGATACGAGAAGCAAAACTAGTTTAATAAATATAAAGAAAATGTACGATAACTGGCCATTACCCCCTTGATCTCAGAAACTACTGAGCTTAAACTTAAAAAAAAAATACGGAGTGCAGGGCCTCACTTATAGTTTACTGGAAAATCTAAACAAAGTCTATAAAAAACACGCAGGAAACGGAAAATATATGTGAAGAGAAAATGCATTGGTTTAAAGTGTGTTGCTTAATTTGGGTTCAACTTCTAAACTAAATTGATTACGTCATGGTTTATAGTACGGAGCCTTCTCTGCGCGACACCGACTCTCACTTGACCGTTTTTTTTAAGGTACTTCCTCATTGTAGTAGAAAATTGCTGAGAATATTTTCTTGTGTTCTTTTGAGGATAGTTTCGTACGAAAAACGCTCGACGTATTATTTTTCACTTTACCTAATATGGTTTTAGGTACGAAAAGTAAGAAACTCCAAAAATGCAGCGAAGAGTTTTCAAGGTCTACGCGCCACATTGACCTATATATATTGTTTTTCATCTGTTATGCATCACTTATCCGTGAGCGTGATTTCATGTATTTCTTTTTTCCTTTCTAAATAGACCAAGCAAGCAGAAACGCAATCAACGACGACAGACGAACGTAAAGTGTAACCCGGAGTCAGAATTTTATGTTAGTGCTCGTCATAAATCTTACTTTTTAACAAAAGTATCGAACGTCATATAAATACCTATAATTGTTTTTATCGACGAACTGAAAAGAAGTACCTAGTTTGTTAAAATCAGTCTTGCACTCTGTCGTACATTACAGACATCGTTTTAACCTTTCGTTTTTAGGGTTATGTAGTAACTAAGATGGATCTTTTATCGTTTAGCTAAGTCCGTCTCTCCGCGGCTTAACTCGGCATATGTTAGTATTGAAAAGCTGTAATTTGGCATTGTCATACATATTAATAACGCCAGCCAAGTTTTAAAAAAAGGTTTTTTTTGGGTACGTCCTTTATACGCAAAACGGGGTGATATTTCCCCCCCTGGGTTATTTCATTGCTGTTTTGATTCATACTCAGTTTCACACAAGAGATTTCTTGCACTGACGTAGTAAGGATGGATATTATATCTTTTGTAATATGATGTGCAAAAAGTTGTTGCTAGGGCATTGAAGGTCGTAAAGGAATTAATTGAGTCATGACCAGCTTTCAAAATATCGGGCGATGATCTGATGAAAAGAATGATCCTGCATTACTAATTTACCCGCAGCAGCTGCATTTTAAAGTTTAATTTAATTTATTAATACTTATAATTCCTTGTGTTTCATGACTCCGATGTTTTTAATTAATAATAATAATAATAATAATAATACATAGGACTTCCCACACAGCGCCATCTAGTCGCAAAGTAAGCAAGTATTATGTTTGTGTTATGGGTTACTAGATAACTGATATACATACTTAAATATTCTTTATAATATATACATATATAAATATTTTTGCGAAAACACCACATATAACAACCAAGACCCGGTACCAGTATCAATATTCATCATACAAATACTGCTCCGACCTGGGATTCGAACCCGGGACCTCCAGCTTTGTAGGCAGGGTCGCTACCCACTAGGCTAAGCGGTCGTCGAATCGGTCGTTTGAAAGTTTACCTTGAATTTAGACATCCTTTGTGTAATATCCACAGTTCACAAAATAACATTCCCTCGCTTTCTGTAGATTTAAGTAAGGTACAGCAATAAAATTTATATCAATAGGAAAAAAAGATTGTAAATTTAATGTATTTAAAAAACAATAGTACGCGATGTGTAACGGGTTAAGGAGTTCATTTTTATGGTTCCATGGACACGAGATGATAAAACGGTAACCTTACAGGATCACTCTGGAGTCTGTTCTCTGTCAAGCTTATTGTGTCTTTGCTTGGTACCTGAAACTCAAGCTAATGCTTAGTTTGGGGCCTAGACGTTGTTGTCATGTGTACGTTATTATTATTATTATTTTCGCTCAGGCGCCAGAAGTCTACTTATCAAATAGCCCATTTCTCATTTTGACTACTTCTCTAGGTGACAACTTCGCTATCGGCCCGCTTAGCAAACAGCCTATTTTGAATTCTGTCCAATTCGCAAACCGTTACTTCGTAGTCTACTTTTTTCTGTAACGTCATTACCTGACAGTTAGATAGATAAATAAAATAATAATAATAAAACTTTACCGGGAGAGGAAACTAACGGCAAAAAATAGTTATTATTTCCTTTAATACTCCGAATCTATACTGAATTGATGTTTTACAAAAAAAGAACCTAGGCGTTAAACGGATTGTCGCTTTAGCGGTAAAATTAGAAAATGAAACAAAATTTTTCTCAAGTCGATCATGTGATATATCGAATAAAAGTGCCCGGTATAAGAAATACAAGTATATATATTATTTACAATAATAAAACGCATAGTCTGAAAGATTTTAAAAAAAACGAATATCAAGTTTTCCCCCTTTATTTCCAAAACTATTTAATATAAAATTTTGTAAAAAATTAGCAAATGTAAAACCTTATTCATACTTTAAAGAAAACCTAAACGAAAATCCCTAGCCTCTAAAACCCTACGGCAAAAGAAAAATATTCTTGAAGAAAAATCCGCGTAAAATACATTGGTTAATTGCACTGAGAACTAATACAAGTAGTTCAATCGGTCTAATAGTTACTATACAGGGTAAGTCAGAATGTTATGCAGGTTTTCAAAAATTTATTATGTGAAATATAATGAACATATAATATTGTGAGATACACTGTGTGAAAGGTAAACTCTCAAAGTTTAGTTTCGTGTAGTTTTAAAAAAAAAACACATCACAGGTGTTCTATGTGAGCGCCTTTTGTTACACGACAGACATCAAGCCGATATTCAATCTCCTGCCAAACTTTCTGCAGCATATCGCGGTCGATATCAGCAATAGCTTCTGTGATGCGAGCACGCAGTTGAGGTGAACGAGGGACTAGTCGACGGACGGCTAGTTGATTTTCGTTTACAGATGCAGCCTGCATCCTTAAATTGTGTGTACCACTTACGAATGGACCTCCCATCTGGCGGGTCTCTCTGATATTTGGTACGAAAATGTCGTTGAACAGTAATCACGGAGTTGTTAACATGGTAATCAAGCACACAGAACGACTTCTGCTCGCCAGTCAGCGCCATTTTCTTTAACTGCTCTCCTGCTGACATCTTGCGGGCGAACGCGGAATCAGTTTCAAGAAACTAAACTTTGAGAGTTTACCTTTCACACAGTGTATCTCACAATATTATATGTTTATTATATTTCACATAATAAATTTTTGAAAACCTGCATAACATTCTGACTTACCCTGTATATTGTAGCCTACTTACACGAAAGAGTTGGTTTCAAAAACTGACTTAAATTTAATTCAAATAAAAAAGTGACCATTTCTGTTACGGAACCCTTTCCACGCGGGATTGACTCGCACTCAAGCGGTTTTTCTGAAATGGATGGAAAGATTTGACTAAATTGAACGCAACGCATGCAATATCATAAACACATTTAGACACGTAGCAATCTGCACAATTATCATATACGCTGTAATGAAGCTGTCGTAGCAATTAAAAGGTCGTACAATTTTAATTGCGCGACTGGCTTAGAGCATTCAGTACTCGTTTACAGTAATATTTCCAATATTGATTATCGTTTCCGTTTGTCTATTCGGATCCCATTAACCTATGTAGATAATAATTTTATCTTATCTCTCAGGATATCGGTTATGAAAACGTACTGATGTAAAACACGATACCTAATATTTTACTAATAAATATATTGTCTGCAATATAGAATAATTATATAATATAAATAATATATAAATATAATATATACGTTCTTTTCGAAATATTGTAGAGATAAGTTAGCAAATTGCGGTTCTCTAAATAAACGATAAGCTAGTAAACCGATCTTATAAATACAATGCCGATAATATAGTGCGTAATAAAATAATGTTTGTCCAATCCATAACACGTAAAAATTTAATGGCGTCTGGCGGTTTGTGTACTGTTGTGTATTTGTTTCTATGGACGTTCTTTAGGATGTTAGAAGTAAACGAAATTATAATTAATTCATGAAGCTATTGACAAAAAATACAGACATTATACTGGTTTTTTATTTATTTAGTTATACTGATTTTTAAAAACCTGCTAAATGCTAGTCGGACTCACGCACCGATGGTACCACCATACAATATCTTACGTATTTATAAAAAAAATCGTGTTTTCCTTCACTCAGTTGGGCATCCCGAGCCAGACTCATTTGGTCGGTTTTTGTAATCACACCAAGTTTGATGCTTGTATATAATACTGTTTTTGTGATATAACAAAACAAAAACAAAAACACATTTCTTGTATAGGGACACCATTATTATTATTTTTTTAATTTTAGGCTTTTATTATTATAAAGTCAGTCGGACGTTCAGTCCGTCTTAGTAATAGGGATCAGGTGTTCTACTTCGGATACGGAATCTTAAAATCAAGTATTATATTTTGTGACGTTTAAACGGTTTTCACTTTTGCAATATTAAAAGCGATGAAATATGATTTAAAAAAAAAAAATTCTGCCTGCGAAAATGTTTTCTCGTTTGTCATTATTTAGATAGTATTATTAATTTGTAGGTATTTTTAGTTTTTTTTTTTTAAATAAGATTATTATATATATTTTTTTTGTAAAAACAGTAAATAGATCAAAATTTAGATGCATATTGACACAGTTGCTTAACACCTACTTACGTACTTTTCAGTTATGTTTTAAACCCGCCATCAGCTGATCGAATGTGTGTCGTGTGTTGGCTATAAATTGAATTAAAGGCTGGCGCAAACGATACATTTCGTGCATTTAATAATAAAAAATAAACTAACACACTATTATACATTGTTAGAACATAAATTCCTATATTTAAACCCTGTAAATACAATCAAAATTAAAAGTATCGTAAGAAGTAGCAATAATGTAACCTAATCAAAGTAATTTAAAAATAAAACCCCTAAACCGATTTTGATTTAATATCATGTACCTAATGTTAAAAATATTTTCGTTAGTAAGTATATAATATAATATGTATAAAACCGACACAAAAGTACTCAATTAAAAAAAAAATTCTGTTGGAAAATGACCTAATCCAATTAATTTCAAAATCATATTTGCCAAACAAAAAGTCAAAGAAAAGCTTTGTGTCAAGTTTTAGAAAATCTGTTAAAAAATAACGATGTTTGGGCACAGACGAACGGACAGCTAAACTAGCATACCAAAATTATAAAGGACCAGGGGTATATAAGCGAATGTACACAAACATCTATGATACCCAAATCAGTCATAAATAACTGGACCCAAGCGAGCTTCTCTGATGTTAAGATATTACATGGATAATTAAGCTTTAAAATTATAACATGCAAACAAATAAACAAAACTGTAAAATAAATATATTAATCTAAAAGCCAAAAAAGACATACCTTCGTTAATCACATTAAAAATGCATAGATTGACCGCAAATATTAAACTGTTTTTAATATTTTGATGCCACAATTACAACACGTTTCTTGTGTCATAACCATAACTGACCCCTCGCCACTGATAAAAGTTAGAATCGGACCACTTCGCGTGTATGTATCTATTCACAATAACATGTCGTAACAGTATTATAAATTATAATAATTACTAATATTTATTTGACAAATAGGAAAACACAAATAAGTTAATTGGCGATCACGCTATCCGCCGGTCACAGTAAAGACGAGTACAGAACTATACGTTTTATCTGTACAAGTTTTAATAACACGTGGTTCATGTCGTTATCAATGACGTATCGTAAAGAATTAATTTGGTGTTCGAACAAATTGCCAGATTTTATAGATCAATTGATATATAGTGATATAATCACGCGACATATGATTTGAATAGTTATTTTTTTAATTATTTTTTTAGTAAGGTGGGTATTCGTAAATTTTCTGCGCCGAAAATTTTCATACTAGACGTCAAAATAAATAACATCAGCGAGTAGATTGAAGAATGCTAAGTAGTGGGTTATTTTGTCATGTGAAAAATTGGAATAACAAAAGAGAAATATGCAACAAAAAAATAAATGATTCCAACTGACTGTAAATATCTCAGATTGATGGATATATGTATTATTACCTACATGGTTACCTACGCCATCACATTAGTTGCACATAGTCCACTAATATTTGAATCAAATCGTCATCTGGTAGGACTAATCTTATTTAGTGAATACGACGCATATGGAAAACAAGTAGTATATAATCAGTATATAAGTTTTGAGATGTATAAAATTTTAAAATAAAACGTATCTATATCCTGTTTTTGAAAAGCTAATTTGTTTAAATATCGATCATGAAAGGTCAATTATAATAATAAAAAACAAAAACAATATTTGTTTGGTATTTAATCTGTCGTCACTTCCCGTCTTTTCATCTGCTATGATGGAGCATAAGCGAGGACATGTGCGTGTTATGATCTAGTTTGATTTTAAATTTAGTTCATCTGAAGTGTTAAGCTTTGAACGTTTAAAATCAGCTTTATGAAAATCTGATTCTTTTCGAGCAGCGATTTTTAGATGTTTTGACAGAATTAAAAGGGGCAGAACTAGCCTTGAAAATGCAACAGAAGTGGACGCCCGCCAACGGTAGTCACTTCAGAAAAAAAATGCTGCGTGTGGACACTGTGGACTACGGAATTGATGGTGTGATAATAAAACCCACGAAACACATAAAAAGACAGAGAATGGGGGTGGTAAAATTTTAAATATCACAATTTTTGTTCGTCTGTTTGTTTTATCTAGAATATACGTTTATTTGATTAGGTAAAATGAGAGAAACCCTTTGTACAGACGAACGTATATTTCAGAAACATACAGTCGACGTATACTTTAGACTTAAATACATACAATACAATATTAATACGGATACATCAAAAGTACACCTACAGACTTGTCCTGCAGCTGCATGGTGTAATGTACTGTGCTACGCTGAATCAAGTAATACCACGATTTAAGTATACAATATCCTTTTTTCATGCTGAAATTTTTTCTCAGTGTGATTTCGCCAAGGACACGGCCCCAGCGGTCAATGGGTAGTCCGCCTATTCTCGTCGGGCAGGCGGCAAGTCAGTGTAACTACATACGTTTCAAATGTAAAATGAATTTTAATAACTAGCTTAATAGAGGTGACATAAATAAATTCTGTGAAAAGAGCCGTATAGTTCCGTAACTCCAAGCCAGAGACTGATTGCATTGTTACAGAGGGCAAAATATTACAACAATAAAACAAGAAATATATCTTTTTTATTAAGAACATTACATTTTCTTTGTTTAAGATAGAAAACACAGTATCTTTGTGCTTACAAAGTAGTACAGAGGAGTTTCATGCCTTACCAAAACCAAAAATACGTAACTTCTAAATCGAAAATTATAAACTTCTTTCTTAAGAAAAACTTATCGTTTGTGGAAAAAAAAATTACAATCATATAAAAATTATATACAACAGTTCAGTCACTATAATTTGAAAAATCATTTTCGCAATTCAAACATGTAATACAGGAGAAAATATTTCCCATAACACATATCATGAGTGACCATTTTTTACAATCGACACACTGTACATTCTGATCATACCATTCACTACATATCAGGCAAAAACAATCCTTTTCAACGCTTTTATTTATTATAAACATGTAACAACATTATCTGCATTACAGCTTTCTTTTTCTTAGCTGGTTTTCCTCTCTTACTTGTATTTCCTTTTTGTGACATCTCACATCTTGACCCGAACAAATGCGGCTTATAGCCTCACCACTGTAATCGACCATTAAAAGTCCAACGAAAAACAACTCAAATAAGTACTCTGTATAAACATATTATGGATCTATTAGAAAAAGAAAGCGTCAGGGCATACCTAAATATCACACCAAGACACAACTATACTTTTAATGAAAACATGTGATAGACTAGTATTAATAAGAAATTGAAATTACACTAATTTGCGGTTTTAATAGGAGTTTGCACCAGTTTCTCTCACAAAAACACTGGTACATCTTTGCGTGAGGAGACTTTGTTGTTGTTGGATACAACGTGTGCGCTCCGAAACGGAAAAGGAAGCCCGTGTGGATTAATACCGGGAAATACGACTACAAGGCGTGTTTCTGCAATCATTATAATACTAGCGACGAAGCATGGATATATCAGTATGATCCGTAAAGCAAGAAGCGTTCCTTGGTATGGATTGAGATTCAGGATTTAGATTCATTCATTCACCCATTCAAGACTCAGGATTCAGATGGCCAATAGCCAACAAAGTTGTGAAAGCTTCGGAGCTCGTAAAGAATAAGTGGCCAGTTTTTTTTTTCACGGAGTAGACTTATTGCGATATCAGTGCTAAAAAATTGTAGATCAGTTAATTCAGAACGGTAGACAACAGCCGCATTGCTAAAAGTTTTATGAATGTATGGATGTTTGTTGCTCTTTCACGCAAAAGCTACTGAATGGATTTTTATGAAACTTTACAATAATATAGCCTATATATCAGAATAACACATTGGCTATAATTTATAAACATACTAGCTTTCCGTCTGCGGCTCCGCTCGCGTGGACTACACAGTTGTACTCTGATTTTAAAAATGCTTTCACCAATAGAAAGCTATATTATCAGCGAGTAACATGGGCTATATTTTATTGTCAAACTAGCTTTCCGCTCGCGTGAACTACACATTGTACCGGGACCGCCATGATGTTTTTATATATTTATAAGCTGAAGCGTGACTAGGTCATTTTTATCTCGGAAAAAGGGGTCCCGGTACAACTATGTAGTCCATATGAGCGGAGCCGCGGCCGGAAAGTTAGTAATTTATACAAATATACCGTTTACTTTTCACCTGTTTCAAAACTTATACAATAGTAACACACGTAGATGGCCGATATTTGGAAAATTTTCATATAACATTTGTACCTAGGCCCTAGGCAAAAACTTTTAAATAATTATTTAAACCGCTTTCGATGAAGTGTTTAATAAATAAATAAAATTGGGATACCGCACGGATTCGAACCAAAGGCATAGTAGATCTACTTACTATATAGAGTAGTAAAGCTAATAAACAGCCGCCGATACTCACCGAACTTTGAACGTAGGTGACTAGAAGGCGCACGCTTGCTAAAATGAACGACTTAAATCCGGCAATTTTTGTGAAATATGATTAATAAAAAATATTATAGTATGTAACTATTCGTGACGGATAATAAACAAATACGCGGGGGCAAAGATCATTTAGGTAACCAATGGCATTGGCTATACGCGCATCCAGCCCGTCTCCTTTACTCATCTTATGGCTCAAATATGATAACTTTAGTTCTCGGATTAAATAGTCAGCATTACTCCTCTATTGAACTACTTGAAAGCTCGGTGGTACTAATACTCATACCTAAAAATTGTCCAAAAAATTTTTTTTAGTTATGTAGCTGGTAAAAATTTTGGTATGTGATCTATAACCGTCGAAATGTAAAGCGTAGTTTACATCTAAGTGGACAAGAAAAAAAGTACTATTTGGAGATGCGGTAGCATGAAACGCTCCCTTATACAAATAATTTTTATTTGAGGTATCAGAGTTGTTAGTGTTGAAAATGGTGCAGAAAATTAAAATTATATGTCGCTACTCTTTCTCTAGACAGAAAACATGACAGCAGTCTGAATATCTTTTCTTTCATAAGAAAATTTTATATTTCAGTTTGAAAACAAACTATAAATAGCCTATTATTCTTATGCTTACATAAAAATACAACGGTGCCATTACCACGTCATTGCTGAAATGTAAAATAAATATTTGTGCTATCAATAAATTGCATGCTTTTTGTTATCAATAAATATTTAAGTCAAATTTTAGCATTTATAAATAAATACCTGTGCCATTTTTGACATTAACAAATACTTTCTATTACATTTTGTTCTATCAGGGACAGTTTTATGCAGTCGGTTCTTGGACTATACCTCCAGAACATGATCTAAACTTGACAGAATGTAGATTAAATAATAAAAGATAATTAGAAGTCGTACAGAACATCGTATTTATAATTGTTTGGGTTTAATACTTTGTACACGATATGTCCTGTTCCGACTTTGTGCAGAGGTTAGCGCGTGTGGGTTGAAACCACAGAGAATCGAGTAAGTTAGAGGTGTCATGTGGTAGTATTTGTTCAGATACACGTGTCTCAAAAATATTCACTTACACAACAAATATAAGTAAAAAATTTACGTATTCGATAGTATTGTCTAAGATTTATATCATTTTAGATAGAGTTTAACCTTTTGACTTGTCATCAATCATTTTAAATCAATAGAATCTGTCAATTAAATGGCTAGTGACTTTCAATCTGACCCAATTGAGTTAATGTGTAGAGCATAGATTAAGTCGTTCATCCCTTTCCCTTATATCTTTAATATGATTTGATGTCGCATTTTAGAGTTTATATTATGAGTTTTGTCTTAATACGCAACAAACAGCATACTTGAAGGGGGCAGCGTATCCGCCTACATGCCAACTCTAACCTACTCTAATACTCTATGGTTGAAGCACTGCGTATAAATATTTGTTTTACTGAGATTAAATTTGCATTGACTACCACCACGTATTTGTTTAGATAAGACATCAACAAATGATGACAGATCATTTCGTAATCTTTGCATAATTCATGAAACCATCAGCGTATAATTTTGTCTTTTTAACCGATGAAAAAAAAGGAGGAACTTCTCAAGTTGACGTGAATATTTTTTTTATGTATAGCCACGTATAACTTTCTACAAAGTACTCTGATTTTAATGATTCATTTTTTGTTAGATAGGGTATAATTTGAAGGTGGTCACATTTAAGTTTAAAGTGGGTCCCATTTGAATTTGAAAAAAATCCATCCCTGAGGCAAATAAGCCTAATAGTAGGAAATATGGTAACTTTTACAGATTAGTCCGATCAACATGATTTTTTTATATATATCAAACTGACAAAAAAGAAATTGGTAAGCGAAAAATTAACTTTTTTAGTATTAATAAAGTAAATAATCTCTTAAATCGTTGTTATTACTTAAGTTTGAATCGTCGCCATACAAACATCAACAAGCAAATTATTTAGTAAATATATAATAGAATGATGGCTGCTGGATGCGCATTTTAATATTTTAATGATCTTCGTTAATCGTTTATTTGCATTCGTACACAATTACGGATCATATACATAACTGGAGGTTCGAGCCATACACGCAACAACATGACATGTTAAGCAATGTGGGAACCGTTAATTCTTTCTCTTAAAATGTTGCAAAGGCGTAGGCTGGAATTTATGGTCCAAGGGCCTTATTCTGAAGTCGTTCGTTTTATAGTATCTTGTGCTTAAGATTACCTTTTGTTTGATAAAAGATACTGTTAAATATTGGGATCTGATTATTTTTGCGTTATTGGGTGCAAAAAGTTCTACATGTAGAAGCGGCATACGCGACAAATCGTTCCCCGACAACTGAGCGAATACGTCTATTTTCATCTAAATTAACAATGTTTTGATTGCGTATTGTAATTAAGAAAATCCTTTGTTGCGTGTTTAGGTACAGTAAATATTCTTCTATTTATTGTTTATTTGTTTACATGATATGTGTGCTAGTGTGCCTGTTGGAAATGTCTGTATGAATATATTGTTGAATATAGTATGTGTATGAATATTACAATTGTTATTTATGTTATAGGTCTACATTTCCTTTATATAATATTCTAAGCTTAGGTGTAGGTACATAAATTATCGTTTGAAGATGCTAGGAAAAAACGCTCACAAATCCATTTTAGACAAGCTAGTGTATTTTTTTTTACTCTTTCCAATTAAAACGATCAGAACAAAATAGCGCAAATGTAAAAAAAAAACTAAATACGACACATACGGTTCGGTAAAACCAAAATTTTCTAAACTTAATAAAATAATTTTCCTTGCTTTTATATTCAAAACGTGATTCATCCGTCAATGGTGATAATTAGGTTTTGATAATGATTTTTTAGATTTATACTTCAACGATGATAAATTAGATTCAAACACAGAGTTTTCTATTATAATTTTTTTTATTTGTAATAACAATATTTTGCATGTGATCGTACTATTGGCTTGTTCAACTGATGAGTTATGTACCTTTGCTTCATTTCATGAAGCCAAAAAAAATGTTTTTAATGCAATACATTTTATGATTTTACAGTGGTTTAGTTCTTCTTTCTTTGGATTTAGATAGAACTAGGGATGTTTAGATATTACGAAATATAATTGGGCCCAATTTGTTTTGTCAGAATCACACTCATCAACTTGTTTTCCATATCATTAAAATTATAGACTTAATTTTTTTTTAAGTTACGAGAAAGATGTAAATTGGTTTATATTTTCGGAAAATGTATAAAAACAATGTGTTGAAAATCTAAAATATGTTTTAACCTTATCTTTATTGTGACATACTTTGGTGACAAAATAAAATTATGTTTAGAAGGAAGAGAGAAACATATGTTAACTAAATTAGTTCTAAGAAGACGTTCCTGATTTGGACAGTTGCTGAAGAAATACAAGGTTATGTGTGTTTGTTTGGTTTTCTTTTTTCAAGTCGTAACAGAGCAACGAAACGATGAAAATTTTTGCACGAATATAGTGGAAGAATCCGAGAGCAATTTTCAATATATTTATCAGTTCATATTTAAAAGTTAATCATAAAAGTACGAATTGACTAAAAACACTCATCTGCGCTTACCGTCTAACCACTCTTTTCTTTTAGTTAGCTGGTGTATATTTGGCAAGATTCAGTTCGATTTCAGTCCGCAAGGTCCCCGCGCACCAGCCTTCATCCTAGCGTAATTGCGCGTAATTTGACAGTTTCGATACTGTGGATTTATTTATTGTTATTAATTTATTTAGTGTGATTTATTTCTGACTCTATTAAAACCAAACGCTGTTGTCAAATCTATTTACTTTATGGTTAATATATTAGCGCAAAAATGTGAGCTAGGATTAATTTAGATTTTATTGATTTGTTATAAATAACAAAAAATAATAGTGAAGAAAATTAATTACTGGGGTCGGCCTCAAAATGCAGTCTTCAGGATTAAGAAGATGACCAATTCATACTGATAACTTTTCTTCAATAGAAAATTCTGACTTCCCTTCCTTCTTCACCTCAAGCAAGTTTATGCCAATTCGCAACTCTTGGGGTTTACAATTACAACAAATACTTTATTGAAAACAGTATAAAGCTAATATGTAGTTATAGCATACAGTTAATAAAAGCTATTTTGTTGACAAGGGTCTAATACATTGTAGGGACAAGACACATGATTAACTCGGGTACGAAGAAGAGCTTAAGTTATTCCTGTCACAATATCTGGATGAAGGTGGTTCCTGGAACAAGTACGGACGTCCCAATTTGTCCTAAGATATATTGGAAGAGAAGTATTACGGGTAACAATTATTCCAGATCGTAGAAAAAAAACAGGAAAAGAAAATCAATAGATAATTTTTCTTTTTGTATATTGGCCATGATTTATAATTAACGGATTATTACATTGTGCTGGGAATATTTATCTGAAAATTTGACAAATTTCTATATGTTTGGGGATAAAGTTTTTAAAATCATTCCTGCTTCATGAAGTAGTTATTGATAGTGGAATCATCAAAATGGAGTGTATCGTAGTAGTACGTTGAAAGGATCGACTACTACACTGAAAAAAGTAGATAACAAAACTAATTGTGTTACCATGAAAATAGAAAAACTTTGATAATTTTTAAACAAAGTTAGTTAAAATACAAGCTACTGATTGGTAAGCTAGTACAAATGAGTTTGATTACTATTACAGCAGTAATGTTTTAAATATTTTTAGGTAACTGGTAATCACATTTTTTGTTGTTTAAAACCAAAAACTTTTTTCTGTGTATGAAAAAACAACAGACTCAGAAATTCAGCAGCCCATAACGTCGTTGTAATTGTTTGTTTTAAACATTCTGTTAAATTACACTTGGTATATAACTTCAGAATCTTTGTTTTTCCAGTAGGAATTTTACATGTGCATCACACTAAATTATCTTTAAAATGCTATATCAAAACGTCGACATATATTTTTTGACTCCCATTCGTATCTTTATGTACATTCGTGAGTATAGATTATAGACAAAAATATAAGTGTGAGTTTTTCTTTTTAAAAGCAGATTTACGAAAATCAATTCCCATTTGTATATAATTTTAGAGTTTCAAATTCAAACGGTGTCAACGGCCAATGGGACCCCATTACTAAGTCTACGCCGTCTGTCTGTCCGTCTGTACTACCATAAAAAGGCTGTACTTTGTGAATCGGAATAGATGACCGCTAGAACTTTCGATAAAATACGTGTAATTATTAAATAAAAAAAGGAGAAAATTAATTGAGGTCCATAAAAGAAAAGTGTTTCTTTTAAAATATATTTTGTTTTTAATCTGTCGAACAAACTACTACATATAAGCGTCAAACTTGATACTATTATAGAATTAATTCTAAAGTGGATTTACCGGCAAATGCGTGTCAGGGTAGCGCTCAGGATCTTAAATTGAATGAAAGAAAATATAATACCTTTGGTAAATACATGACACAAACATATTGTGTGCCAGTACGGAATTCTCAGTACGCGAATCCGAAAATAGAAGTTTTCAAAATATGTTCACCTAACTTCGGTTTGGTTTTTTTCCGATTGAAAGTGTGTTCGTTAGTCAAAAATGTATATCGCCATTGACTGATGGAAATTCACTCGAGTGCTCGAGTGTCAGAAATCCGATCGTCATCAATTTATTTCAAATAAAATACTTCATCGCATAAAAGCGAGTTATTGTAAGGGAACTGAGCTTTAATAGGATTTATTGGTTTAGGTCTAGAGGTATCTACTCGGTTTGCCCGCCGACTTCTACCGAATATTTATCGATAGATTTATTTATCCAGAAGATATATTTACGGTAAATACAGGCAACTTTTAGGAATCTAGTTTCATTACTCTTAATTTATTGCAGAATTATTTCATATGTAGTATGAATTTTACATAGATTTCTTCACAATCGAAAGATCGAAACGTGACATATGAAGTCAGTCCACAGTACCTGGCAATAAATATTGCACATCGGCAATAATCGCATTTCCGAATACGAACGAATGCCAATGATGCCAATATTCATGTCCATCGATTATTAGATTTATCTTCTATCAGAATTTAAATTCAGAACTAAATACTTTATTGATGTTATTGTGCAATAGAGATAACGCTCAAAAGCCGAAATTAGCAGATTGTCTCTTTTCAAAGGTCTATGTGCAATATTTACCGCCGGGTACTGTACAATGTATACCTACTAGTTTATACGTACGTCTGGTATATGTTAACACTCTGCTCTTAAAAATTACAGAGTAATTGTACACACTCTTCACAGAGAAATGTAATTTCATTGATTTAAGTGTGAAAGTTTTGTAGACAGACGTAGGGAAAGACAAGCAGACTGAAAGATGATATCATAATGATTCCGTGTTTGCCATTTGGCTACGAAACCCTGAAAACGTGGCAAAAGCGAAAGACGCGCAAAGGAAGCGATATTGAAAAAAAACATCAAACTTTAAGAAGGGAAGTCGTGGGATGCGAATGAATTATTACATTGATATAATATGCTATGAACCACTCTATGAACGTGGAACGAATGAAGTAAAAACGTGAAAAAGATTTTATTTTTCCGCTTTTCAGGAAAATAGGTTGTGATGGGCAGATAGATAGACACTAAAGTGGTCCTTTATAGGCTCGGTTTTTTAATGTCAGATGTGGGAAGCCTTAGAAACTGCCAGCAATATTACTGAAAGTCAACTATTGTATAAATCCGTTGTTATAATTAAATTCCAAAAGAAATATTAGATTTAAATTTCGATCAATTTATAAAGCGAGTCCAACTCATGAAGAAAGCTTACTATTGTATTAACGAATGTTTAAATGATAGGTTGTAATAGTTGGAATTGTGTACATAATTGTAATAGTTGGTAGAATTTTAATAAAAAAAAATAAGAATTATGATAAACATATATATATTTAACTGAAATAAACAGGGAGGAGTTTCTTGCCGGTTCTTCTCCCTCCAGTTTTCCTATAGTTTTCCGAACCGGTACCTAATTAATTCATTTTGACTTTCAATAAGCGTGTGTAAATATTTTATATTGAAGATTTTTTTAAATTTTGGTTTCAAGTGACGCTGCGTGGTAACAGAAAAACGCCTGGCAGCCATCATTGTAAACAATCTGATACTAATTCATTGAAACAATATAAATTAAATTAAATTTATCTTTTTATTGTAATTCTATTGAAAGAAAGTCTACCTTTTTCTACAGATAACTGTGCGCGAGCTCTAATGTGAACAAAGGGGGGTAGAGTCGACCTTTGACATTCAACCTGACGTAGCTCGCAACGACAGGGGGCTTAGGGAAGGGGAATTTCACTCAGCCTTTGCATACAACCGATGGACAATTATTCAATGTTAATTGCATATATATTAAAAGTGGACTCGGCGTTACTACATTCACCCAATTTGTCTCCAATACCAATTAATCTTATTGATGGCTAGCCATCGATGCATTCAATTAATCTAAAAGTACTTTATAAGCTCCGTTATCGCTGCCGATCTCCGTGCTGACGCGATTCGGTATTGTGTTAAATTTGGAGATTGACTTTATTGTGTATTTTTTGTGTTAAACGTGAAATACAAAAAAAAAAAAATATTTCAATATATATTACCATTTGTCATAGTACCTACCTGTTTGGTTAAGTTGGTTTTCATTTTAGGTACTTCTGTTTGTTATTATTTTGTTAGATTAGGAATGAATATTATTATTGTTATAGTATATACTGCATTTTTAAATGCTATGGCTGTCATAGAGTTTCAAGCAGTGGTTGGGAGTCTGATTCTAAACTCTTTTGTATTGTGGCATTCGGGACACAGATTAGTTGATTACTTCGGGGTGCCAGCCGAGTGAATTTAAAAGGTAGTGGTCGCTGGCTGTTCGCTGCCCGCATCACTAACTACTTACTTGCCCAGCAGCACTCAATCCTGTGAAGGGAAAATTAATTCATCGCAATTTCACTACCTTGACCACGTTTAGATACGTTTTATGAATAAAGGCCGACAGGGGTCGCTGCAGTAGGTATGTTTCTCTAAAACTGCTGGGCTGATTTAGACGCGGTTACGTATAGGTATCATCATTCCAGAGTAGGTTCTTGATTACTCTACGATTAGAAGCTGCCAGGGGTACTGCAGTAGATATGTTAAATCAAGATAAAAAAAAAATTATAATTTTAAAAATTCGGGTCGAAAAAAACGTTAAATATAAAAATGTATAAGAGGTGTTCATTTGAATATAATGAAATATTTAAATAACTGTATTTTACATTATAATTGACGCACGGACCACGCTACACAGTTAATTAACAGCTCAAATTTAATTAAGGTTTACCAATTTATATATTTAATAATTAAATTTTCGTGTACCTATCTGATCGTAGTCATACATCTTTATTAAAAACTAGCTTTCTGCCCGGCTTCACTCGCGTGGACTATACAGTTGTACCGGGACAGTTAAAGGAACGCGACGCTTTAGAAAATTGAGCCATTTTCTAGAACATTCTGAAACTTAACTACCTAAGAAATCTCTATACCTAATTTCATAAAAATCCATTTAGCCATTTTTGCATGAAGAATAGCTATCCCACAAGTCTGTCCCAAAATCAGTCAGCCGTTTTGGAGATTAACCGGAGCAGTCAGACAGACTAACGGACACTACAATTTTTCGTATGTACATATATCATGGAAAAAAAATTATTTTCGCTCCTGACAACTTGCAAATGCTTGCAAAATTTCAGTAAAATCAGATTAGCCATTTCGACGACTAGCTCTAACAAACAGACAGATAAAAACTAACATTTGTCACTCCTGATAACCTCCTTTTTACGTCAGCGAAGATTCATAGAAATGATTTAGTCGTTTTGAAGATTAGCCAGAACAAAAAGACAGACAACCACACGGACAAAAAATTACCTATATCGCTCCTGACAACCTATTTTTAATGTCTGCATAGTTTCATTGAATTCTTTAAAATGTAGCTCGAACATACATATAGACAGACAGACAGACAAACAAAAGTAGCGTATGTCACCCACACACCCGTCTTTTTACGTTTGCGAAGTTTCATTAAAATTGGTTTAGATGTATTGGTGTTTAGCTCGAACAGACAGAGAGACGGCCAGACAGACAAACAAAAAGTAATGTATGTCATTCCTGACAATCTCCTAATCACATCTGTGAAGTTTCATTAAAATCAGTTCATTCCTTTCGGAGATCAGTTCGAATAAACAGACGGATGGACAAACAGACGGAGGGATAGACAGACAAACAAAAAGTATTGTATGACATTCCTGACAATCCTTTAATCACATCTGTGAAGTTTCATTAAAATAAGTTGAGCCCATTCGGAGATCAGTGTGAACAAACAGAGTGACGGACAGACACACAAATAAACAAAAAATATTGTATGTCATTTCTGATAATCTTTTTATCATATCTGTAAAGTTTCAATAAATTCGGTTTAGCCGTTTCGGAAATCAGCTCAAACATACAAAAAGACGGAAGGGCAGACAGATAAAAAGCAGCCTATGTCACCCTTGCTAATGCTCTCTGCACACCTGCCAAGTTTCATTAAAATTGGTTCAGCCGTTTCGGAGATCAACTCGAGCAGACATACAGACAAAAAGCAGCCTATGTCATCCCCGATAATGCCCTCTGCAGATCTGCAAAGTTTCATTGAAATCGGTTCCGCCGTTTCGGAGATCAACTCGAACAGACAGACAGACAAAAAGTACCCTATGTCATTCCCCGATAATGCCCTCTGCAGATCTACAAAGTTTCATTGAAATCGGTTCACCGTTTCGGTGATTAGCCAGAACAGACAGACAGACAGACAAAAAGCTGCTTATGTCACGCATAATAATGCCCCCTACATGATAATGCCCCCCTACAGGTAAGAGGTAAAGTTTGGAATTGGAGCAATATAGAGTGCACCGTGCAATATTTTATTATTTGATACCTTTGAAGAAAATAATCATATATACTAGGTATAATATAAATATGATTTGAATGTTATCAGATATTCCTGGTGGGGATAAACAAAAATAAAAGAACATAACGTAAAAACTTCCAGGCAGTTCGATAGCGTAATAGTGTTAAATGTGTGGAAGGAATATCTAGATCTAATTAATGAAGGTCTAGTCGTATACTTATTTCAAATGTTGACTTGGAGTATTTGGCGAGCGTTTTTCTTATCGGGTCGGACAATTATCGTAAATAGGTATCTGGTGTGAGGTCGTGATAGCCCGAGCGCAGCGAACGTGTTTCAAATTTATAAGGCCGTGGTTCGAATCCGGACGTGTGCCAATGAGCTTTTCTGACTTAAGTGCATAATTATCACTGATTACGTGCCTCGGAGAACAAGTTAAGCGTTGGTCCCGATTGCTGTCAATAGATGGTGATCGATACAATCCACCCACCTGCACTGGAGCAGCGTGGTGGATTTAAGCTACATACCCCTCTCACCCTGGGTGGAGGCTTAAGCCCCTGCAGTGGGGTATAATGGGCTGATGGAATGGAATGGAGGTATTGTATCTGGTAATCAAACTCGAACGTTTCTAGTGGTTCTATTTTATAAATATTCTCGGGAATGTAGCAAAAAATGGAAATGTAATAAAATGGTAAAATTCGTAACTTATTAATCGCAAAAAAAACTATTCGTATATAAGTACTGAAACAGAATTCTTATCAATTGATTTTCCGTCCATATGTAAGCGTGTCTGTTTGTTTGTGTTTGCTCCCAAGCCCGAGATGTAAACTAGAAACTCGTTTGCTTCGGTTCTTAGAAAAAATAATTACGTTTCAAAAGTCACATTGTATTGGTAATAAATACATTTTACGACTTAAGAGCATTTACATTTATAGGGTCGTTAGGGGTATGAGATTTCCGATCTGAATATGGATAAGGGTATATTAATAATCTTTTATCGGTTTCGATTATATACGGATATGAATTTAATTTCAGGTACGGCGACGGTTATAAATCTCTTTGAATCAACGTAAATGCAAGTAAAGTGTCATGATTAAATTTTATACTCGATTGATCGCCCACAATTTATCGATATGCTTAAAACTACATTATGAATCGATTAAGTCGCAAATCACTCGGACAAACCCGAATGGCGTTCGGTCTGTTGTCGGTTTTTTACCGTACGAGTTTTATTACGACAAAATACGTGTAAGTGGCTTTAGCTTACACAACGCATTCTATGTTTCACTTATTCGCACTTATTATTATATTTTCTTGCCGTCATGAATTAAAGCAACCATAAAGTGTTAGAATTTACACAAAATTAAGTAGCGGAATCCATTTTGTGGAACCCTCAACATCTAGGTCAAAAAAAAAAGAATTTAACTTATGATGCGTAGATTTTTGCTGGTTTTCCAGTCGATACGGGTGTTATAAATAAACTATTCACTAACATATTAAAAAATGAACCCTATCGCGACATTATGAACCCAAATTTTCTCCCGTTAGTGTGGCTTCAGCATAAAGTAGGGCACGGCGCGAAACCACGAACCATTCATATTTCAATGCCAGATACGTTTTCCGAACATAAAAAAATAAATGTTGCAGCAATAGCGGTTGCCTGCCTACTTTCAAGAGTAACATGCAATAAATCATGAAAATAAACTTCTATTATATATTTTACTTAGTTACCTATTAAATTGAGCCAGAAAATTATACGTGAATAGTGTATTATTTGTATTTACGCAGTATTATTTAAATATTATTCAAAAATAGATGTATGTGAACGTTTTCGTGATAGCCCAGAGCGCGACGAACCTGTCTCAAATTTATAAGGCTATAGGGCCATGGTTGGAATCCGGGCGTGTACCAATGAGATTTTCTGACTTAAGTACATTAACTATCACTGGCTCCGTGCCTCGGAGAGCACGTTAAGCAGTCGTTCCCGGACGCTGTCAATAGATGGCGGTCGTTACAATCCCCAACCCGCAGTGGAGTAGCGTGGTGGATTTAAGCTCCAAACAACCTCCTCACCCTGGGGGAGGCCTAAGCCCCTGCAGTGGGGTAAAATGGGCTGATGATGATGAACGTTTTCAGTCAGATATCAATACTGATAAACATTTGGGAGGTTCAAAACAATTATTTTTTATTTTACATTCAATTATTTAATAAATGTTATAATTTATTAAATACTATATAATTATGGCGTTAAGAATAACGTTGAAACACAGTTTAAGATGAGTTCACACACCCAATCTCATGTCTTGATAACGTAGAATTCGAGAAAGTACCAATAATATAGTAAAGCATACATAAGTCAGTCACGTCTTTTCTCCCAGGATCTCTTAGATCTAAGACGAGGAACGCGTTCTGGATCTAGCCCTGACCCATCCATCAAACGTAAGCCTCTTACAAGCTTCTAGCAATTCGCAGGCCGAATACAAAATTAACATCATTGTTTTGTGATCAATCTTAATAACCAAGTGACAGACGTTTGCTATCAATTATTAAATTGCGTCGAAACCTGGATTGTTGTTTGAAATGGAGTTGTCTGATTTTTAAACTTGTTTCAACTATAATTTCAAATATTTAATATATGTTATTTATTAGCTATGATAATAATTTAACTAATATTAAACGATGTTTTCCTTTTAAGGCACATCCGTGTGATTCTCTCTGAATGGCAGATTTAAATATAAACGCCGTAACGTCCTGGAATAGGGTGCTATGTATGTGCTGTTTACAATATGTATGATTTTAGTCTGGTAATTTTATAATTAGATTTGTATGGTATCGTACAATATAATCAAACTAGCCCATTATCTCATATAATATCTGGTAAATATTCATTATTAGTCGGATATATAAAAAGTCCGTGCACTGTCTATGCATAAGAGGAAACACTCTTACTAATCTGAATGAAATCTAATTTAATTGAGTTACACAAATACGTGTCATGTACGTGTTATTTAACACAAAAACTTTGTGCCTGTTTTTATGTATATTTTCTTGTCACTGTTTATAGGCTCCGATGTAGTGCGGAGTATGATTTATTTAGCACGCGGAAAATGCAATCGAGCGCACTTTGTTTTCCGCGTGTTAACACAATATCTGCACTTCGGAATGTTTTATTTTATTGCATAAAATAAATCTGGAATTGATATAGAGATTCTAAAATGACTTTGAGGTTGTGAGTGTTTATTTTAAAATCAAATGAGACAGAAGAACTGAAATTAGAAAGGGTTCGACCACAAGTATTAAAGAAAACCAAACAACTCATAGCCCCATGAAATTCCGGCGCTCTGAAAATAACTTTTTCATTACTCATACTCGGAAAGTACCTTTGAAGTTACTTGATCAGAGGGACCAAAGTAGTACTTTTCGTCCCTGGGAAACCATTTTCCCTACTGTAAAATTAAAAAAAAAAAAAAAAAAAACTATGCAAGCCATGTTCCAACTTTTATACAGCAACTCTGTTGAATCGCGTCGTAAAATTGTAATAAAATTGTAATATAAAAAAAAATATTATCAATAATATTGTAATATGACTTTATACTTATAATTCACTTTTAAATAAATTAATATTTAATTTATAGACTTGAGCTAAATATTAATCATCATCAATAATAAAAAATACTGGCTGGTAGAATGCCACAGTAAAAGAAACATAAAAAACACTAGAAAGCGGCAATTCGATCTTCAGTTGTTTTGTCGAGTGCTAATTATTTACGTATACAGATATTTGTCTAAAATGAGTTCATCACATTCAGATACAGATTTAACGCGTTTTTTTACTTTCTTCATATTCGTAATAAAAAGCAGTATGTTTACTATTTAGGCACTCGAACTATTAGCGCCCTCGCTACGCTCATGCGTCAAAACATCTGGTACATAAATAGGACCCTTTCACCCCTTGTGTAACAATATACTATTACTTCATCTAAAAGTGATAGGAGTTAAAAAAAAATGATATTCCATAATTGCTTTACGCCAATCGATTGCTAGTACAACCAACCTGATGGGCTGAGAAAAATACAATGACATAATTTTTTTTAAAGTATTTAACACATCAAGGGTAACTTTTCAAAATAGTTGCTCACACTCTGACTGAATTTTAGCATTTATTTTTCACTAAATTTTATGTAACATAGCTAGAGATAAGGAAATGTCGATAATCGAAGTGCACATAATAATATGAAGTTATTTCATAGCTTTAAAATATAATTTTTTGACGCATGATAATTTTTGTCAAGCATCAGATAAGCTTTTTTACGTAAACCAGTAAACCATTATTAATTCTCAATTTTAAGTAACCTCAGAGTTCAGTTCTGAATAATGGATGCCCTTACTCATAGCAACATTCTCCTCTATTTAATGATTCAACATTCGTCTCTTTCCTGACACGCTTGCAAATCATTCAAGGTATATTTATTAATTTATTTAACACCACAGCAGACCAATTCCAAATATTTTTTACCCAACTACAAGTGTTTAGTTTATAAGTTTACTGCGTGTTTTATCTGTATATTTTTGTTCTTATGTTTGTACACTTAGAAACTACTGAATTCCAAAATCACTCATAAAAAATTTACCTGAATACTAATTCCCCTGTACGCCTTCACTGTTGTGACTATATATATATTGTACTTGGACTAATGAATATGACACTCGTATCTACATATAACAGTAAATAGACATTACTTTGGGAAATCTCATTTTTTCATTCTGAGTTTTTATTACTACTGATAATTTTAAAAAAATGTAAGTAGTAAAATGGTACAAACGTAGTCTACCTAACTACTTTCCTACCTGCTTCTTCTCAACTACTTAGATAATAAAAAAGTCGGCTTTAAGAATGACGCCATCTTAAGTAGGTAGCAGGTGAATATAGTAAGCGTCGGGAGGTTCGTTTTGCCTCGCATCTGTTTGTAACATGACATGACGCGACATTAGCCCGAGACTATATAAACCTCACTATATTCCTATCCCCAATTTGTCCCAGGTGAAAATAAAATATTCGCCTGATCTTTATTATTTATAGTTTGACGGCATTTATGAGCCGTATCATACAAATTCTTTATTTCATCTCATCTATATTATCACTACATATTATAAAATAAAGTCCCCCGCTGCGTCTGTCTGTCTGTCTGTCTGAACGCAATGAACTCAAAAACTACCGAATGGATTGGCATATTATTGACATCATTGGACGGGGTGATTCAGGAGGAAGGTTTATGTGTGTAATGTATTAATGTTTTGTGGAAATTTGTTGAAATATGACGATTATTGTTGCAGAAGTCGGAAAAAAATAAAACCGGCTGGGAACTTTCATCTAAAACGCTGCCTAATCCCTTTGAGATATAACAAAATAATGTATGGAAGAATTGTGTCTCTTTTATAAGACCAAAGAAAATTCCGCGATTGTATATGCATATCTTTTATGGATAGCTTTGTATACCCATTTTTATGTTTAAAAAATGGTGTCATATGGTGAGGTGATTGGAAAGCAATTTATACGGATATAGTATTAATCTTTATCAAATTAAATACGTTATTTACCTTCAGCATTTCATGCACATTAGAATGGTCCTTATACTATACAATTTATATTAATATCTTAGGAGTTATGGCAAAATAAAAATATCGCGCGACAAGCAACCGAGCGCGCCGTGCTGGGCGCCGTATCGGACGACGCGACACGCGTGGATAGGCTGAAGTTATCAACGTTGAATACAAAGAAATATTGTAGTTTGTTTTTACGTATTTATTCTTTACTTTT
Source organism: Luffia ferchaultella (assembly GCA_949709985.1). Lineage (NCBI taxonomy): Eukaryota > Metazoa > Arthropoda > Insecta > Lepidoptera > Psychidae > Luffia > Luffia ferchaultella. The sequence goes on from OX453244.1 coordinate 10,584,684, forward strand.
TCAAATATTTATAGAATTGGAAATAAAATACATTACAAATTCTCTAAGTATGATGAACTTATCTACATTACATTTAAATCTAATTACACATGACACTACGACAGAAAAACATTACGGCTTATATGCTCCGCTAACCGTGCGAAGTCGGGGCGGGTCGCTAGTTTTAAATATATAAAATTGAAATAGCACCCGCTCATAATCAACGCCGAGGAGAAACTGTTAAAGCGAATCACACGAGGACACTATTGAGGCAGAAATTAAATACGTCACGATTCAAGATTTTTGATAATTTACCCTTAACGCAACGAAATAAGGGATGAAAGTTTTTATAGGGCTTCGTCAATTTTGAAGTTAAATGTATGATTATTGTATTTGGCCTATGCTTCAAAACTTAAATTATGTTGATTTTCAAAATTTTTAGAAATTCAACCCTTAAAAGAGTAAAATAGAGGATGAACGTCTGTATGGAACCCCCAACAATTTTAAAGTTACATAGTTCATGAAAGTTGGTATTTGGACTTTTAGGCAGAAATTAAATATATAGTGATTCAACATTTTCGGTCCAACCTTTAAGGCAGTAAAATAGGGATGATGAAAATATGTATGAAATTTCCACCAATTTAAAAATTAAATGCATGAAAATTGCTATTTTGTCTTTGGATCGAACTATGTCTTTCAAGATTTTTTACCCTTAAAATAAGGGACAAAAATTTGTACAGGAAATCTATTTTTTTAAGGACTGCTCAAGTGAATCACATAAATTCGAACATAAGGTAATTTTTTTGACGTAGACATCCACTAAGAAAGGATTCCTCGAAATCTCACCCAAAATGAGGAAATATAAAAGATGTAAGTGTAAGTATGTACGAAAATTCATTCTTTTTCCAATGAAATGCATAAATAATCGTATTCCAATTTTAGGTCAGAGAAAAAATATATCGCGTTTCCAGATTTTTGAAAATTTAAATCTTAAGGAGTAAAACAAGGGATGAAACTTTGTTTGTTGAAACGGTTAGGCCGATTTTGATCCAGTTTTTGGTGTTATTTCAGTATTAGACTACAAGAGGGTGCTGCTATAGATGTGTTTATCTGACATGTTTTAGCCAATTTAGATGCATTTTTTGTTTTTATTAGGTGTATCATTTCAACTAGAACTTTATACATGAGTTACAGTTATAGACCACCAGAGGGACAAATAGAATTTAGAACCTACGAGAACCATCGGAACGAGCATAATAATGTAACGTTGCCCATTGTTTAATAAAATATATATACAAATAATAGAAATAATTCAATACATATTTTATATTGTATATGCGGATCTTTCAAAATTTGGCATGGAACCCCACAAACCTTGCGCCTATCTATTCGTTCTTACATTTAACGTTAAATATTCCCTGAGCTGGAGGACATTTTAGAAAATTTTTAACAAACCTTGCCATTATATTTAATAAATTATCGTATGTATATATAATTGTATGTATGGATATATATTATCTGTTTCATTTCCTACCTTCTATGCAGCCGTATTTGTTTAACCCAATACTCACGACAAAAGTCTACACACTGCACTAGATGTGTTTATTCAAAATGACCTTTTAATTAACATCGTCATCTGGTTATTAACATCTGGGGATTGAATTTCCAAGTATTTCTTCCTAATGGGTGCTGAGATCAAGAGGGAAATAACCAATTATTTCTTTTTTGTTTCTAAGACCAACGTTTGGACTGAACGTCATCGTCGATAAAACAGTCAGGCTGTATCTTCATTTTACCGAGCTACAGCACGTGATGAGTACCGACCAACGATTTCTTAAAATAATGTATATTTTTTCATAATCAAAAAGTCATATTTCAAATTAATATAATATATATGTATATACAACCGAAGTAATTTTCGCATGGAATCGATAAAATGAAATGAAACTCTTTGATTAAGTACATACCACCATTAACCCATTAAGCCATAGTCCCATTAACTCAATAGTCATATTTTTCCAAAATGCATATAACGAGATTTTGTTCATATGTATTGCAGAGCTTGTCGCTCAACCTATTCCAAAGAAAGAAATAAATGCTCCGATTTTGATTCGAAAACTCGAAGCATGTACGAATTTGTATTTGGAACAGCTTTCCAGCCGTTAGCCAAGCAACTTACTATAACTTTTGGCAGAAACGGTATCAGGCGGGCGAGTTGAACACTGCAAGTACCTACGTAGCTTTTTAGATAAATGATGTTGGGAGAGTGAATTGAATAGAGCGATTCGTCTTGCGTTCACATGACTGGTAATTTCTATGTAAAATTGTCAATTACTTGTTATCGTACAAAGTGATAGCGCAAGATACAATTTGTAAACAATCAATATACGATAGAAAACTTAACTTACAAGTTTCAATTTCCAGCGAATCAAACTCCGTCCCTAAATTTACTTATCAGCTTACAGAGTAGTAAGAGGAATTGCTAGTATATTAATATTGTAACATTCACAAAGTAAAAAAATTACTGTTTCAGGTTTATAAAAATTACGTGTAAGTATTAAATCCCACCAGATCCGTTGTTCAAACCATAGAGATAAATATAATTAGAGTAGGCTCCATAAAGCCCTATGTAACGGGCATCAATTGCGCATGGGAGGAAAAAGGATGGAAAATAACTAGTATAAATAATATAATAGTATAGATCCATTGTATAAATCAAAGTACTCTTATTCTCTGTCTCTTTATGTTGAGGCCCGCATTTTGGACTGGCTTGCTTACTCTATTCTATAATCTCTTGGGTTCAAAGATCCTCGAACAGAATAATATGCTTCAACTAAACGACGTGCTCAGTATTTTCTCAGGAATCCTCTTAACATGTGAACTTTGTAATATATATGTATTACAATGTGTAAATGACATTATATATAATATAATCTATATTAATAAAATTGTTATGTCTGTCTGTTTCGGTTTATCTCGAAAACGGCTGACCGATTTTGAGAGCGACTTGTGGGATAGCTATTCTACTTGCTAAAATGACTAAATAGATTTTGATGAAATTAGGTATAGAGATTTTTAGGTAGTTAAGTTGCAGTATTTTCTACAAAGTGTCACAATATTCTGGAGCGTCGCGTCAATTTAGCTGTGCCATTATAACTGTAGTTTACGTGGGCGAAGCCGCGAGCAGAAAGCTAGTATGTAAATAAATTCGCTAACCTATGCGCCTCCTATTGACGTCACAATCAAAAAGCTTCCATATATATATAACATAGGTTAACGCTTAAATACCGTAAACTTGGAAGCGTCGATTAACATTGTATCAACTTTGACGGGAAAATGGGTTTTGCGGGCGAGCGTTAAACACACGGGGCACATGCGATGTATATTCTAACCTTCTTTAACCTAGTTTGACGAAGATTTCAGGGCTAGGCAAGAACTAATTTCAGTTTCAGAACAATTTTGCTTGTTCTGAATTTATGTTAAGTCTTGAATAATTTTTAAAATAAGATGGTTATATATATTTCAATTATTTATTACAATAAAGCATTCAATATTTGTATGAACACAGTATATATTTTTTAAATGTACTGTCGAGTAATCATTGCGAGTTTAAGATCTAGGAGCGACTTGAGAACAAACGCCGTTGAGACATTTCAACGGGGCACGACACACGGCAGAGGGAGTTTCACCCAACTCCTTGCTGTAGGTTTTGCACGCCGCTCCAGACGCTGCAATAACGAAAACCATAAAGTTAACCATGTACTAAAGAAGTTTTAGTCTGAGTGTAGATAAAAAGAGATGTGTTTTATTATAATTGTATTCTTTGTATATATAAAGCCCGTAGTCGTCGTGATAACAGGGTTGTGGCAAGCTGGTTTCTTGTTTAGAAGGTCGTGGTTCGAATCCTATAAATCGGCTTGTACCAATAAGTTTTATGACTTAAATACATAATTATCACTAACTCCGTACCTCGGAGAGCACGTTAAGCCGTCGGTACCGGTCGTCGTCACCAGATGGCAATCGTTAAAATCCTCCAACCCGCACTGGAACAGCGTGATGGATGAAACTTCAAGCACCCTCATCCCGAGGGGAGGCCTAAGCTCCTGAAGTAGGGCATAATGTGCTGACGTGGATATACAAAGAACGTAGTTTTGCAATAATTAGGCTATTTCATATGAAGTGTTGTTTATATTTATTACTTTTTATTTATACGATGGCTAGTGATTGTCGATGCTGGAAACCTTTGAAAAGTTAGAGTTCAGAAAACTAGCCAAACGTGAATCGAACTTGCTAACTGTTCATTCCGTACTTCACTTATCTAGATAAACTTATGTATAGAGGAAAAATTAATGAATTTGTATATTCATCTGGGGTAATCCCCAACAATAATAATAATAAATACTCAATGAAATAAAATTGACCCTAATATGATATGACCGCACAAATGACATAGGCTCTTTTATCAGGTTTCGATTGCACTATATTAAAGTTTACACAGAAGCACGCATACTTTTTACAAAATATAGAGATTTTAAAATGGAAAAGAAATAAATAAATAAAAAGAGAGAGGCGGGTGAACGGAAATTTTTCCAATTAATTTAGTTAGAGATGTAGATGTAGATGAATTTGATATAGGGCTAAAATATGACCCCTACTAATATTATAAATGCGGAAGTATATTTGTCTGTTTGTCTGTGACGTTATCACGGCCAAATTACTGATGTAGACGAAATTTGGTACTTAAAGAAATAGCTAGTGTCCCGATAAAGGGCATAAGCTACCGTTTATCGGAAATGTGTCTGTATGTTTGCTACTCGTTCACGGCTAAACCGATTAATCGATCTTGATAAAACTTCACAAAGAGACATCTCGGATTTTAGAGACGGACATAAGCTAGTTTCACCCCCGGAAACGCATCTGTATATTTTGTACTTTTTCACAGCCAAACTGCACAACCGATTTTGATGGCATTTGATATAGAGAAAGCTTAAACCCTGAAAAAGGACTTTAGGGTACTCTTCATCGAGTGTCTGTGTTTGAACCTTTTACAGCTAAACCGGAAAGTCTTTTTGAGAGTCGCGGTAGGAACACAAGGGTTGTGCAAGCGAAGCCGCGGACGAAAAGCTAGCAATATATAAATTCACAAGTCAGTTTGACTTTTTACTAAGTTTTTACTGCTAATTATTATATTGATTTTCAAGACATTTAACAGAAAGTAACTTAAACTTGTTCGAAACTCGGAGAATGACATATAGAATGTGATATCGTGCGAACTTGAGGATACAAATAATAATAACAACATCTGGGGGACATACATTTTATCTAATACCAAACTAGCATGTACTATGGGTACTGAATAGTACTACTTAATTATTTATTTAATAAAAAATAAATATATAGATAATTTACATTCCGACACGGAACAAATAAATATGTTTTAACTCATAAATATTTGTCCCGAGCGGGAATCGTACCCGAGACCTTAGGGTTTGCAGCTTTTGAATGTCTGTTTGTTAGATTTGTACACTTAAACTGCTAACTGAATTTGATGTTAGGTCGAAAGGTTACTTGAAATTCGGAGAAGACATCGGCCGTCGTGCCTAAATATGTGAAGCCATCGTAAATGATAGTGAAATAATGTAAATTGTAGAATAAGCTTTATTAAATATTTTTTTTGTGAATTTTTCCTTAAAGTTTAATTCGGTTTATAATATAAACACAAATCATTTTCAAATGATAACTAAGAATTATTATTTTTAAATGGATTCACTTATGGGATCATATGTTTGAGTACGAATTTTACAACGTGAGGTTAAGATAGTTTTAGTTATGAACCAATCAAAATTTCAAACTTCAATTCTATATACAGCGTGTTACACGAAATACCTGGCCAGAGCCTTACTTAGCACAGCCCTAAAACTTCAAACTTTTGACAGTAGCTCACAATGCCCTTTATCTATCCACTTACCAAAAACGAACAACTTTAGAATTATCGTATTTTTTTTCTGTCTACGCAACTATAACTAAACAATGCCGGTCCTATATCACACGGCTAAGGCCTGATTTTTATTTCAGTTGGTAAATAATGTAACATCTTGAATGACATATTAGAAAAGTTAAAATGGGCTATTTCTTTATATTTAAGATGATTTTTTAAATATTATTAAAATAGACACTCCATGATAAAAACATGTAGAGCTATGAAAAATGCAAATTTGAGTCAAACTATTCGAGAGGCATAACCCGTTACGGAAATGCCTGATGGCGGTGACTCTTCCCCCATATACAATTTTCACCGATTTCCATGTAGGACTTAAAAAGCGACAAACGGTTGTGAACTAAAGGCCTAATTTTACGCATATACATACTACTTTAAAATCAGCAGCTTTATCGGGAAAACGGAGCAAGGCAAAACTTGCCACGTTTCAGAGTATAGTTCGCCTGTGTGATTCATGGTCCAATATGCGAGTCTCGCGTTGAACGCCTTTGTCAAATATTGCCGGAGTTTGCTTTTTCTCGTTATATATTTAAGAGCCTGAATTACGTCACAAGAAATTGTCCATTTCATATGCACAACACCCGCCTACCTCTAGCTCTCGTAAATAATTGAGAAAAGAAAATTAGAAATTACTTAGGTATTAGTCCTCTAAAGGCGGCTTACATGATTAAGCGCTAATGATTGCAATGTTATTCAACAATTATATAACATTTCGCGAGGTAAAGCAACATGTTCCCTCTTGGAGCGCGTTTGGAGTGCGAGAGGCAGTTACAAAACAGTACGTACGGTGTCTCGCGTTCAAGCGAGATATACCTATGTAATATTATTTACAGAAAATTACGTAAGCGATTAATAAGTTTTCATTTAATTTTATCAAAATATAATTTAGCAATTAAATCAAATAGGTAACACAAAATAACTACCTACTTTTAAGATTCTTCAACCCGATAAAATTAGTTTTTCTATATATATATATATATATATAT